>CM072822.1:60735794-61335794 GCA_036937905.1 Salvia rosmarinus | reverse complement strand
CAAAAATAGTATTTTGCAAGGAAAAACCAACACTTCAGATTTCCTTCACCTGTAATGAATTACTCCACTACGGAAAAATCCTCTCTAAGAAACTATAAGATAATGATAAATTTAATTTGATTGAAGGGCCCCTTTGTTTTAGTTGAGGGCCCTTATACTTGGAATGACTTGTTCTATTTGTTGAAAAGTCATAACTCATCTCTGACTTTTATTTGATTAAATTCATCCGCACGTTTATGTGTCGCGCTAGGGTAGCTATTGATATCCATTACTCTGTATCCCATTTAAAATATTTTTTTTATTATTTTATTATAAATATCTCATTTCATTTTATGATTTAATTATCCCTTTAAAAAATATATCCATTTTTTTTATCACTTTAACTACTTTATATATTTCTCATAAATACTCGTGTCCAAAAGAAATGAGACACTTTAAATAGTAAGGAGGGGGTATTATTATAAAAATATGCATTATTATTATAAAATTTGATATACTCACAGAATTCTTATGTTTTTAATTTTTAATAATAGTATAATACTTCTAACTCAAAAAAAAAGTATAATGAATTGAAATATTAAGAAACTTCACCTCTGACTGTGACATCTTAAACCTTCTAGTAGAGGTTAAACTTCTAATATTTGAAATTGAATTGGAAATTTTCATTTGAGAAATGAGAGACTAGATTCACTGTAACAAAGTATGTATCGTCTAACATTTTACATTGCATCAAATGTAATATTTTACTAATACAAATCACACATGCAGGGAAAAATATCATCAAGAAACACGGTGCTCTGAGTCTGAGATATTGCCGGCAAAAGGTAGGAAAACAATACCAGAAACTGCAAAAGCAATTGCACCACTAATATCCTTAGGCTTGGCAGTATACTAACCGAGCCGAGCCGAACACTAGTACCAAGCTCGTGCTCGGTTCGTTTAAATTTTATTCGGCTCGATTTCGGTTCGAGCTCGATTCGAGCTTTAAATTGAGCTCGAGCTCGGTACGTTGTAAAATTTTTGAGCTCGCGAGCAGCTCGAATTCGATTCGATAACTACTCATTTATGAGATATATTCGAACTCGAGCTCGAACTCTGCTCATGTTCGACTTTGCTCGTTTTCGAGCTCGGGCTCGAATTATTAAATTTTATAATTTATTATAAGAACTATAAGTATATTATTTTTAAATTTTGTATTAGTTATCAATAAAAATATAATTTATAATTTATTATTAGTTTTAATTATTTAAATTTATAAAAATAATTTATTATTTCACATGTTCGTGAACTGACTCGTTTGAGTTCAAATTGAAAATGTTTGCGAACTCACGAATAGAACATCCCTAAGCTCGAGCTCGGCTCGAAAATCCTATCGAACTCGGTTCGAGGCTCGAGTTCGACTCGTTTACAAAACGAACGAATTTCGAACGAGCTTTTTTCGAGTCGAGCTCCGAAAAGCTAACGAACAGCTTGGTTTGTTTACATCCCTGGGGTAGAAATAGCATATCTCCATGTGATACAGTGATACCAGCATACTTTTCACTGGAGACAAAAATTAATGTGATAAATCGTTGCATTCATGTAAGTTTGTTAATATGTGAGAATATACTCTCACACACGTATCTATCAGGTGTGCAGACGAAGACTTGAAATCGGTCGGAAGAAACGTGGGTACTCACAAGAGCTTGGAGGTCGGGGGCGTCGATTCCGTCGTCGTTCGTCACTATCTCCGTCTGACGATCGCCGCCGGAGCCGCTCATTTGGCGATTGCTTTCATTCTGATTCCTGCTATCTTATTTTTCCCGTTAACTTTGTGGCTGGTATATATTTTATGAGGGGAATTAATTATTGAACTGAAAACTTTTTAAATTAATTTAAAGGACTGATGGTATGAGAATTCTTCGTTACAAACTTATTTTATATTTAATGGTTTACTGTTAGACCCTTGAATCAATAAGTAATAATAAATTACTTATAGATTCATCAATAATGAATTCAATCATAAATAATAATAAATTCAGTATTAAGATATTAATGAATTCAATCATAAATAATAAATTTGGACAGTTTTAATTTTTGGGGATACTATTCAACCCTTGAGTTGTTAGCTAATTACCAACATTGATTTTCTAAAGATCATACTTTGGGTTAGTTTTATAGATATCTAAGATTTGAACAGGAATAATATAAATATGAGTACTATTTTTTTAGAAAATTTTCATCCATGAGTAGAGCTGGCAAAATGAGCCCGACTGAAAAGCCGCCTGGGTACCCGGGTTTGGGCTAAAAAGTAAAGGCCGAAAAAATCGGGCCTAAAAGCCCATAAAAAACCCCGGGCCTCGGGCCAGAATAAAAAGCCGGGGTTTTGGGCTAAAAAGCCCCTAATATTTTATTAAATATATATATTTTATAAATTATTTAATATACATATCTATACTTTTTTAATAATATTAATTATATTTTATAGTAAAAATTTCTTACTAATTCACATACTGGTCAAGAATATTTTTTTTTGAATTGCAACACATCAAAATTCTAAAAAAAAATAATAATTTCATAAATCATTCAAAAATAATTTATAAAAGAAATGATCTCCAAAAATATATAGGATGATGATTAATGACTTTATAATATGTAAAAACTATTTTGAATCATTGATCTTAAATATATATTGTATAATTAATTTATTTTTTTCTATTATTTTAAGCGTATAAGTGGAATTGACGTTTAATAATATCATTTACCTTTGATTTGTAATTACTAATTTATTTCTCCTTAAATTATGGAATTAAAATTATACTGCATTATAATATATGAATACATAAATATGTCAAAATATACAAGAAGCATTATCATAAGAATAAGTAAGTTTAATATGTTCTTATCATTGATTCTTTATTTAAGTTGGAGTTATGAGATTTTAATTATGTATTTAAGTTATTTATTTATTTGAAATTAAAATAATAATTTTATATATTAAAAAAATTAAAAAATAATCTAAAAAAGCCATGAAAGCCTTGGGGTTGGTTTGGGCTTCATATTTCTAGGCAGAAAAATATAAAGCCCGACAGGCCGGGTAAAAGCCCGGCCCGGCCCGCTACTTTGCCACCTCTATCCATGAGATAGCCTCCATGAGATAGCCCCCGTACAAAATTTGTGCTTCAATATTTTCATTACTTTTTTTTTTGCCTTATAATAATAATAATGATAAGGATGATTGATGACTTTAATATTGATTAACCAATTAATACAGATTGACATGTGATTATAATGGTGAGACATGTTATAAAGAATGTACATCATTAAAGGTCTCAAAATTTTAAAATGTGATGATAACGGTGAGACGCACGACACAACAACTAACGTGGTGTACGATGAAATTTTCGATAGATTGTGAGGTAATTACAATATATTTTGAGTTATCTTCTTGCATTCATAGCTAATTATTGTTCTATTAATCCGATACACATTGGAGAGCCCACAACAATCTTTCATCCTACGTGGCACTTTAAAAATTTTCTATTCCTATTTTTCTAAATCATCCATTTTACACCTCTTAGAAATTATAACTTAGTATGTAACCGCCAAAATTTGTATAACCGCAAATTTCTTTATCTAATCAATTATCATTCATTAATTTCTAAATGAAACTGTAATATGTTGATTGATTTAATTTCTGCAAATATTAAATATGGTATTATAATTGGTAAGTTTCTATTAATGTGTATCAATAGCCTTTATGTATAAATTCTCTTCCTAATTTTAATTGAAGCTTATCGTAAATTCAGAATGGCCGTCCAACTTACTAATAATCATTTTGCGTATTCTTTTTCTCTATAATTTTAAATATATGTATTTCAATTATTGATTTTATTTAAATATTTGAATTTACTTTTGGTATTCTGGTTCAAGTATAGAAAATTGCAGGAGGAATGAAGATTGGAAGGGGTGCAAATTTAAAATGTAAGATTTATTATTATTATTATTATTATTAAAGTGTGTATTTTATAAATTTTGATACATCTATAATATTCTTATTTATTTTTATTTTTAGTATAGTTCAGTACTCGATCATATATATATATATGTGTGTGTGTGTGTGTGTGTGTGTGTGTAGAGTTAGGTTCAAATGAGAACTATTTTTATCCTAAAAACTAAGAACCAAATGAATTTGCTATGAAAGTTGATGAATCTGTTGAGAAAGTTACTAAATTCTAAAATTCAAAATTTTTCATTTGGGTTCGAATCCCATGAGGGGCGAATTTTTTTTTTATTTAGTAACTTTTCCAACGGATTCATCAATTTTCACAATGAATTCATCATTTTTGGTTCTCAAGTTCTCACGATAAAAATGGTTCTCAAGTTAACCATCCCATATATATATATATATATATATATATATAAGATTATAATCTTTCTTTGTGTCTAATATTCTTCAACACTGACAAAATTTATTTAAAAAAAATATGTATTCTAACAAATTTTGATACACATATATTGAGGATCGATATATCATTCACCATTTGTGAGTATTATTAACGTAAAGTCCACATTGGCCTTTTTCTCTTTTTTGTCTTTCCTTTTTCTCTTATATCTCATAATTTTAGTATAGAATCATCAAATTTTTATCTTTATAAAATACCTCTAACTTTATTCATCCATTTGAAGTAAGTATTTAAACTGAAATCAAGCTACTACAGCATACAAATTATGATGAAAATGCATGAATCAGTTAAGCTACTATGAAACTAAACATTATTTTTATTTATCATATATAAAATTTTGACAACATTGTTAAGGGGCAGATTTTTATTTTTATATACAAATGCTAATTTTAAACTGAAATCAAGCTACTACGGCATACAAATTATGCTGAAAATGCATGAATCAGTTAAACTACTATGAAGCGAAACGTTATTTTTATTTAGTCATATCAAAATAATATAAATATGAGTACTGTTTTTTTAGAAAACTTCCATCCATGAGATAGCCCCCATACAAAATTTGTGCTCCAATATTTTCATTACTTTTTTTTTTCTCTATAATAATAATAATGATAAGGATGATTGATGATGATGATGATGATCATCATTTCTAGGTCCAAAATCCTCGAATAAATAGTTTATACTATATTCATATATTCATATAATTAAGGCTAACATGTGATTTAATTCTACCCATAATTAGTATGTGTCATAGAAATGTATAATATTATTATTACTTGATAATCTTAATATTTTAACCAATCCTTTTATATATATATATATATATATATATATATATATATATATATATATATGTGTGTGTGTGTGTGTGGGGGGGGGGGGGTGTGTGCGTGCGCGTGCTTATTGTGCATGTACAACTTAACCATTCATCATATTTGAGAAATCAAGTTAATTATTTGAAAATTATTTATATGTGGCAATCATCTGGAGAGTATAGAGAAGGGTGAAGAAATATCAAGAAAAATGAAGTTGTACGATAATTTTGACGGATTGTACACTTTAAAACAAAATATGTAATTTTGTAATACTATATTATCATGAAAATAATGCCACATAAGCATAAATATACATGTTTTAGCTTTTTAAATTTTTGCTAAAGTGATATCGTGAGATTGTATATACAATATTTTTATTCAAATGAAAACCAATATAAACTACGAATTTGGTTGTATATATTTATTAGAAATCTGAAATTTTGTTTTTGTATTTATGATCAAACCGCTACGTAACTTTCATAAGATTTTTAAGCCCAATATTTTTGAATAGATGAAATAATAATTAGTGTATCAAAATAAGCAAATGTATAAGTATTGTGATTTAATTTTCTTTCTTTTTGAGTTGGCGATTAAGAAGTTAGATTCGTACTTTGTTATTCATCCTTTCACATGAGATGAATACCACTGAAAACTTATTCATACTTGAATAAATAATATGTATTGAAGAGCGGCATGTTAGAACTCTTCTCAACAATTTGGACAGTTTTAATTTTTGGGGATACTATTCAACCCTTGAGTTGTTAGCTAATTACCAACATTGATTTTCTAAAGATCATACTTTGGGTTAGTTTTATAGATATCTAAGATTTGAACAGGAATAATATAAATATGAGTACTATTTTTTTAGAAAATTTTCATCCATGAGATAGCCCCCATACAAAATTTGTGCTTCAATATTTTCATTACTTTTTTTTGCCTTATAATAATAATAATGATAAGGATGATTGATGACTTTAATATTGATTAACCAATTAATACAGATTGACATGCAATTATAATGGTGAGACAGGTTATAAAGAATGTGCATCATTAAAGGTCTCAAAATTTTAATATGTGATGATAACGGTGAGACGCACGACACAACAACTAACGTGGTGTACGATGAAATTTTCGATAGATTGTGAGGTAATTACAATATATTTTGAGTTATCTTCTTGCATTTCTAGCTAATTATTGTTCTATAAATTATATATTCCGTTACGCATTCCTATCATCTCATTCATCTGCTGTAACAGCCCCTAAATCCTAAGTACGATTTAGCAGGGGCTAATACTTGGAATAATAATCAAGAAAGCTTTAACCAATATATATACAAGATCTCATGTGTTCTGGACGTATTTAACTAACAACATCATAAAATAAATTAATTCAATTGCAGCGGAAAAACGTGTGAATACACATATGACGATGTGTATTCAAGGTTTCTAATATAACGTATTCATAAGGGGTTCCGACTGCTCCGACACATCTCCATCCATCATCGCTCAACTGCGCACATTTAAAACAAACATGCAGGGGTGAGTACAAGATTTGCACTAGTGGCTCATGCCAAAATAATTTATCAAGTTTAAATTACTCTGGCCCATCATAGTAACACACGAGGTTTTAATTTGAAATACTCGTGCTTACTAAATAATTTCTTTCATTTTCCATAAAGATTAGATCTGTGAGACATTTTCCTTGTATGTATGATCCATATTCACCACAATAATTCATTCCACAACAATTTCTGCTTTTGGAGGAGGCCTCCTCTCACAGACGCCGTGACCGCCGAGCACCCTTTCAACACACAACACAAAATAATCGGTGCACAAAATCCGAGCCATCTCAAAGAGGGATCTGAATTCTCCATCATCCTTGGGGTACTTCCAAGAAAACAATTCAAGCATGTCATAAAGTGGGAGCTACCCAACATTATGCATCAACAATCATGAATTGGATACATACATAAAACATAAACATTTTGGGCGGTAATTAAATAAATCGGTTCATAAATATTTGCTTGCAATAAAACATCATAAATAAATCATTTGGTAAATTCTACGGTTTGAGTATAGTAAAGCCCACCTTTACTTTTAAACTTCGATTTTCGATACGCGTGCTCTCCTCACGGTTGCGTGTGAGCCTTCACGTCCCACCTTACGCAAAATTTACGTTAGCACGTTGGCACGCTTTTCGAGATTTTTAAAGTTCATTCAACTTTGATAAATAATAATAATTCAAGTTTTGATAAATCTTAATCGTCGTTTCTATCGTATTTCAATAAAAATAATTCTCGTATTTCGAGAGGCGTAATATGATCTGGTCTCATTTTAACCTTTTAGGTTAAATAATTAACGATATAATAACGTTATTCAATAAAATGATTTCAATTATGAAATCTTTTCTCACAATTGAGATATTCTAATAAAAGTGTCGTTTTCACGTATTAACGTATTTAACGAACGATCTCGTGCGTCGATTTGAAAGTCAACCTTTTTACTTTTCTTTATAAATCCTTAATGAAGCACATTTTAATGAATAAATTCAATATAAATCGATTTTCAATCGACTTCTTTTCATAAAACTTTAATCCTCGATTTTTCACGTAAATCGATAAATTTGATTAATATTTTCTTTCAATATTAATCTTTTAATACATTAAGCATTATTTATGCTTTTAACGTTATTTAATATAACGTTTCGTCTTAAACATAATATTCTATGTTTAAAATTCTCAAAATTTCATTTATGTCTAATATAATTTTAGACATATAATAAATTATTATTCTTGATTAAAAGGAATTAAAATTCCTTATTTAACAAAATATAGCTCACACTATATGGTAAATTTTCAAACTTTGTTCCAAAAATTCTCTAAATTCATATAGTGTATTATTTTACTCTATGATCATTAATATGTATTAATATCAATTATAGGAAATTTGGAAATCGCCTATAACTCTAATATAGGTCTCGAAAATTTTCCAAAAATTATCTAAATAAATTCCTAAAATTCTAATTAAATTACACAAGGCCTAAACATCATTCTATATCATTAATCCTAGATAATATCCAACATATACCACTTCTACATCAATGTACCAATCCAAATAGCTCTCGGTTTTTAATCAACAAATAGCCCAACATTTTGTAAAATTTCTACAAAATTACACTATGCTTAAATACTATCATGTAACACTAATACATCATAATATTCAACTATATCAACACACAACTATCAAACCCTACACAATGGCTCTCGGCCATTTAGAAAAATTTTAGCATATTTACTCCAAAAATTCTAATAAATTCATATAGTCCATAATCAAAACCCTAGATCAATAATATGCTATCATATCACTTAGACAAAAATTTATACATCAACATACATTTTTTTTATTTTCGGCAGTTTTTCAAACTATAGCAAATGATTCTTAAAATTCTCATTTAATCACAATGTGATCCCTAACTAATATATAACATGAATCAACATTAAATCAAACCTTAGAAATTTTCGGTCATTATCAAATAATTTATAAAATATGCTTAGCTTTGAAATAAATCATCAATATGCTCATATAATCATATGTAGCATATTTAGTAAACAATAAAGCATGCTTGCATGATTTTATTCATAAGAACACATGCTTGTATATTAAAATCTAGCCATTGGATAATTAAAATCTTAATGTATAATCGAAGCTCGTTCGATATCTAACCTTTTTAACGGTATCGATCGGTTGTAGGATAAATAGAGCTCAAGCTATTTGAGGAAGGAAAGAAGAAAAATATTTGGTTTTCTATACTGGAGCTCTCGACAGAATGGAAAAGAAGAAAGAGGAATGAAGTGTGTTGTGTTTGTGTGCTTCAACTAATAAATATACACTTAGCAAATTTAAAACAAAAGAAACATTACACACTCATTTCTCTCGGCTCTCTCACAGAATAAGTGAAACAATTTAGTCAAACTTGATTATGTCACTACAAAGAAAATATCTCTTACACTAATTAATTCCTTGTAAGCTTTATTAAAGCTTCTTGAGAGAAACAAAATTCATTTTGTTTCATGTTGAGCCGTCGACCACTGTGGAGTGGGAAGAAAAATAATTTTCAGATTTTGTGTGTTGTATAACACATGTGTATTAGATACACATTATCCCAAAATTATACACTCAAGTGTATTAAATCAAAATTTGATTTTTGTGCACAATGGGTCAACAATTTCGGCAATAATATAAACATATTGCTAGTGTATTTTTCATCTACACATTTTACTTGGTAAGTGTGTATTAATACTACACTTAAGAAATATCACAAATTGGATGATCAAAAATTAAATAATCCTATGTTACATCACAATAGGATGTTTTCGGCACTTTCACATTTTAAATGCCCAAAAATTGATTTTCATGCTATAAGTAGATATATAACATAATATATATCCTAGATGATAATTTATATCATAGGAAAATTTATCGGAATTAATCCATAGGTAGAAAAGTCTAATTCTCGATTTAGGGTTTTCGAGAATCTTAAATAATCAAAAATATCATTCCAAAATTTCTAGCATTAATTCAATGCTAAATAATATTCCAATTATATAAAATAATCATAGGAATTTAAATATCATAATTCCTTGATCGTTAGACTTGATTCTCAAGTCATCTCTAAACGTTAACGTTTGAAATGTCTCAACGTTTAAATATCGACTCATCTCAAAATGGTCGTAATAAAGCTATAATCACTTTATTAAATCATTCCAATAATAATGGAATCAAATTCTAAGCTTAAAACTTAGAAAAGATTACGAGATTTCAATTATCGATACGTGTCGACGTTGAAATTATCTTGTTAAAATCGTCACATATTCGTATTTCTAAATTCACATTCATTTGTGAATAAATCATAGGAATTTATTATTCCAACAATAATCGAAATCATTATTCGATATTTTAATAATCAAATTATCATAATAATACTCTAATTTACGAAATTAATATCGTAATTAGGCGTTTAAATAATCGGGGTATTACATTCCACCCCCCTTAAAGAAATTTCGTCCCGAAATTTTCATACATCAAAAAGTATGGGGCATCTTAGCACACTAACATCTTAAATTTCCACGTGATTTTCTTATGTCCATGGTTTCTCCATTGGACTTTCATCAAAGACCCAATTAAATTCTTAATCATTGAATCATACGATCAAATAGTCGTAGACGTTCATCACAACTCATTTTTGAGTTAAAGATCACGTCATATAATGAATTACGTGATTTGGGTCATATTCATATTTCTTTAGCTGTGACACGTGGAAAAACATTTTGTACATTTCCCAAATTTTTGGTGGAAGTACAATTTATAGGCTACTGGGCCTTTTATTTCTAGGATCCTCGTAAGGTCCGATAAAACGTGATCTCGACATTCCTTGCACTTTAACTTTATAATTTCCCTCTATGAAGAAATCTCAAGGAACTTCGTTTCGCATTAATGCGGTTCGATCTACGCGTACTAGCGTAAGACTTTTTCTACATCTTGAGCTTTTCTCGGTCTTTGCCTTATTGGCAAATATCTTAATCATTTCATTTACGTTGTCAAGGCCTTATACTTTCTCTCACCTACTTTATTACAATAAAGTGGTGGTCGATATTATTTCCATATAATGCCACGTGTGGCTATGTCAATCGTTGTTGCGGTTATGGTCGTCGTAAACTTAATAAGTGGTAAAACATGTTCCCACTTGCACCTCGATTTAACATTAATGTTCTCATCGTATTCTTAAACATCCATATTGTCCTTTTTATCGTCCATCTATCCGTGAGGGGACATCTACGATAAGGTTCAATATCGTGCATAACTCCTTTTGGTGAGCTAGCTCGAAAACTAGGGTAAACTTGGAATCTCTATCTAAAGTGATAGGTATTGGGACCCTTGCAAAGATACGATTTCCTTTATATACGGTGAGATAAATTATCGGACCTACGAGTCATCCGAATAGGTAGAGATGAGCATATTTGGTAAGTCGATCACTACTACCCATATAGTAGTGTTATTTTTTATATTGTGGCGAAACCTATCATAAAATCCATTGCTATGTCATTTCATTTTCATTTGTATCTCATTAGAGATTATAACCTCTCATAAGGTCATTGATACAATGCCTTCACCTCTTATAACCGAGACAATGCTCGTCAATGAGGTTATAGCTCATTTCATTCTTTACTATCTAATTTTTTTCTCGTAAATCATAATATACTTTAATGATGCTTGGGTGGGCGGTATGATGAATATCATGAGCTTCACTCATGATTTCATTTCTAAGCTTATCATTGCTTGAAATATATATATAACCTTTCCTTAGACAATATGATATTGTCAGGCGCCTCTTTAAAAACCCTTCAGCCCTTCATAGGTGATAGTTTATATCACAATTGGAATCTTTTACTGATTCGAGCCATCTTTTCTATCTCATTTTTAAGTTTCTTGCTCGAAGAAAATAATTCAAACTTTTATAATTTGTGAAGATCTCACAACTCATTCCATATTGGAAATGTCTTCAAAAATTTTGGTGCGTATTACCGTTGCTATTTCAAGTCATGAGTTGGGTGATTCTATTCGTGAGGTCTAAGTCATCGTGGTGCTTT
This sequence comes from Salvia rosmarinus, assembly GCA_036937905.1. Classification (NCBI taxonomy): domain Eukaryota; kingdom Viridiplantae; phylum Streptophyta; class Magnoliopsida; order Lamiales; family Lamiaceae; genus Salvia; species Salvia rosmarinus. The sequence continues at coordinate 61,323,888 of CM072822.1, read as the reverse complement.
GACTATTATCTTTCTCACTTTAATAAGTGGCCTCACATTCATTTGTCCATGTAAATTTGGTTCCTTCGGAAGACATCATGTGTCTAAGGAATATTCCTTCTTTAAGCCGAAATTCATATATTAAACTTGGCAAAATTTTGCTCGACTTTAAAAGTCCATAATCTGAGTCCTTGATGTTCTTTAGGTTCTTTCTCCTCCTTCATATGGGTAAGAACATCGTTCATAAAGATTTAGACAAAATTGTCTAAGTACATATGGAATACTCGATTTTTGAGGTTCATGAATAGGGCTGGTGTACTAGCTTGTCCGATTGGCATGACTATAATCTCATAGCAACCATATCGTATTCGGAAAAATTTTGCTTTCGTACATCAGATACCATTTACACATAAGCCACCATTTACATATGAGTCTCATATTATCATAGGACTTTATGTCTCGAGTGGCTTCGTTAAATCGTACCTTTCGCTTAGAAACTTGCCTATTTCAGTGCGTTTTACCTCATATATCCGACGATCTTTCTCTTTCAAATAGCGGTCACATTGCTCCTATTCTTCTTTGATTCCAGAAGTGTGTGTTACTTTTATCAGAAGGTAAGGTTGAGTTGATAGCGGAAATTCCCCTAATTTTCGAGGGTGATAAGATCCTGTCCTTTTATCATTCTCGTCTCTTTCTGGTATAATAGACGGCACAGGACGTGGGGCGGCGTTTGGAACATCAGAGTACAACCATTCCTTTATGCTTTGCTGTGTAACTTGCCGGGGACTAGGACAAGTACCCGTAGGTGCCATTCCACATGCATTATATATACACTTGAGCCTGCTGACAAATCCTGATAAGTCTGCCCAAGTCTTGGAATTTTCTACTTGAAGAAGATATTCTCTTGATACTTCTTTTGCAAGATCCTGCCAATCTGTTGGCAAACGATGGATAAGTTATTGGATATCATCCTCATCCATCTCTCCATAGTTACGAGCATTCATCCATGATGTAGAATTTCCTCCAAAAACTGTCCTCACCCATGCCCAGCTTGTAATAAAATAGCTGATACGCCCGTGTGAGTTCTTGACTTGTAGGCCTTGGGGTTAACCTTTTTACTCATCAGACTCCCTTTTCTTACCATTTGTAAAGATAGTTCTAGGTGAGCCATCCTTAAATTAAAACAATTTAGGATCTAAAATCCCGTTGCATAGAATTTCAAATGGAGAAACTATGTCCGTGCTTTTAATCACGTGAGTGACATCCATTTTCAAAACTTCTGTTTCTTGAATTATATCTACGTTCCACATGGATATTATGATCTAACTCATTTGTTAGAACCTTAGGCGATCCTAGGTCCAAAATATAAACTCGAGCAACACCTGCGATGGCCATAATTCTCGTGTAGGTGAAGAGATTTTCATTTCTCGATTCGTTTACCACGAATTGGGTTATATCGTTTCTCACATACTTGTGCGATGTTAGAAAACGAAGCACCTATATCGAACAGAAAAATTATAGGTATTCTGAGAAATTTTCTCATATATATTAGGCCTTCCTGATTTCTGTTCGTCCTGTATTCGGTGCGAAATATAGGCTCTGGTCTACGGTGTTCTCGTCTGTTCAAATAAACATCTATTTCATACATCATTGTCCTTTCCCTTGGGACATTATGTTTTGTTGCTATGGCCTTCTGTTACCTCGTTAATCATATCATTCTCGGTGTCAGTACTATTATGCTTTTATCAATAGCATTCTGTGGTTAGGTTTATATCGACCTATCCTTGATATTAATATCTCGATAACTTAATCTCATCGTAGAGATCATGATGTACCTGACACTATCATTCATTTCTGATCCAGTATGAATGATTCAATTCCCTTTTTCACTTTATCGATCTTAGAAATATATCTCTCATATATCCTTACTTTAAACTATTTTCCAGAGAAAATCCTTGTACTGGCATTTAGTGCCATTGTTTGTAATATCCCTTCAGGATATACGTCATTTCTTCTTAATCTTTATTGATTCATTATGCAATTTTGCATAGGATCAAAATCCTTTGTCCACTAGGGACGTATTATACTTTGCCTTGACGTCAAATATCCTTACCATTTCTTGACATTCAATGAATGCTTCATTCCCATGTCGAGATACTTAATATCTCACTTTATTGATCGTCACAAAAGTATGAGGGTAAGATTTACAATTAGATTCACTTTAAGATTCTTCCGGTGAATCTTTTCATTCGTTTTCTTGAAAACATTTCCTTTGCAAAATTCTAAAGAAGCTATCGTGCTTGTTAATTTCTAAGACACTCAAAACAAGCGTTTTGTGTCAAAACAAATTAGAGTACTAAGATCCATTTCAAATAATGAACATTTCTTACTGCTTTCTTTACTTTAAAGGAATTACTTTACTTATCAAGTCATAATATCGTGAAACTTATCTCATATTGTGGCTATCTCATAATTGTATAGCTCATAATTTCTTGACTATTTTAGACTTTTGTCCCTTTCTTGAGCATGGTGTCGAAAGTAATATTCTTGTCATTATACTTGATTCTTACTCTCGGGACTAGAACCGTCATTAATGTCATATAGCTTGGTAAGGTAGTATATTTGTACACCATAACTTAGATTCCAAGCATCTCATCACCATGTCTTCATTTTCAAATCTCTCGCTCGAAAAGGTATTTCAAACTTTGTGATCGGTAAAGATTTCACATCTTACTCCGTAGAGATGATGTCTCCATATCTTTAGGGCATGTACTCTGCTGCTAGTTCGGATCATGTGTTGGGTAATTCAATTCATGCGGTCTCGGTTGTCGAGATGGATAGGCTATCACTTTTCCACTTTGCATTAACACGCCTAATCCATTTTGAAAGCATCTGTATAGACCACGTACTCTTTAGTCGCTTAGGAAGCGCTAATCTGAGGCGATGGTTAACTTTTCCTTGAGCGTTTGGAAGTCGCCTCACCTTCATCGATCCAGTGAATTTAATTCCTTTTACGAGTAGTTGGGTTATTGGTCTTGCTATCTTTGAGAATCCTTCAATGAATCTCGATAGTAACTGCTAATCCCAAGAAACTTCAAATCTCATTTGTGTCTTTGGCGATTTTCATTCTTGGATCGCTTCTACTTTGGCGGATTAACTTTAATCCTTCGGTACGACATAATGTGTCCAGGAACATTACTTCCTTTAGCAAAATTCACATTTGCTAAACTTAGCAAAATTGTTCATCTCAAAGTTTGCAAGACCTTTGTCTGAGGTGTTCCTTGTGTTCGTCTTCATTGTGGAGATATTTCTCCATACTTGATTTACATGCTAGAGCTATCTTAGCTGTTCACACATCTCAATAATTATGATTCCTCAATCTCGTTATCATTGGTTTAACGAAGTCTCAATTACTTGGAATTGATTATGCTCAAGCATAATTTCATTGATTGAGGTATAAAACGAGAGATTCGTTATCTGAGATGCTATCGCTTCTTTACATATATGTCCTTTGAAAAGAATATCGTGCATCTCCATTCTTTATACATGTCCAACCTATTAAGGAGGTTTTAAGGACAATCAACTATCTTAAAGATAAGTTGTAATCTCTCTCGTTATGTCATAATAAGGGGAAATTATATCTCAAGGATATCATGCACTTCCTTTACTTCAACTCTTGTATTCTATGCTAAAGAGTATTTCATTCATAACATTTCATTATCATAACAGTCACATGAAGATATAACTTCACTGTTATCAAAATCTGGTAAGCCCATCAGGGGTCATTGCATCCATGTGCATCATAGGGAAAATATCTCGTCTCATCGAGATCTTATTTACATCATATCTTCTTGATGTCTATCACTCTATTGATATGAAACTTTTAGGTTATCCAAAATAAGTCAACCTACATCGTACCTGATGTTTGTCACTTTACTAATTCAAAACTTAGGCGACAAGATAAGTCAATCTTTATCTTACTTATTGGTCTTGAGTTGAATAAATTGCATCATGTCAACTTTCAAAATATATGGGTTCATGATTCAAGATAACATATTTTACGATTCGAATCCATATATTCTTTGAACTGAATAATTTGGGATCTAGGGTCCGAAGACCAGAATGACGACTATTGAGATTTCTTTGGTCATATGGGTTGGCCAGACCCGTCACAAATATTTTCTCAGTCACACAAGGATTTGGTTTCAAAGGAACATTTTGTAAATTCTTGGGTTGAAAATTTTCTTCAGAAAAAGTGAGAAACTCATGTGATTTCTCAATTTGAACTAGGTCATAGAGTTAAACTCAATGACAGAAATTGGGTAATGAATAGAATTTAAAACTTTATATACACATTATAGGTCATCATCAAAGGTTCCTCTATATGTCATAGCGCCTCTTGTACTACTGGGAATACTACTTTCTAGTATCATTCTAAAATTCTACTCGCACTGTAAAGTTCTCATTCTATATAACTATAAACTAACTTCAACTGACTCTCGTCAATTCTGGGGAAGGAACCAGGGGTTTGGTCCTTCATAAGAAGTATAGTATTCTTTGATAGAGTACGTGGCGAAACCGTTCGAAAATCGGACTCTAACGAAGGAGAGCGAGCTAAAATAAAAACATTGCACAAAATAGTTTTGCGATGCCGAGCTCGGGATACAGAGGTCGAGGTATCATTGATGTCGAAGTTGTTGCGAAGTCATTTGCCAATGCCGAGGTCATTTCGAGGTTATTGACATAATGGCGAAGTCATTAAAGCCGACTTTGAAGCGAAGTTGAGGGTATCGACGCCGCAATCGAGGGCGTACATGTCAGCCTTGTCGTACATGATAATGCCGACATCAAAGCCAAAGGCGCATGGTCGACGCCGAGGTTGATTTCCGGTGGAGGTGATCTGACCGAGGTCAAGATAAATTGGCGGTGGATGTCACACTGCCGTTGCGAGGTCGAAGCCGAGCTCATACCACCGGGCTTGCTTACGAGGTCGCACTGCCGTGCTCGGCCGAGGTGGGTGACAAGGTCGAAGCGCCAGGTCGGACTAGACTTCGAGGTCGGACTGAGGCCGACCGAAAGCTAAGTCAAAATTATACATGCTGGTGCCGAAGCCGAAGTCGAGTTCAAGGTCGACTAAGCATGATCGCGAGTTCAGTCTTTAACTGACTCTAACGAATTCTTTGATCACATTTTTACTTCGTTTCCAACGAAGAGTCATAGATGATTTGGAGTCCCGCCATGCGTGAACTTCCAAATAAAAAGATCATTCTTGTGTCACTTATCGCATAGTGACATTCACTATCTTGACATCTTTTCCAATTCTGAGCTTGAATTTTCTTCTCGTCTATCAATTCGAGATTCTCAGGATGAAATAAAATTCTAATAATCCATCTTCCTATGTTCTTCGCAATTGGGATCATGCGTCTTAAACAGTCTACGTCCTTTTAGGATAACATACCCATCATCGTAAACATCTTTGGGATTTGAAATAAAATTTTCAAATATTCATATCAATAAATTTCTATTGATTTACATGAATTCAAACATTTTATCCCAAAAAAAATTTGTCCATACATTCTCGTATGACATTATCATACGTTGGTAACGAACCAACGACTTTCAATCAATCCTCATAACTTTCATTTGGGATGACATAGTCATTAATCAAAACAATATTGAGAATTGAAGAATAAAATTTCAATATGACGAACATAGTTCGTTTTAAACATACGCATTTCTTGCGAAAAAAATTTCAATCAATAATCCATCAATCAATAAATCATGGTTATTTACAACCTTTTTCATTTCATTTGTCGATAATGTTCTATCGACAACAAATCAAATTCATAAATCATTTGTCGATAATGTTCTATCGACACCAAATCATTGGTCGATAATGTTCTATCGTCACCAATCATTTGTCGATAATGTTCTATCGACACCAAATCAAATTCATAAATCCCAAATTTTTCTTTTCAAAGATGAGAAAATGATTTACCTTTTCACAGTTGAGCTTGATGTGATGGAGTGTCGAGCAGTGTCGGCTGACCTCTAGAAGTCTAGTGACTCAATCTAGACTAAATTTTGAAATGAGGTTTTGGATTCAAAGAGCGAACCGCTCTGATACCACTTTGTAATGACCCTCAAATCCTAAGTACGATTTAGCGAGGGCTAATACTTGGAATAATAATCAAGAAAGCTTTAACCATATATATACAAGATCTCATGTGTTACGGACGTATTTAACTAACAACATCATAAAATAAATTAATTGATTGCAGCGGAACGTGTGAATACACATATGACGATGTGTATTCAAGTTTCTAATATAACGTATTCATAAGGGGTTCCACCGCTCCGACACATCTCCATCCATCATCGCTTAACTGCGCATTTAAAACAAACATGCGGGATGAGTACAAGATTTGCACTAGTGGCTCATGCCAAAATAATTTATCAAGTTTAAATTACTACGCCCATCATAGTAACACACGAGGTTTTAATTTGAAATACTGTGCTTACTAAATAATTTCTTTCATTTTCCATAAAGATTAATCTGCTCACAGACATTTTCCTTGTATGTATGATCCATATTCACCACAATAATTCATTCCACAACAATTTCTGCTACTGGAGGAGGCCTCCTCTCTGAGGCCGTGACCGCCGAGCACCCTTTCAAGACACGGTCACAAAATAATCGATTGCACAAAATCCAGCTATCTCAAAGACGGGATACGAATTCTCCATCATCCTTAGGGTACTTCCAAGAATACGAATTCAAGCATGTCATAAAGTGGGAGCTACCCAACATTATGCATCAACAATCATGAATTGGATACATACATAAAACATAAACATTTTGGGCAGGTAATTAAATAAATCAGTTCATAAATATTTGCTTGCAATAAAGCATCATAAATAAATCATTTGGTAAATTCTACCAGTTTGAGTATAGTAAAGCCCACCTTTACTTTTAAACTTCGATTTTCGATACGCGTGCTCTCCTCTGGTTGCGTGTGAGCCTTCACGTCCCACCTTTACGCAAAAATTTACGTTTAGCACGTTGGCACGCTTTTCGAGATTTTTAAAGTTCATTCAACTTTGATAAATAATAATAATTCGAAGTTTTGATAAATCTTAATACGTCGTTTCTATGCGTATTTCAATAAAAATAATTCTCGTATTTCGAGAGAGACGTAATATGATCTACAGTCTCATTTTAACCTTTTAGGTTAAATAATTAACGTATAATAACGTTATTCAATAAAAGATTTCAATTATGAAATCTTTTCTCACAATTGAGATATTCTAATAAAAGTAATACGTTTTTCACGTATTAACGTATTTCACGAACGTATCTCGTAAGTCAATTTCGAAAGTCAACCTTTTTTACTTTTCTTTATAAATCCTTAATGAAGCACATTTTAATGAATAAATTCAATATAAATCGATTTTCAATCGACTTCTTTTCATAAAACTTTAATCCTCGATTTTTCACGTAAATCGATAAATTTGATTAATATTTTCTTTCAATATTAATCTTTTAATACATTAAGCATTATTTATGCTTTTAACGTTATTTAATATAACGTTTCGTCTTAAACATAATATTCTATGTTTAAAAATTCTCAAAATTTCATTTATGTCTAATATAATTTTTAGACATATAATAAATTATTATTCTTGATTAAAAAGGAATTAAAATTCCTTATTTAACAACATATAGCTCACGGCTATATGGTAAATTTTCCAAACTTTGTTCCAAAAATTCTCTAAATTCATATATTGTATTATTTTACTCTATGATCATTAATATGTATTAATATCAATTATAGGAAATTTGGAAATCGCCTATAACTCTAATATAGGTCTCGAAAATTTTCCAAAAATTATCCAAATAAATTCCTAAAATTCTAATTAAATTACACAAGGCCTAAACATCATTCTATATCATTAATCCTAGATAATATCCAACATATACCACTTCTACATCAATGTACCAATCCAAATAGCTCTCGGTTTTTAATCAACAAATAGCCCAACATTTTGTAAAATTTCTACAAAATTACACTATGCTTAAATACTATCATGTAACACTAATACATCATAATATTCAACTATATCAACACACAACTATCAAACCCTACACAATGGCTCTCGGCCATTTAGAAAAATTTAGCATATTTACTCCAAAAATTCTAATAAATTCATATAGTCCATAATCAAAACCCTAGATCAATAATATGCTATCATATCACTTAGACAAAAATTTATACATCAACATACATTTTTTTTTATTTTCGGCAGTTTTTCAAACTATAGCAAATGATTCTTAAAAATTCTCATTTAATCACAATGTGATCCCTAGCTAATATATAACATGAATCCAACATTAAATCAAACCTTAGAAATTTTCGGTCATTATCAAATAATTTATAAAATATGCTTAGCTTTGAAATAAATCATCAATATGCACATATAATCATATGTAGCATATTTAGTAAACAATAAAGCATGCTTGCATGATTTTATTCATAAGAACACATGCTTGTATATTAAAATCTAGCCATTGGATAATTAAAATCTTAATGTATAATCGAAGCTCGTTCGATATCTAACCTTTTTAACGGTATCGATCGGTTGTAGGATAAATAGAGCTCAAGCTATTTGAGGAAGGAAAGAAGAAAAATATTTGGTTTTCTATACTGGAGCTCTCGACAGAATGGAAAAGAAGAAAGAGGAATGAAGTGTGTTGTGTTTGTGTGCTTCAACTAATAAATATACACTTAGCAAATTTAAAACAAAAGAAACATTACACACTCATTTCTCTCGGCTCTCTCACAGAATAAGTGAAACAATTTAGTCAAACTTGATTATGTCACTACAAAGAAAATATCTCTTACACTAATTAATTCCTTGTAAGCTTTATTAAAGCTTCTTGAGAGAAACAAAATTCATTTTGTTTCATGTTGAGCCGTCGACCACTGTGGAGTGGGAAGAAAATAATTTTCAGATTTTGTGTGTTGTATAACACATGTGTATTAGATACACATTATCCCAAAATTATACACTCAAGTGTATTAAATCAAAATTTGATTTTTGTGCACAATGGGTCAACAATTTCGGCAATAATATAAACATATTGCTAGTGTATTTTTCATCTACACATTTTACTTGGTAAGTGTGTATTAATACTACACTTAAGAAATATCACAAATTGGATGATCAAAAATTAAATAATCCTATGTTACATCACAATAGGATGTTTTCGGCACTTTCACATTTTAAATGCCCAAAAATTGATTTTCATGCTATAAGTAGATATATAGCATAATATATATCCTAGATGATAATTTATATCATAGGAAAATTTATCGGAATTAATCCATAGGTAGAAAAGTCTAATTCTCGATTTAGGGTTTTCGAGAATCTTAAATAATCAAAAATATCATTCCAAAATTTCTAGCATTAATTCAATGCTAAATAATATTCCAATTATATAAAATAATCATAGGAATTTAAATATCATAATTCCTTGATCGTTAGACTTGATTCTCAAGTCATCTCTAAACGTTAACGTTTGAAATGTCTCAAACGTTTAAATATCGACTCATCTCAAAATGGTCGTAATAAAGCTATAATCACTTTATTAAATCATTCCAATAATAATGGAATCAAATTCTAAGCTTAAAACTTAGAAAAGATTACGAGATTTCAATTATCGATACGTAATCGACGTTGAAATTATACTGTTAAAATACGTCACATATTCGTATTTCTAAATTCACATTCATTTGTGAATAAATCATAGGAATTTATTATTCCAACAATAATCGAAATCATTATTCGATATTTTAATAATCAAATTATCATAATAATACTCTAATTCTGAAATTAATATCGTAATTAGGCGTTTAAATAATCGGGGTATTACATCTGCAGTCCTACGTGGCATTATAAGAATTTTAGATTTCTAATTTTCTAAACTCTCAAGTTTATGTCTTCCTAATTTTAGATGTTATTTCTAATGATTATCAACCAAAGCATACCTTAATTATAGAAATGAATGCATTTAATAATAATTTGCCGTTTCTCTATGATGCACTAGATTTTATAATCGACTACATTAACTCAATTGATTATGAGGATTTTGGGCCAAAAAACAGAAAACTATAAATGCATATATTAAATCAATTTGAGGAATTATAAGAATTGTTCCTTATTATTTGCAAACCCTAAGCTTAAAACAACTCCTAACAAAAATCCAATAGCATAAACACTTCCTACACAGCGGTGTGAAACACATCTTGGATCTGATCAAATGCACCATGGTAGTCTCTGATTACTCCATTGCTCTAGAACCAAGTTCATCTAGAATCTAACTTGATATTCTCATAATTTTTATTTTTTAATATTCTAAATTCTCAATTTATATCATCTTAATTGATTTTTATAATTATTAATTCATTAAACAGATATTCAAAATCAAACCTTATTATATAGATATGAAGGCATTTAATCCACAATCTTTATGTTTATTAGATTTTTGTATCAGCTATGTGAATCGAATTTCGGGCTAAAAATATGAAAATCGCTCGATGTACCAATTTGAGAGATCTGCCAATGAAAACAAATTCGGAATTAATTAGCGGGTATATAAGTTTAAACAGAATTGAGTAATTAGTGAGATTATTATGTAGGTTTGGGACAAGAGTTGGTAGTAAAATCAGTTTTAAAGTTGTTTTAGACATGTATAAGTATATAAATTCTTAACGGGTCCGACCATTAGTTATGCATATGTGGAATTTTCTCAATATAATCTTTTATTAATCACAATATTTATTATTAATATTTATATTGTAATGTTGGGTTTTTTTATTGAGATTAATAACTAATTATTGTAACAATTTATATTTATCAACTTAAATGAGTTTTGATAATTAATCAATTTGGAAAGTATTTGAGTATATACATTTTATCCAGGTCTAGGTAGCTAAACTCTATCCTTATTAATTCAATTCATCTCTGTGCTCCACCGCAATAAACTTCTTTGTGTACTGAATCATAGACTTATCGTTTTACTTCATCATTGTACTCCATCGCGGTAATAATCGAGGATGAGTGAACTCTAGCCAAGCATCAAGTTGTTCTCTCAAAATTTACTTATAAAATATAACATAAATAATGTTTTGTTTGGACATGGTGTTAGGTTTTTTAAGAATGGATGGATCTTTTATTATTTATACTATTTATTATTAATGTTCACTTTGCAATATTCGAAATTGATCGAGATAGATAGTCAATTATTGTAACAACTTATATTTGATTATTTAATATTTTATAAATTTAAATAGATCGAGTAATTAGTGTATTACTACATGGAGGGACAGGGACAAGTAGTAATATTTTTAATCATATTTTAGTTAGGTATGAATATATAAATCCAGAAAGGGTACAAATATCAATTACATATCTACATGGAATTTTTTCATCTTTCATGTTTTGTTATTTACACTATTTATTATTAATATTTACTTTCTAATATTCATATTCTTATTTAATTATTTACATACATTATTGTAACTTGTATTTATAAAATTAAGGGAGCTCGGGTAATTAACGAGCATTATTATCCGAGTTTGTGATGAGAATAATGAGTACAATTATTTTTTAATTAAATAGATTTAAGATAGATACGGGTGTATACATTATAGACAAGTTCAGGTGGATGAACTCTAACCCCATCATTCGGGTTCACTTTCGTGCTCCGCTGTGATCAACTACTACGGGTGGCTGAGCGCTAGCCTTATCGTTCCACTTCATACTCAGGTGGCTAGCCAACTATTAAGTTTTATATAAATTACATGTAAAGTGATTTTCATCGAAACTTGATGAAATAAAATTTATATATCAAACGCAAACACATTGTCCTGATATTAAAGTTGTTTTCATTATTATAACCATAAATAAGAGACATGAGCAATCTCTTTCTAACGTGGAACCATACCTATCCAAACCTATGTATAACCATGGTCTACTATTCATTGCATTCTCACGAGTCAATAGTAAAAGATGACTTCAAAATATTAATTTGTGATGAGGATGACCAGAAGGATGATATAACAACCAACGTAGAGTATAGTGAAATTTTCAACTAACTGTGAGGTTGCAAAATTTATTTTTTTATAATTTAGAAAAATATTTTATTTAAAAATTAGTCTCCATTTTCTATATCTAGAGAGACATTTTATTATTATATTTTTCAATATATATTTAATTAATTTTATTGTTGGTTTCTCAAAGATAAAGAAATTGGTTTTTTTTTTTTTGCAGAAACATATTCCTTGACCTATTGTCTATTATTAGTTATATCTATATTCTAACATTTTTTTAACGAATTATCGAAATACTATCATTTTAAATATAATAATAACTTTTAAAATAATACATATAAATTTAATATAGAGTGATTCCCCGTCGAATTTCGACGGGTTATACACTAGTTTTATATTTAATGGTTTACTGTTAGACCCTTGAATCTTGGTACCAAGACGTGCCGTAGCATCGGCATGTCTCTTCAAGATTGAGTCAGGTCGTTGTTGTCCTAGGTGACTCGACTAGATTTGGTGATGGAACAAAGTCGTTGGCCGATGAAAGTAGGCATAGGGCCAAGGAAGTGCGGGACATATCCAGTGACGAAGCCAGGAAATTTTTTCTGGGAGCCCAATTAATTATAATTTTAAAAGATAAAATAAAATAAAATTATAAAATAATAACAATTTAATAATATAATGAGTTTATTATAATCCTTTTAGAAATTTGATTGTTAATATTAATTCACATATAAAAATTTATTATTTACATATATATTTTATTTTATCAATATAAAATAAATTATAGAAAAAGAAAAGAAATAGCATTTTATCAATATAAAACAAATTATAGGAAAAAGATAAAGGAAATAAAAGAAAATAAGTATAGAAAAAAGAAAACATGTAACTAAAAGGAATCGAACCAAGATCTCCTAAATGTGAGATAAAAATTCTAACCATTAGACTACAATGGATTTAGTTATTAAATATTTATAGAGAGCACACATGTTTAGTTAAGAATTAATTCATATAGTGTTATTATTTGCATACATATTTTTTTTATTAACATAAAACAAATTATATAAGAAAGAAAAAAAGAAAAAGATCTCAAAATAAAGAGAAGAAATAGAATAGAGAGAGAAGTGGAAAAAGTACAAACCAAAAAGAAAAAAACAGGGGAGGGGAAAAAATAAGGAAAGAAAGAAAGGAAAATAAGGAAACGAGAAAAAGAAGGAAAAAGAGAGAGAGAAAACAAGGAAAAATGCTGCTGTGAAGTTTCGAACACGGGTTGACCGAAAATTTGAAAATGATCCTAACCATAAGGCTATACAAACACTTCTAATATTATTTGACATATCAAATATATAGCTATTTTTTTCAAAAAAGTTGGGGGGCCCATGGACCCCCAGGCCCCTATGTGGCTCCGTCCCTGGACATATCGGGCAAGGCCGATCAGGCACATCACGTAAGTGTTGCGAGACAAACATGTCGGGCGAGTGTCAGGAGTCGCGAGCACGGACGAGCACTTCGGGTGAGTACGCGGGTGAGGCCGAGTGTTCTACGCATCAGGCGTCGTAGCCAAAGTGTGCGAGCGGTGCGCGCGAGAAGACGAGGTGTGGTGCGATGCGCGCCATACCTTCCCGCCTGACATGCACGTAAGCAGGCGGTAACTAACGATGACACGCGGGCCTTATTTGAAATAGCATACTATACTCTCTTTTGTCAATATTCAAGTCTTTTTAAAATAAATAAATAAAATATCCTAGTCTTTTTTTAATAATCTTTTTAAAACGTTATTATATAATCCTTTGTTGTCATAATCAAATAGAACGCAAGTATGACTGGTTTCATGGATCGAATCGGTTGTTGAGTCGATTAAAAATTCATTGAAAACCAAATGATCAAAATTAAAATTGTAATGATTTTGTATTGGGGTTTTAATTCAAATTTATTGTTTATTCAATAAAGTACCGTAATAAACTAATAACTCGGAAGATTTAAAGTTGTTACAATTTATGTCATATATCACAATCCTTTATTCTATTTTACCACTCACCCTATCAGTTCCTACCTGTGCATAGCAAAGCTAACATCATTACATATTTTTAGAGAAAATATTCCAACATTTTCAAAAAAGGTCAAATCTTTAAACACAAAAGCTCCTGTACATCCGTCTGTACTGTTCGAACAGACAAAAATATTATTTGTTCTTAACAAAAGTATCATTTACATTGAATAAAAATATTATTTGTTTTTTACATTGTAATTCGAAAATATCATTTATATTAAAGAAAATTATCATTTGTATAATATCATTGTCCATACATGTGGACGTCTGCACATGAGACCATCTCATGTTTAAATTGTACTACATTCATCCATCAAATACGTTCATTTAATTCCATTTTGATCCGTCCACTAAAAATGCTCACTTTCTTTTTTTGGAAACATCAACTTCATATTTTTACCCTAAATATATCCACTTATTTACAAAAAAACCACTCATGACCTACCTTCTTACACCCACTATCTATTAATATATTCATTTATTATCTTTATGCCTCATTTTTTACATCTACTTATTTATACTCATTACAATTTATTAAAACCCGTACCATCAAAATCAAGGAACGATTTTGGTGGACTGATGGAGTAATATCTTACACAAGCTTTGAATAGTATAGTAAAAATGTTTCGAATCGAATTTTTCGTGCTTGAGAAACATGGTCAAATAAGTATTTAGTCTAAGAATATTCTTTATATTTGCTTTAGTGAATATTCGTGTTAGAATTTCAGCACTCTTCGGCATGACACATCGACTTTTAGAGTCTGAAGTATTCAATTTGGTATGATTGTTATATTTTTCAAAAATTAGGTATCAAAATTTTACGATTTAAATGTTGAGAAATTTTTGAAAAAGTGTTAAATGTTGGAATTGTTTCGTATGTTTTCTTGTTATAAAATACATCAATAGAATGAAACATTTCCCAGATGAAACATAAACACAAAAAGAATGAAACACCAAAAAGCAAACAAAAGAATTAAATGAAAGGCAACAAAAGTAATATTTTTCAACGGAGACCCCAACATCAGTTCAAAGAGAACGAAAACGTCTGAATAACAATTCCAGTAATACTTAAATATGATAATATTTCTGCTCCCAGAAATAGAAATAATCGAACAGTAGATGATCAGTCGGAGACGACGAGTAGGGAAAGACATCATTGTACGATCACCATGAGTTCATTATATCCATCCCTGAGCAAGGAGTTAAAATCTTCAAGGACTTTAGAAAATCGACAGTATAATGGTGTTTGGCGAGCTTATAAACTCCTACGAAGTATGTGGTAAAATAAGCTCATAAACAATAGTTTATAAGCTCTCCTACAGCTAAAAATAAGTTCCTTAGTCCTAACTTATTTTTTCATAAGCTTATAAGAAACAACGAATTTACCATATGAACCTTGTTATGATTATTATTTCTTATACATACACTATCAAATTCACCTCTCGTTAATTTTCTCTCTATAACACAATTCTTTCTCTAGCTTATAGCTCAATTATCCAAACACTTTAACAACTTATAAACTCTTAAGGCATTTATCTTATAAGCTTATTTTCATAGCTTATAAAATATATAAACTTATTTTATCAAACACTTCTTCAAAGCTTATAAGTTCAACCAAATACCTTCTATGTAAAGAGCTGAATGAGCGAAGGAAAGTGGATAAACTGCCATTTGTTTCTATCTAAAACTATCCTTTACCCTGGTGGAACTAACCATCTTTTGCCCGTTAGCAACCTTGACCAACAATGGCTTTGCCGTTTCTACCTTACACCCTAGGGCTTTAGCTGTAGATTCCTTAATGAAACTGAGGGTGCTCCCTGTATCAATCAAGATATCCAGTTTCTTATCATCCAAATACCCTATGAGCCTCATAGTAGTTAACCCATCTTCTCGGGAAATGACATTGAGTGTCATTTGAGCCTCTTCCAAGGCAGTCTGGTAAGCCAATTCCTCCTCTTGTACCTCGCTAACAATTTGACAGCATGCCGATTCTTCTTCTTCAGTCATGATCATATATGCTATCCTATCTTTGCATCTATGTCCAGGTACAAACAACTCATCACAGTTATAGCATAATCCTTTCTCCCTCCTTGCTGTCATCTCGGCTGCGGTCAGGAGCTTAAAGGATTTCTTGTTACTTGGGGACGGTGTTGTTTTGCTGCTATTGGCATGGGCATCGCCTCTCCTGAATTTGAGAAAGTTATAAAATAAAGCACCCTGATTTAAGAACTCACAGGTGACAATGGAGAAAGGGCAGAGCTTCTGCGTTTAGAGAGTGGAAGAGGCGAGGTGTTCAGCCACACGTGGGAGCCACCGTTTAAAGTAGACGTGGCTATCCGGTTCAGAAACGATTTTTCCTTCTTTCAATTCCTCAAATCTGGCTGACACAACTTCAGTGAATTGTTCCCACTGAATTTCGGTTTCAGTAATGGATATATTTTGAAACCATTGAGCTGCTTTTCCTTCAAAATGCATGGAAGCTAAAATAACCTTTTGATCATCTGGCACATTTGGTATGAGCTTAAAATACCCATGGCATTTAAGCATCCAAGATCTGGGGTTTGTACCATCAAATCGTGGAAAATATGAACAGTGCGATCAGAATTTTGTAGTTGTAGCTGGAGTGAAGCAAGGGTGGTGGCTATGTTATCAAATTTGCCAGCAAAATTTCCCAATTGTTGTTTTACTTCCAATGAAACAGTAGATATTTGTTCTTGTAGTTTTTCTTCGGATGCCTCCTTTTCATTGCTTCAGTTTGTAATATTTGATCCAGGCGTTTTGTGCCTCTTGTATATCCTTGAATCGAGTGCCGTCTGCCCGGTTAAATCCTAAATCATTAACATCTGCACGTGACAAAGCACCTAGAGGAGTGACAGTTATCTGCAATACAAGGACAAGATTAATCACTGAACTACTACATCTCTATTCTCTATACTGAATAGACATACATATCCTTCTAGAAGGGCATGGTGGTCTGAGTCTGAGTCAGCATCCCCATCTTCGACATATGATCCTGTTACCTAGAAAAAAAGATGCAGAGGAAATTCCTATTAATAAACAAGATATGAAAATCCAGTCTGTGAATATATGCAAATAAGGTCAGATATTCAAGCAACATATTATCCTTCCGTTTGAGATTTATTCACTTTTTGTGCAGATTTAAACAAATTCAAGCCGCGGAATGACAATGCGATCATACTTCTCTCTGAAAAAACCGGCCCTCATGAGTCAAACTTAAAGCCTCTGATTCAGAGCATGGCGATGCATCTGTATCCATAGTCATTTTTGACAACATTTTCCCTCCTTCAGCATCACAGGTGACTTGCCTCCACCCTGTTTTCAGAGATGTCTTTGCCTGCTCCGTCAGTCGGTAACCCTGCGCAAGGACCAGGAAGCTAGATCACTCTTCATTCAACCAGTATAACAGAACACAAAGCGTGCACAACTATCAACTTATCTTATCAATTTAGGGATAAGGAAATTTTATCAAACAGAGAAGACAATTATGAGAGTAGAAAGAAGGCCTGAAACATAAATCATGTGACAAAATGATAAGTAATCTGAAATCCTCAAGTAAGATGATGATGTTGGCAAAGCAAATGCAAGACTACCTTATGGTTGATAACATTAGTTGGCACATCTATATTCAGAAAACAGTTCTGATGATAAGTCTTGTTCTTGATTTCAGCCAATATGGAGCTAATTATGGGCAAGCAAACCTCTGCAGCTAATGCAAAATCATTCATCTCACTAATCCCTTCAACCCTGCTCGTTGGCAGTCAATAGACAGTGACTCATTAAACTTCTTAGACAATTTCAAAACTAGAATAGAAAGCTACTTTGAATTTTAAAATTCTTCACAAAAAGTAGTTATGGTAAACCTTTTGCATCAAAGAAGTTCAATAATACAAAAGATCTCCTGCTATTCAACTTATAAAGAATACTATTTCATGTTTACCATTGATATGATATAGAAACAGCAGGTACACCATTGAGATATGCTTCGCGAGCCCCTGCTACGGTGCCCGAGTAAACTCTGCAGTTATCGATGTGAATCAATATAGACATGGTGGATAAGTTACTAGTTAATAACAACATTGTTGATTCACTAACAGATCCATCAAAAATTATTACTGGTTGCATCAAGTTCAGATTACTGCACTTTGAAACCGAAACAAATCCCAACACAGAGAGATAACTATGGAGCAATCCCTAAAACAAAATTACACATTTTTAACATCAAGAACTAGAAGTCTACTATAGGTATTGCTACTAACATGTGATAGCCGCAGTTGCTACCCATGTTAATGCCGCTGATTACCTGAAAACAGAGATTGAAATGTGCACATTGTTCAGCAATTCTTCTAGTTTAGAAACTCATATACCAAATGATTGGGGGGTGGGGGGGGTGATAAAAACACATGCCAGTAGGGAGGTAGGGAGACATATATTCTAAAGAGTAAACATTAGAAGGCTATAAACTAGAGCTAGTAAATTCAAATGCAACGAAAGTAAAGAAATTCATAAAACTCACAAGGACAAAGACAAAGATTTATCTATGCACAGAAATCAGGAGCAAATTTTAAAAAATCTAAAGTGAAGTGAGGAAGAAGAGCTTTTTTTTCACTATTCCAGCTAAAGCAATATTATGTACCAGATCAGGTATTGAGCGAAACAGAGCTTTAGAAATACCCAAAGACGTACAGTCAGCGGGAGTTCCTGCAACACCAACAACATAAATGGGAAAAAGATTCAGCAATATTACATATATCACTAGATGCTAAGTAGTTCCAAGACTAAATACAATTTCTTAGGATATTTGCAGCATCCTACTAACCCTAAACCCTTGTGAGATCTAATACTTATTTATCTGTTGCAGATAGTGACATTCCCATCACCTGATGCGGTGAATGCTCACATGTTCATTACATACCGTGATGCCCATTCCACTGGAACTAAGGTAGCTTGGATATGTTTGATTCTTATGCCCAAAATCAGGACTAAAAACCTTGTAATCAAGCTGTGCTTGTATAGTGAAGGCAACAAACTAAATCATGTTTACAATGCTTCAACTCAAAGTAGAACGGGGCAGCTTCTCATTTATAAACAAAATCAACGAAGTCCATTTCTTAGCGTAGCTAGGTTCATATCAAAAACCAACTCAACAGACAGATAATATAACTGTGGTACTGTCAACAAAAGAGAAACTATATATAGATACACAGGATTTTGATTAACACTAAATGAGAATCAAGGTCTCAAGCATCACAAGTTACCAGCAGCAACCTAGTGGTTTGACTAAGCTCAATATGACTACTGTAGGCTACCATCTTCCTGATCTAGTGGTTGACCTCACTCTAGCATGACTCATCTGCCTTAGTAATTACTCAAACCATGAAAGAAAAGATAGACTAAATTTTAAGATACTGAATCATATTGAATGACTGAAAAAATACTTCACCCACTTTAAAGCTTTTTACACAAGTTCGGCTAGTAATTGTACTATTCCTTTCACAGAATCTAGTATGCAACACTAATACAAATTGTTAAAGCGATATCTCGTATTTTAACACAGGAATTTCATCCAATCATGAATATAAACAGACCAAGAAGATAGGTTATTATTTCCAGATAAAGTACTTTTACTTGTAAATAAAGTAAGAAGATAAGTTATTATTTCCAGATTAAGCACTTTTGCATGGGAACTTAGCATTCATCATTGAACTAAATCATGCCATCATAACCTTATTTATTCATATTCTTTTAGGCCTTTCAAATTCAATAGAAATACTAGGCGTATATGGTAGGAAAACAATATTGAGACTGACCAGAAACTGCAAAAGCAGTTGCACCTCTGATTTCCTTAGGCTTGGCAGAAATAGCATTTCTCCATGTGATACAGTGACTAAAAGCAGACTTTTCACTGGAAACAAAGATAAATGTAATAAATCGTCGCATTCATCTGTTAAGTATTTCCCCAATGCAACTGTTCTACAAATCCATAACACAAAAACTCGGAACTAACAACTAAAAAAACAACATAACAAGAGTTCTTAACCAGTTGCACAACACGTAGGAAGCACAAATACGAATACGAAATACGATACGATACGAATACGAAAATCGTTCATCTTCTAAAAATTAAAATATGAATATGTTTAAAATATGTTCACATTTTTATTATATTTTTATACTTTATTAATAATAATATTGTGAAAATTATACAAAACACATTCATATCAAAACAAAGAAAATAAATAGTTAGTTAGTCTTAAATATAGTCCAATGACCAAAGGTCCAACACCAACAATAAATAAATAATTAATACTTAAACTCTTAAATATAAATAGTTATTTAATGGTAATAAAACCCTAAATATGGTAGAAACCCTAAATATGAGTAGAAGTGGAAAAGTGTGAAGTGTGAAACATAGGAGGAAGCGGAGGCAGCGACCCGACACTAGCGACCCAGGCGGCGGCAAACCTGGCACCAGCGACTGCGGTGGCGTCGACCCAAGTAAGTCGCGCGGCCCAGGAAACGTATTTGGCCATAAGTTCCTAAGTTTTGTTGATTTTTTTTCTTGAGAGATCTTTGAATTAGCAGATAAACGTATTTTGATCGTATTTTAAATGCATTTTAATTTTAAAAATAAAATAAGAAAATTAATAAAACAAATACGTATTAAATACGTATTTCGGATGTATTTTTTTCATATCATATTTAATACGTTTTTTTCACATACGCTGCCCTCACAAGCGTATTAATGTTGCTTCATACCACAACACAATAACCAAAAGGAAACTAAAAGAAGATAGCTCCAAAATTTATGCGCTCATTTGCAGGAGACCCAAAATTTTTCAGTTTATCTAACTCAATTAACTACAATCATAAACATATAGCATTTGTGCCCCCCTCAATCAATTGCAATGACCTCACATACTCACGCAGATATCAATCTTAACTGACCTTCAATTTTTCAAATAGTTTCCCAGTATCTTTTTTTTCACTGGAAGCTGCTCGAGCACACTTCTTCAAATTGCTTTCCTATAGGCTCATGCGTTTGAACATTAAAACTATACAAAAATTATATCACACTTTATTTGACATCCATAAAAAATTTATCACTTTCATTTTTAATATACTATTCTTTATTATTCAACCTCACAGCCATTCATTATTTATCAAAAAACTATTCTTATGAGATACTTTCTGTATTTAAAAAATATTTATCAATAATTTTATTAAAATTCATGTCGTCTATAAGTGATATATTTATTATGGATGGAGGGAGTAATACATGTGTGCCTAAATTATACTCTCTACGTCCCGCCAGACATGACTCTTTTTTTCGACACGATTATTTAAAAAAATATATAAAATGATTAAATAGATAAAAAAATTAAGAAAAAAATATAAAGTAATTAAAGTAATTGAAGAGATAATTATTTATTGAAAAAGAAATGAGCAAAGTTTGGTGGAATAACCAAAAAATAAATATATGTCAAGTTCGATGAGACGGACAAAATGATATGTTAATGGATATCTCACAAACGTACAATACCTGTCAGGTGCGCAGACGAAGACTTGGAATCGATCGGAGGAAACCAAGGCACTCACAAGAGCTTGGAGGCCGGGGCATCAATTCCATCGTCGTTCGCCACCATCACCGTCGGACGATCGCCACCGACGCCGTTCATTTGGCGATTGTTTTCCATTTCGATTTCAGCTCTCTTATTTTTCCCGTTAACTTTGTGGCGGAGGGAATTATATATTCAAGTGAAAGCCTTTTCAATTAATGTAAAGAAGTAATGGTACGAGATACTTTTTAACATATTTATTTTGTATCCATATTTTACGATTAACTGTATATCAAATTTAACGAAAATGGCATTTTATCTATCAAATGTGGTATAAAATATAGTAATAAAAAATTGACACGATAGAAGCATATTCTGACAATCTTTTGGATATGATTAATTATTATTTGAAGCGATAAGGTGTAAATATACTTAATGTTTGTAGTGAAGAATACAAATATTTAAATTAAGTTTTGGTGTGAAAATGTATTAGATGTTAAATAATAAATAATGTAATTCATTCTAAACTTTTTAAATGACAAAAATATGAAATTTAATTTTTAGAAAATTATGATGGTTTAATTATAGTAATCTTTCTTTCGTACATGTTTCTTACACATTATATCTAATAGTTTTCAATTTTATAAATTTTTATTTTAAACCATATTTTCACATGCTTATTCTATAATTAAATTTATGTATAATATGTTATATTATAAAATTATTTTTTCTAATATTTGTCAATTTAAATTTTATATATTGAAATTTTTCATTTCATCATATTACATGTAGCAATTGAATTATATATAATTATTTAATATGTATATATATATATATATGTGTGTGTGTGTGTGTGTGTGTAAATGAATGTTAATTTAATTTGAAAAGATTAAACACAACTTAATCTTTTAACTATGTGCATCCTTTATTTAAAGTGAAGGATATTTTTGTATTGTTTATTTAATGGTAAAAGTATTTTTGCACCATTTATTTAACATGAAGAATATTATTGCACCTAAACTTGCTTTAAAGATATTTCATTATATATATATATATATATATATATATATATATATATATAACAAATCAAAAATTTATCTTTCTTGACGAGAAATATTAATTATTTGCTCCAAGTTGTCGAGCTAACTCATAAAACATAATCTCGAATGTATTAACTGAAAAATGACTGCCACGATGAGATAAAAAAAAAAGACTCTATCTATTTAATTCTAGAATCCAATACCTATTGTATCTTCCATTCTATGTGACAATCCCTTGTATTTTAATTCTTAATTTTCTAAATTACACAATTTATGTCTTCTTAATTTCAGACATTATTTTCATAATTAATTGTATAAATTTTGGTAAAACCGTGTGCGTATAAATGTGTGTACATTTATATTGATTGGTAATAATTACTCCGTGATTCTCGGCAGATTCTCAGAAATATACATATAATTACAATTGAATTAATCAAGAGTAATTTTGGTAATCGTTCTTCATAATGATGAAAATGGAGGTCTTATCTGCAGCACCACAAGTCCTCGGCCAAAAATAATTTTCGAAAACCAGAATTCCCTCCTCACCAGCGGTGGGGGAATGAGAGATGCATGCCTAGCTTTATTTTGTGATCCTGTTAAACTATACCATCAAATGTATCTAAAATTAGAATTAAAAAACAAAAATAAAAACAAAATAGAACTACTATATATTTTACGAATATAATAAATATTAGTTATTAATATTTTTATCTAAATAATTAGATTATATAGATGAAATACTAAAACTATAATACAAAATGAAAATAGAAAGAAATATTTTCAATTTGAATATTCGTGAATACTAATATGAATCGATGACAAATAAAAAAAATATTCAAACGAAATTCGAACACCGATTCAATTATGCAACTACTTTTTCGAATTTGATTCGCTTATAGTGATGTTTAATTTGATTTGATTCATCTATATATCTAGCTAAGAGCAAGTAGATTTAGAGTAAAAATAAGAATTTATGAAAACAAAATATCAATCTACAGTGAACTTGTAGTCATCCATACATGATTAGTGCCATGATTTAAATTTTTGACCTATAAATTATGGTTTAAATTTGGGCCTAAACAATGAAAAGAAAGAACACTATGCCACTATCCATAGATCCATATATTCACATAAATATATACATATTTGATATAATAATAAGTTTCAATGATACTGGCATACATGCAGCATATCATTGATACATATTTTCGTATCAATAATGCATTAACTACAGTTAATTTGATCCTTATTTTTGATTAATTTTTAATTTCCCATTATATATATATATATATATATATACCAACCTGGAAAATGGCATCATCCAACTCATTTGTTGTACGAAAAAAAAAGTTTTAACCCTATCGGAATTATAAAGGTCAAAAGATGAGGGCTGGTCTTCCAAATTTGAATGGAGAAATTTTGAAGTCTATATATATATTTGATAGATTCAATTTATAAATTTAATAAATAATTACAAAAATACGTGTACCTAGCGGTAATGATGGAATGATGACTATGAGTGAGAAATAGGAATATTGTGTCGGATCGATCAAACCAACTGCAAAACAGAGCCAGAGGACGGCCTTCGGGTAGGTACTCTGACGCTCAAGTCAGTAATATATTGTGCTTAAGACTTATTGATTACTTAAGAATGCGTACATGACCCTTGAATAATTAGGATATTTATGGATATGAATATGACGTTGGATGAGGTGATCTGAATCCTCTTAGTAATAGGATATGTGTAGATCATCTGAGACCTGTGTCGTATTACTCGCGCCAGGTCTATCCATAAATAGTCAGCTCCTATCTGGAGACACGAGTCCTTACGGCTATTACTTAATAACACATACGATGTTGTTTGCTACCCAGGACAATGGTCCTAGGTTTGCGGATCTGGGCTTTTGGGACCCAGTTTTGTGGGTCCATAATCCCTGATTAGCTTGCTAATCTGGCACCTTTGCGCCAGTTATGATACACGTGATCAATCCACATATATTACTTATGGTGAATTGGCGTATATGGTATTTATTCCATATTAATTGCTCCCCTCAACTTCGAGAGATTTGTCTATCGAGAGCTGTCTGTCGGAGTCGATTATGCTTATGGCCAGATCTTGGAAGTAGGCCAGACCTGGCGTGGCATCTGTTTTTTTGCTCTTGTCGCGCATTAAATGTGTGGTGTATTTTTGTAATTTTTTCTGAAAAGTGCGAGCGCTCTTCCGATTTTTCGCCTCAACTCTTCAACTACCGCTTTAATTTTGTCCTTTGATTTTGAAAATATTTGACTTTCCTTGATCCAGACTCTCCATTTGCCCAAAGGGCTTGGTATAAGATTTTTTGGAAAATCACCATCTTCATTTTACTTTTTTCCTTATTATCGTCCTCAATACTCCATTTTAGTGCGAAGATTACCTTGTGTCTGCATCCGAAGATTTTACGTATTCTATGTCTGAGTCTTTTTCTTCTTCTTCTTTTGCTGGCATGTTAGAGATAGTAGATAGATTCTCTTTCATAAGAAAAACTCATAGATTCCTTTGTGAGAATGCTCTGATGGCTTCTGCGAAACAAAGTTTTAAACCTTCCATCGTGCGTGGTAAAAAGTTCGATGAATTATTGGGGATCCTTCGTTCCCCTGTTAACCTTGTTTTCTCTTCCCTTGGGCGTAATGACGGTCCCCTAGCCTCTGATCCTCCTACCATGTCCTTCTGGTTTCACCCGGTCAAGGCTGGACTTTGCTTTCCAATATGCTCTTTTTTTTACATTATCCTTCATGAATATGGAATCTTCGAGACTCCCGTATTTTTTTTAGCCACGATGCCTTTGTTTGTGGCATGTTTTATTATTTCACGGAAAAATACACTGGCCCTGTTCGTTTATACACCAAGTTTTCAGTAACTAATATTTCGTTGTCTACTTGCCCAAACTTCTAAACAACTTTGTGGGTTTTGTAGAGGGATTTTTCCAATTAAGAATTTGAGTTGTCATAGGTGACGAACTCAATATGTCTAGGCTTGAGATATACAACAGAAGTATCTTATACTTGATAAACGCACATTTTACACGTTTATAGTTGATATTTGAAGATGAATTTAGCTCGTTTAATGTGCGTTTACGTATCGTTTTTTAATGTTTTATCTATTTCTAGAAGATACTGCTCTTGGGTGTTCCTTTGACGTTTTGTAGGTTTATATGTTGATAATCGAAGCAAGGAGCACGCACGCAGAAAGTATTACAATCGACTGTTTAGCGACCAGCCTAGCGGTCGCTAGGTCGGCCGCTAGAAACACGCGAGAACCCGCCGAGCCGCGACGCAACCTCGTGCCCATGAGCGAAGTTTAGCGCCGAGAACTCAGCGGACGATTTCGCGACCAGTTCATAATTGCTAGCGACCGCTAGCGGTCATGCGAGACGGCGCGGCTGAGGCTCAAATTAGGGTTTCCACCTTTTCTATAATAGGCAAAGCCCCTTGCGCCCCCATAAGCCCCATTACGCCCCAGAGCTCTTTTACTTCAGTTTTTCCTCAATTTTATCTTTGTTTTAACTTTAGTTTAGTTCTAGATTCAATTCTTGCATTGTTCTAGTTTAGTTTTTCAATTCGTTATCGATCGGAACGTTTCGTCCGATCGCTTTCCGTTGTTTTCCGTTCGTTTGCTTGGGATTGGATTCAAGACCAACCATTGTTCATCCAACGCTTCCCTACGGGTTTTATATATTTAATTTCCGTTTTTATGGTTAAATCGTATTTTATTCCGTTTATTATGTCTGGCTAGTTTTTCGTTCTAATCCTGGGTTTGCATGATTCGATCCTATATGTTGTGATTCATGCTTCATTATTTACCTTCCGCATTGATTCATGATTCATGGTGTTTATTTATATGTGTTGATTTCGATCAATCTTGATGCATATCTAGTTGCCGATTAATGACGAATCGTATTAATTGTCAATCGATCTTGAATGCATGATACGAATAAGCGCTCGAGTCGTGAATCGAGATAGGACATTCGTAGGAAGCATATTCTTAGTGATCCATTTGAGTTGCTTATTTTCCTCTAGACGAATCGTGATAGGGAAAATTAGTAATCAATCGCCGCAATTGTCGTGAATCAAGTTGTTGGTTATATATGTGATCTTCCGTCTGTCCGGATTAAAACGGTTAATAATAAGCGGGATAAACATCGTTGTGGATAGGATTGGTGCATCCCTAGGGTTAGTCTTTCTTCATAGTTATCTTCCGTGTTTTTATTGCTTTATTTTATACTTCTGCTTGGTTACCTTTGCTTTGGATTAAATTCCGAAGCCCCAAAACATTTCACCCAAATTCTGTGCTTGGATAATGATGAATAATCGTTGAGCTAGCTTCTATGTTTTCGTGATACAATCTCTGTGGATACGATACTTCGCTTACCCTATACTTACACCTTTTACGTGTGGAAAAAGGAGCGATCAATACTAAAGTAAGTGTATACTGAAACCTTGAGCTGATACGTATATGTGAGCTCTGAAACTTTACTGATAGCACTGTAGACTTCTTTCTTCGAAATCATTGTTTGAAAGTACTTAAGCTTTGAACTTTGATTGTGTTTAACTTTTATTTTTTAATATTGTAAATATAATTTAAACAATATTATTTATTTTTATTTTTATTATAAAAATTCTTTTTGGGCCCCCAGCGTGAAATGTCTGGCTCCGTCACTGATCCCACCCTCTTGATTCATTCACTTAAAACTCTTGTCAATATATTGTTAATCTTGTCAAACTTTTATTATTTTTTTAGTTTTGAAATAAACTGATAAATTTTATTCTCACCAATAAATCCAATATTTTTAATCAAAATTTATTTAGTTAATCAGTAATCATGCCCATACCTTTAATATTTGTATGATCACACCAATGAATTTGAACTTTGTGGCAAATAACAGATGGCAAGCCCATTTTGATTAGTAGCAAACTTTTGATCATAATTAGAAGATGACTCGTTATTCGCAAGTTATTAATAAATTTAATTTAATTTTACCATTTTGATTAGTAGCAAACTTTGATCATAATAAGAAGATAAACTAGTTAATTTGTGCAAGTTATTATAAAATTTAAATTTTTTTTTATTGTTGGAGAGTTTTAAAAGCAAAAAAAATATTGTTACATATGCCGCTTTCTCCAATTAAATATCTAGACAAATGTTTTGTTTCTCCAATTAGTATCATATTTTATTTGCTTGAATTATGAAGTGTGAATATTACACATGCAATATTATAATTTCAGTTTGTAATGGAAAAAATAATTAATGTTCACTTCTTAATGAAATTAACAAAAATGAACTGTAAATAGTATATTAATTATAAAAAAATTTATTCAATATTGTGTTCTGAAGATAATCATACAATCAAATTATAAATATAGGTTGCTGAATTTTTTTTTTTCTGCATATATAAATATATTTGCCATATATATAAATTTATGGAGTTAAAACTGTAGTATATTTATGTTATTACATTCATCAAAGTTCTTACTTCCATCAATCAATTTGATAAATATGCTTTTAATTATCTATACATTAGATTTTTATATAGTGCTCATCTCTTCAACGCCCAATAAATAAAGAGTGATGCTATTCTACCATAATGCCACGTATAATAAGCTTTATTGAATGAAAAAACAATTTATTTAATATTTGATCTATTAAAAAATTAGTTTTACATTAAAAAATAGATGAAAATGGTATTTATGTAAAAATAATTAACATATTAATTTAATATTATTATTTTATTAATTAATTATATTGATAATTACTAAAATATTCTCGTGTGGTCAGTCATAATGTGGCCGCATAGGTTTATTGATAAATAAATAAAAGTTATGACCAGCAATGTAAATAGAAAAAAACTGAACTTAAGAGATTAAATGAGGATTTAGGATAAATAGAAATGGAGATAATAGAAAAATGCCAAGTAGAATTCTAGATAAATGTAGTAGTTTCAATCCGAAATTATATATAGATAGATGTTTGTGGCTCATCTCATTGATAGATTTCTATGCTAAATTAGTCTACATTTCAATCGATACGACAATTATATGTCTAAAGAACATGATTAATTGTTTCCTTTTATGAATTGATACAAGAAACTGCAAGTAGTTTGGTACAGCTAAAACTAGTCATGCCAAAAGGGTTTATGAAATAATGTGACAAAGGCCAAGAAAAAAACTTTTATGTTTTGTACCATCCTAACCATATTACACTATATAACATGTGATTGTTGCAAATAAGTCATGTCTGCAGCGATTCTTTTGTGGCTATATATTAATGCTAATAAACAATTTGCAAATATGTTAAAAGAAAAATGAGTTGTTGCTATTTCACTTGCGTTTTTATTTGAATTTTGAGCACATAAAAGCATTCAAAAAGCATAGCAATGACTTTGAGATAAGAACTTTATTGGTTGAATCACTTGCTATATTTGAGCAAATTTCATGCTACTTAATTCTGTTATGTGGTTCTCAAACTATATAAACAATTTTCAGTTTTCTTTTCCAATTTACAACACTATTTTTCGGTTTTCTTTTTCCAATTTACCTCCTTCCCTACCAAATTATGTGGATTTTTTTAATATATTATTTTGACCCTATCCTTCGGACAATTTCACAAAATACCTTGTTCCGAAAGGGGAAGCTCTCCCCCGGGAGCCCCCACACCCCAGCCCCATGAGAATGTGAGAGAGTAAATCATGGTGATTTAGTTGTTAAGAAACTATGAGAACTTTGTCTAGTGCCCATGATAAGTCACCCTAAAGAGGGTAAAACTCCCAAAATGCGACTCTAGGATTTAATACATGATCCTTATTCCAAATTCGTTAACTCTTAACCAACTGGGCTAAAATCATGTGAGCATTTCACAAAATACCTAACTCTATGTATGGGAAGTTACAGTGGGATCCACAACCTTTCATTCTAATATAAAGTTTACCCTTTGAACAAAAATTCAGCATCTCAATGCTAATTAAGCATTGCCAGTAACCCATGAAAAATAAAAAAAATGTAAGCCAAAACGACGTAGCATCAAGAGGGTTAGAACTTAGAAAATTACACTGGGTGAACTACAACAAATTAAAATTATGAAAAAGTCCAAAAAATGAGATAAAACAAATGTATTATGCCACTTATTGATGAGGTTGTTAAATATATATGTTAATCGTTTTATGTGATGTTATTATATGAATTCTCACATGTAAAAAATATTCAAATATAAAATAAATTGTAAGATTAAATAAAAATGGAAATAGACTGAAACTAAAGTAGACATATTAAAATATGACGTGCATACCCATTTAAATTTTGAAGGAAGTTTTCCACGAAAACCTAGCAAAAATATCTTAGGGCGACGGAGGACACACATGAGTTTTTAAATTTATTTAGTTTTTCTAAATTTAAATAAACAGACGTCGTTTTGATAAGATTATGACGTTGAAACATTACATGTCAATTATTATTTTCTAATTGTTGGGAAAGTTTTGAAAATAATTTGTAAAAGCTGAAACGATACATAATATATTTCCTACCATTTCCAAAGTCAGAAAAATGAAAATTTGTACTTCCACTAATGAGAAATCTCCATTCAAAATAAAATATGATATTTATCCCACTACTCTTCCCTCCTTGAAATAAATTAATAATAAAAGGTTTAAACTTTCAAATAAATGCCTATAAAAATTAGTTGGAAAAGATGTACGTAGAAGTACAACGCTTTCATCATTTTCCCACAAGAAAAAAGGGATTTGTTTAAATTAGTGGTCAGCATAGCAAACCCCACCAAAAAGATTATATTTATTTGAAAGAATTTCTTGTGGAGTTGGTGAAACCATTAATTAACCCTAATTCCTGATCTGGCATATCTCATAATTGACCAAATCAAGGCACATTTAATCTTGTTATCAAAAATCAGTATCAAAATAAAGTTTTATTTTAACTGGTTGTCTTTTATTAGACTAACCAGTTCAGGAGACGGATTTTATATAAGTTAATATTATTAAATGTAAAAATAATATCATTTGCAATTTTTTTATATTAACAAAATTTTACTTGTATAAAGTGTTAGTCTATGATTAAAAGTATCACTTTCATAATAATAAGTATTACGTGGACCATAAATAATTTTGAACAAGTATTTTTTTCTACTTCAATAAGTAACGTGGTACATGCTGGCCAACCTGCCTGACCAGACTAATTCATAATGCAGTTAATTTTACTAAATACTTTATCAACTATATTTTAGTTGGACAAAATATTCGAATATGTTCATGTTTTCATTTCGATTTTGAAATATAGAATTTGACCATTTTAATACCAAAACTACAGTGAATTATGCAGATCTAGATAATTTGGTATCGAAAAGTTGGCTGTGATAGTTTGAGTGATAAATTTTTGGGTTTAAATGAACTAGTCACATAAAAATTATTTGTAATGCTACATCACGTTTTAGATGATCTAAGTTAGTTTTTTGGTATCAAAAAATTCGTCTAACGATATATTTTATGTTGAAATCAACGTGTATATATATATATATATATATATATATATATATATATATATATATATATATATATATATATATATATCGAGTTGTCGTAGTTTACTTTGACCAAGATTTTGAGTGACGTAACGCTTAATTTTGTGAAATTAAATGGCATAGGATCGATCTACGTTTTGAGTAGATGATCGTGGTGTATTCACATTCTCAAATCCGATTTCCGGTGAGTGAGAAATAGTGGATCAAAGTTGGTCACTTAAACATGGAGTTATGTGATTAAGGGGATAAGCATGGATTAATTAATCATTATCTCACATTGATTAATGTACCTTCATTAATTGTCTATATAAGTGGTTCATTGAACACTTAGTATAATTATGTGCACAAGTGATGGGTGAAAAGCCCACGCACAGAGACACGCCGCCGCCCGCCGCCCCGGCCGGTGCCCGACACCCGACACCGTGCTGCCGTTGCGTGCCGGCCCGCCCGGTTCCGATTCCGATTCCGTGGATCTTGGATCTTGGATCTTGGCAATTGGTCTTTGGCCGTTCTTTGGGCATTGCTGGGCTTGTTTCGTGGGCTGGTTCCGTGGCCCATCGCCTATATTTTGGATCAATGTTTGATCGAGCCCAAAGATGGAGTTGGTCCGGGGCCCAACTCATGTAGCCCAATCCGCTGGGCCTCGCTGTGCGATGGAGTTGGTCCGAGGCCCAACTCGTGTAAGCCCAATCCGCTGGGCCGCTGCACTCAAGAGACGTCCGAATACGCCCAACGAACCCGACGCGCGCGTTGTCCGATTCGTCAGAACCGCTTAACGTTCCGACATGATGACTCTGCGGAAACGTGCCCACATTGTCTCCGAAACCGTCGCGCACTCGATAGGGGACATAACTCCGTAACACCCGACATCAATGCGAGTGTTGACTCAAAGATGCTCCACGTGAGGGACGACGCCTATAATAGGACATGTCTCTACAAAGATTAGTCACCCTCGCCAATCTGCATTCCAAAGATTCCAAAGCACTCTCTGCATACATAGCTAGTGTCCAAGCTCGTCCTCGCCTCGTTCGGTTCATGGGAGCTCGTTGGTCTGCGGCTTCCACCCACGAGACTGCTCGTTTTATCTTTGGGACGATACGCGTAACCGAGAGCACCACCGGGCGTATCTCGCCTTGCAGAAAGAGGCCTCTCGACTCGGCAATAGTATACGGTTTAGTTTCAATTGTGTTTCAATCATTTTAAGTTCATTGTTGTTTGATCTCCGACTTCTACATTTCTGTTAAGTTGTAACACGCCGGAAGTCTGTACTATTTTTGTTCGTACATTTTTTCAACAATCGCAAGACGAGATAACACTTGCCAAGGAGTTCGACTTTGAATTTAAAAACTTTCAAACTTAATACCTTTACTTGGAGATGTCGACCGCATCGCCACCGACCTCACCGCTGCCGCTTGCCGCCTGCCGCCTCTCTTGCTGCCATCGCCATTCGCACAATGGCTACGCCATGTTTGGTTTGATGCCTTCGGTCAACCTTTGGACCTTTGGTCGATCGTTGGTTCCACTTTTAGTGGTTCAACGCTTGGTTCCACTTTTAGTGGTTCAATTGCTGGTTCCACTTTTAGTGGTTCCATTGGCTCGACGATCGCACTTTTCGATTGGTCAACCGTTGGATCCACGGGATCTAACACTGGTGGTTCTCATCGAAGTTCCATGTTTCAAAGACACTTCAGTGGTGCTTGGTGGATCCGTTTTGATCGATCTCGGCGCTGCTCATACCGCAAGGATGATGCCGCCACGGAAGCCACCAAGTTTGGAGGATCCGACTTCAAGAGATGGCAACAGAAGATGTTATTCTACCTCACGACGTTGGGCTTCGCCAACTTCTTGATGGAAGATGAGCCCGCCGTTCCGGGGGCTGAAGTGACGGACTTTCACGTCCGAGCAGCATATGACAACTGGCGCACTGGCGACTATATTTGTAAAAATTTTATACTTGATAGTTTAGAAGATAGCTTGTATAGTGTTTATGCTGTTGTAACGACATCCAAATGTATGTGGGATGCGTTAGAAAAGAAGTACCGTAGTGATGATGCAGGTACAAAGAAGTTCATTGTAGCCAAATATTTGGACTACAAGATGATCGATTCTCGACCGATCATGGACCAAGTGCAAGAGTTTCAACTCATTGTACACGAGGTTCAAGCCGAAGAACTGCCGCTTCGGATGGCTTTTTCGTCGCTACGTTGATTGAGAAGCTATCCCGGTGGAGAGACTTCAAGGTCTACCTTATGTTGGATTTATCTTGGAAAGCGCTTTGGTTGAGCTTGTATACAATGTTTCGTTACCACTATTACAATCTCCTATCCGAATTGATTACTTGATTGCATATATCGTGTCCCTTATCTCATATATAAGTTAGATCATACGATGTGTAGAAGATCACGTAAGTCCGTATGATTGGTCAAGCTTAATGAGATATAAAAGTTTCACAACCGAGACAACTTGAGGACGAGTTGTCGGATAGAAATTCTTGGTATAGATAAGAAGTGACTTGACTTGGTTGCTTGTCTCTTTGATGCGTCTCGGCGTATTGAAGGATCACAGTGAAATGAGTTCTTCTATCGACCGTCGTGAAGAACCAACACTACAAAAATACTGACCCGAACAATGACGGAAAATTCCGTCATGAAACCATGTCTCGATCCGTCGCTAAAATGGATTAGTGACGGATTAGCGACGGAATAAAGGGGTGCCGGAAACACGGTTGCTAAAGCGTTTAGCGACGAATTATGTCCGTCGCTAAAAATAGCGACGAACAATGACGGAAAAGTCGGTCGCTAATCTGCGACCCAAGAACGGTGCCGTCGATATAAATACCGTCGTTAATGCGATGCTAATCCGTCAGAGTTAGCGACGGATTAACGACACAACTATTCCGTAGCTAAAACGTCCGTCGCTAATCCGTCGCTAATTAGCGACGGTATAAAGTCCGTCGCTAAATTTATAGTTTTTTTCTATTGCGTAAAAATATTCCGTCAAAACCGTCGTAGGCGTCTCTATTCCGCCGCAAGTCCGCCGCAATTTACCGTTGGTTCGATTATTTTACGTTGTTAATCCGTCTCTAAACCGCCGCTAATCCGTCTTTAATCCGTCGCTAATCCGTCGCTATGTTTACTGATTCTCATGACTTCAATTTCAATTTTTGTGACCAAACTGCTTTCAAACAACCAACCCAAACAAATATACAAACAACCAATTTCATCCAATTCAATCTATTCAATCCAACCAAACAAACCAATTCCAACCTCCAACCAATTCCATCCATACAATACAAACTATGAAAACAAACCAATTCAATCCATATAATACAAACTATCGAAATAAACCAATTCAATCCAAACGGCGCATTTCAATCCAAACAAAACATTTCAATCCAAAATACAGTAATATCCAAACAATCCCATAAAAAAACAATTCTAAATCATGCGATAAGTTAACAAATTCATAATACAACCCGAATATGACGAGGTGAGGAAACGGAGCTCATATCACGAGGGGTGGGGAAACGGAGGGCCATGAAGCGCTCTAGGGCCTCTCTGCGAGCGCGCGACTCGAAGGTCTGTTCTTGCACGCTATCTCGCTCTCACCTCGACTTGCATTACGGCCTCAGATGCCGGCCGCCGCTGCTGCACCGCCAATCGGGCCTCGGATCCAATATCATTGTTGATAAGCGGTGGGATCAGCAGGTGGGCACTCTCCACCGAATGAGACGACGACCTTCTGCATGTATGCCGTGATAGAGAACCAGCTCAAACATCCTATTCTTTTCTTTGAGGAGCTCCCAAGGACATTTTGAGAATTTGAGTCCTATCTGGCGTCTCATCACTCCCCCAGTTGGCTCAACTGGGTCACCTGTTCCTCAACCTGCCTGTAATATAATTTCATACAATTATTATTTAATTAAATGCTCGTTGTTGCGCTAACGAATATACTTACCGCGATACTCCGAGCTTTCCCGTCTGTATAGCTCCCGTCGTCGGTGGCATGATACTTCTGGAATACATCCCACTGGACATCTTCTACGGCCACTCCACGCTCTCTTGCCTATAAATAAGTCAAACAAATTAAATAATTAATAAGTATCACGATTCTTAAATAAATTTACTATATCTAAAACTTCAAAGTACTTACAATCTCTCTCGCATACTCGAGTGCAGAGCGTGAGCCACCCCGATGCTTGACTATCGATTACCTCGCCATCGGCTCGGACATCCTGTTGTTGCGGGCGCTGCCGCCTTCTCTTGGACGTCTGTCCGAGCCCAATATGCCTTCCAATTATCCCAATCTCGCTCGGGGATAAATGGAGGTGGGTTAAGCGAAGTCCTTCGCAACTGATCTTGTGAACAAGATCTTTATAGCGTTCGCTGCCTTGCGCACCAGTAGGAATAGACCAGGGCATCATCCATCGTATCATCCCAATAAAAATGTTTCTGCAAAAAATATATGATTACAATATGCAAATTAAGGTCAAATCATAAATTACTTCGTATAAAC
This sequence comes from Salvia rosmarinus, assembly GCA_036937905.1. NCBI lineage: Eukaryota > Viridiplantae > Streptophyta > Magnoliopsida > Lamiales > Lamiaceae > Salvia > Salvia rosmarinus. The sequence continues at coordinate 61,288,057 of CM072822.1, read as the reverse complement.
AACACGAACCTTGAATTGATCGAAATAAATCTGCTTGAACTCTTGGGGTACCAATTTCCAATTGAAGCCGTTGTGATTCATGAATCTACGGAATGACTCCGTAATCACGCGGGCTATATCATTGCTCGGACACAAAATACTTCAATTTATAGGAAATAAAGACATCAGAATGCTACAATTTATTTAAACTGAGACATACCAGAGATAACGTCATACCCATTCACAATGGCTATCTTCTTCATCCCTCTAGATGGCACTCCACTTCTTGCTCGGGGGCGGGATCTGAGAGTGCCTCCATGCCTTCTTCTAGGTTTGGCGGGTGAAGGCGACGGCGTGTATGATCCTGAGTGCCTCCTACGTGATGACATCTGCAAACAAATGTAAAAAATATTGTATTAAAAATTCACAAATAATACATATCATAACGTTTTGTGTGCATACTAGAAAATAAAATGTTTCTTGTGCATACTAGTGACAATTATCGTCGTCTTCATCATAACGTTTTGTGTGCATACTAAAAAATGCTATAAATTCACAAATAATGCATATCATAATGTTTTGTGTGCATACAAAAAATCTTATAAATTGAACCCTATTCATCGTCGCCGTCATCATCATCATCCAATGTATGATTATCTTACGACTCGACAATTCAACTTCATCATCCTCATTATCGATGTCTCTTCAATGTCTATGAGTGTACCATCGGGATGAACTAGTGTCGTGTCCTCATCCACAACGACATTAGTAATCGAACTAATCATCCTCTTGAAAGGGAAGGTACTATCGATCGAGAACTCTCATCCGAAACTTCCACATTAGATCGAGCTTTAATTTTGCATACTTCCCACCACTCTTTCTTAGATTGTTTTAAACTTGGATATGCACAATAGTATACTTGAATGGCTTGATTGGCGAGGATAAGCGGTTCGAACTTGTTATATCTTACGGTATGATTTACGAAACCAACTTGTACTCGGAATGAATTGATAACCCCAATCGTGAAGGATCAAACCACTCGCATCTAAACAATGTTGTGGTCTTCGTTGGTAGCCGAGGATATTCCAACTCACAAACCTCTAATAATCGCCCATAAAATCGAGTTCTTCGTTGGTACCATAAGTTTCACCTTTAATGCACACTCCACTATTCATAGTTGATCTTTGTGACCCATGTTCTAATGTGTGAAATTTGTAACCATTTATATAATACACAGGCACGTCTTAATTAGAGTGAAGGCCCTTTGGCAAGAGACAATATGAACGGATTCACAATGTTGTTAGTATGATCTTTGACCTATTATTAGTAAAAAGCGATTAGAATGACTAAGCGTACATATTAAATATTTTCTACTAATAATCATCGTAACACTCACATATGCCTCAAACCAAAACGGAAGTCTCTTTCAATCGACCTTTGAATATCGAGCTAGAGATCGGTGGTTTGATCTTTTCACATCTTGATTGAATAAACTACATCAACATATATTCTGAGCTAGTTAATAATAACAATAATAATAATAATGTGGAATGAATTCTAAGAAAAACTCGACACTACACGCGTGTAAATGTACGCAACTTCAACACGTTGAGCAACACGTATAAACGAAAGCGAGATCATATTCTCTACTATCCAAATATCTCGTTGACATATTTCCAAAAGGTGCGCCATCTTGCTTGAAGATTTGAAGCATATCCGGATAGTCTTCGTGCCTAATCTCCGCTTGACCATGATGCAAATCTACGAACTTCGTTCTTACGTGATCATCAAAATAATACGAGCAAAATGTCGATGCTTCTTCTACTAAGTAAGCATTGCAGATAGAACCTCAACCACGGCTTTATTTCAGACGTTGTTCTTCAACTTACGTAGTATCTACAAAATTTAGAACGTTGTTCTTCAATTTATATATATATATATATATATATATATATATATATGTGATAATGTACGGCAAGTACCTTTCAAATGGATACATCCATCGGTATTGAGCAGGCCACGCAATACGGGCTTCATCGACTAGATGAACCGGAAGATGTTCCATGGAGTCGAAGAAACTAGGGGAAAAATGCGCTCAAGCTTGCATAAAATCATCTGGAATATTTTCTTGGAGCTGCGCACGGATCATCGAGCCCTATGTTTCGAGAAGTTAAATCTTTGAAGAATAAAGATAATTCATTATGACTTTCCAAACATTGGGTGGCGAAGTTCGCGAAATGCATCGGTAGAATTGGTTGCATGAAAATGTGACGATCATGACTCTTCATCCCAAACATCTTCGGTTTGTCATGTCTACACATCTACCCATGTTGAAGCATACCCATCGGAAATCTTAAACCTCTTACCCACTCACATAAGACTTTTTCTCACGATTGTCAAGTGTATAAAGCTTTGGATATTTTCTGTTGATTCATTCATCGTCAACTCAGTGCAGAAAAGTATAAATTAAGTTCTTCTCTAGATTTGCTCGTATCTTTGTCTTCCCTTGGACATTCATGGTCGTGTTGAAGACATTATCGAACACATTCTTCTCTATGTGCATGACATCCAAATTATGCGAATCAAAAGAGAACTCCAGAAGGTAGATCCCGGAAAATACTTCTTTTCTTCCATCCGGTTCCAAGCTGCTTGGATATTACGCTATTTATTTCATCATCGCCAATCTACATTACGGAGACTAGTCCCATACCCATAATTAGTGATGAAGCTCATCTCGATCGCGCTTACGGTGGATCGTTAGTAATCAGCGTGTTCTTTCGAAACCTCTTGATCCCTTGAAATGGGTGATTAGGAGCTAGAAATTTACGATGGTTATCAAACCATGACGCTTACCACTTTTAGCTAAAGTAAAAGCATCGGTATACTCCATGCGGTCGCGGACAAGCTAATCTTCCATTGTACTCCATCCGGACAACATAGAGTATGCAGGAAGTCACTAATTGTCAAAGTAATGCAGCGTGCATTTGAAAATTTCGCTTCAACGATACATCATAAGTAAACGCCGTCATCCCACAAATCTATTAACTCGCTATCAATGGTTGCAAGAACACATCAATCTTCTCCGCCGGATTACGCGGTCCGGGCACTAAGATCGTAAGAAACATGTATTGCTCCTTCATACAGCCACGGGGAAGATTATAAGGGTCGAAGATAACGGGCCGTGATGAATATTGCTTTCACGATTGATCGAATGGTGAAAACCGTCGCTGAGAGTCCCAATCGCACGTTACAATTTACGATGCAAATAAGGAAACTTCGTGTTCAAATGTTTCCATGCAATTGAGTCTCGCGGATGACGCATGACCCCATCATCGACCGACGATGCATGCCAACGCATATTTTCATTGTAGCATTGGATGCATATAATCTACGTAGTCGAGGAGTTAGAGGAAAATAATACATCTTTTATATGCTACTTGTGCTTTCCGTCGACTTCCACCAGCTCGGTATTGCTCTTGAAACGAGGATGGTTCTGAAATTTGCAGCTCGTCGATTGAGAATCTTCGCGATAAATCATGCAATTAAATGGACAACAATCAATTTTGTATACAGCAACCCCATGCCACGCAACAATCTCTTCGTCTTGTAGAAGTCATCAGCACGCAATTTCCATCTGGATGCGACTCTTTCATCGATTCGATATTTGATCAAAACCCTTCTCGATAATGTTGTTCTCGCTTCCAACTCGAAGTCGAGCCACAAATGATAATTGTGTATGATCCGAGCAACCCGGCCACAAAGGTTTATCGGGCATTCAACATATCGTAAAATTTTTTGCATCGAATTTGGCTCCTCTTGATCTCGTCAAGTGGAGCGTGGACCAGAAGATCCACTACCATCGTATAATCGTATTTGGTTGACGGTTAACATCGAATCCACAACATTGTGCCTACTTGTGGTTGTCTCTCCTTGAAATATCCATGTGTGATAATTTGGAATAAATCCAAATTTTGATAAGTGAAATCGCACGATATCTTTCTTACGATAAGGTATATTCTTACACTTTTACACGGACACTTGATTTCTCTCCATCCGCGAATAAAAGCGAGCACTAGCGAATTGATAAAACTTTCAAGTCCATCTCGAAATTGATATTTAATCCACCAACCGAACTAAACCTCTTATACATCCACTCACGATTGTCATTCATTCTTCAAGCTCCTAATTATAAATAATTAATTAAATATGTTCAACATAAGTTGTACAATATAAACTAATTATACACTCATAACTTAGGAATATGTTAATTCATCTACAAGTAGTTTCTTGTGATGACATCCTCATACAAGGACATATATGGACCACACTCATTTAGAAAATATGATCACACTTAATTATTAAATAATTATGAAATATGAAATTTATTATGATGGATTATGACGTTTAAGGGAAGAATAAGGAGATGGGTTTGTTTTATTTAAAAATGGAGATGAGTTTGGGTTATTAATTCATAAAATTTCAAGACCCAAAATCCTTTCATCGTATACATGAGTAAGAAAATTTATTTATTTCATGTTTATAATTATAAGGAAAATTGCAGTTTAATATCCCAAATTATTGACCTTTTAATAAAAATATATCGAATTATTCACAATTACAATTAAATTTTTAAACTATCACAAAATGATAAAAATGTCCCTAAATTCAAGTTTTTATTATTGAAAAATATTAAAAAATGAGCTAGTATTAAATGAACGTCGTTTGGCTGCCTATAATATAAATTTATTTAATCCTAAAAATATTGACTACTAGCTAGGTGGCAACTATACAGCAAATTGGTCAATATTTTTATATAATGAATAAACACTTATAAAACATTTTATTCATATAACAATTCTAACAAAATTTCGGCTGAGTAAGTTTTATAAAATTAATCGCCATTTGATTCCCAATTCAACCAAACTCATCCAAATTTCACCAATTCATCACCATATGCATAATTTCACAAGCCCAAATCACAAGACTAACATTGATGCATCATATATAATATTTTCACTATCAATTCAATATCATATATAATATTTTCACTATCGATTCAATACATCATATAATAATTTTAACTATCAATTCAATATATATAACAAATATATAACAAAATAAAAATAAAAAAACAAACAAACCAACACAGACGGACGTGAGGCGGGAGGCAGGTGGGCGTGATGGCAGGCGGCAATGACAGCGGTGGCAATGGCGGCATAATATAATGTATGAGGGATTGTTGAGTAATTAATAATGGGGTGGGGGCTGTGGTGTGGGGGTGGGGGCATGGTGTGGGGATGGGTGTGGTGTGGCGGTGGGGCGGCGGGCTGGGTGGGGCAATTAATGGGCGGCGGGGGTGGAGGTGGGTGTGGGCGGCAGGAGGCGGGGGGTGGGGTGGGGGGCGGTGAGGCAGGGGTCGGGAGTGGGCGGCAGCGGGCGGCAGCAGTGGTCGAACACATGGCGGGGTGGCTGCAGTGGGATTTGGGGTTGGGGAGGACGCAATTTCGGATATGAAATTGGGAAGAAAGTCCGTTGTAATTAAACTTTTAGCGGCGGATTAGCGGCGGAATTATCCGTCGTTATATTTAAAACTCTTTATGTGACGGATTAACGACGGAATAATGCATTTAACGACGGAATAAGTTTAACGACGGATAAATATCCGTCGTTAATTTACGTACAGAATATAAAAAAATCAAAAACATTTTAATTTAACGACGGACTACAATCCGTCGTTAAATTAGCGACTACATTACGACGGATATTCCGTCGCTAAAATTTTTGGGAATAAAAAAATTCAAAATTAAAATTAACGACGGATTTTGTCCGTCGTTAAAATAAATTAAAAAAAAACTAAGAAAAATCCGCTTATTTTACGACGGATTAGCGACGGATTTTTTATCCAATTTAAAAAAATAACAAAAAAAATTAAATTTAACGACGGATGGTGTCCGTCGTTAAATTTAACGACGGAATAGCGACGGAAATGCCGTTGTTAATATTTCGCGTGAAATCCCGCCATGTTCGTCTACGATCCGTCACGATCCGTCGTAAAAAATTTCTTTTAATCCGTCTCTAATCCGCCGCCGATACGACCCGCATTTCGCCGTCGCTAATCCGTCATTGATCGGTTGTATTCTTGTAGTCAAGATCTCGGTGACTTACGATGATCTAAACCTCGATAAGGTATTAGGTGAGTATGAGTTCTTGACCATCACTTTAACTTGTTATGGGTGAGGGTTATATGTTCTAACCAATATTCTCCGCATCTTGGGTGGTGGCGGTCTTGTATGTCATGCTAGTTATCAGTCGAGTCACCGTATCCGTTTAGGATGATGACTTCCTTAAGGAGCTCAAAGGTTTATTGTACTAAACCCTGCGAGTTGAGTTAGCTCAAGTACAATAATAAGGTTGAGTGCTACTACTTAAGGAATTAAAGATATTAATTATTTTAAGCAATGAATGCTCTAAATAATTAATGGACGTGCGATATCTTAAATACGGATTCGTAATGTCTAAGTGCAAGCCCGACTCACCTTCGGTAATAAAGGGTAAGTCGGCATTTATTCTCTAGTGGCATGAATGAATGTTTATAAATTAATTTATGTTCTGGGCTGAACATAAGATAATTAATTTATTTGAGGCCCATCTTTATTCCTTGCATTTGATCCCTGGGCTGACCCATCCAGGTCCGTAGCCACATTAAAATCGGCGCCCCCATTCTCTAAGGCAAGGATTTGATCATCTTTATCCATAAGGATATTATTATATTTATGGGATATGTATGGATCCTTTCTAATGGGATTATGGTAATGCATTATAAATATAAGGTAAGAGATAAGATCATAGCTAATCCTCAATTATCCTATCTATTTTTTCGAGAATTCGAGGAAATTGTTAGATATTTTTGAAAGTCTTAGAGAGAAATAGGGTGATTTTTCGTAGCATTCTCCATAGATCGTCCTCACTCGACGTTGGAGATTGGGCAACGGGATACAGATCAGGAAGATCAAAGCACGAGTCTCGATCCGTTCATCTCGTTCATCCCAGAAGAGTTCAAAGGTAAACACGAGAAAACCCCTACGTGTTGCAATTAATTATATAGGCATGCTAGGAATATAATCAATGTATGGTGAATTAAACATCCAAGATAGATCCTCGGGAAAAGGTTAAAATTAGTTTTCCCTACACCTTAAGCATAAGCGAAAGGATATGACGCTTGAAGACTTGATCGTCAAGCTGGCATCGGGTTTGATGTGAAGAAGCAAGATTTAAAAGCGAAAGGCTTGATCGATGCTAGAGCCAACATGTTGGAGAGGCGGTCCCTCCAACAAGCGTGTTCGTTCGATGACAAAGACAAAAGCAGAGGAAGGTGATTGCCGATAAGTTTGACGGATCATTACAATTGTGGCAAGCATGGCCACACAGTAAGGCTGCCGTCGACTAAGAAGAAGGCTAAGCAAGTTACCAACGTTGTCGAGAAGGACTTTGACAAATGGGACAAGGATGACTTGGCTGTTGTGGTGACCGAAGAAGTCGACCACATTGAGAATCAGGTGGATGGTTCATCGACATCTTGGCGCTAGCTGCGCACGTCTGCGCCGAAAAGATGTGTTTCTCCACCTACAAGCTTTGTTGAGGGGGAAGCTCAACATGGGGAACCAAGCTTCGTCCGAGGTTGCGGAGTTGGTGATGTGGTGCTCAAGATGTCATCCGGAATTGAGATCACGTTGAAGGATGTCTTTGTGTGTCGGACATTCGCAAGAACTTAGTGTCGGGCTCTATTCTAGTTAATAAGGGTTTAGACTAGTTTTGAGTCGGACAAGTTTGTCTTGACTAAGTTCGGAAAGTTCCTTGGTAGGGGTTATCTCACCGGGGTCTTTTCAAACTAAATGTAATGGCTGTCTTGTGTACCAAAAATTATGATGAATGAAAATGCATCTACTTCTTCTTACTGAGTGCTACGATTTATGGCATTGTAGATTAGGACATGTTAATCTAAATGCAATAAAAGATTAGTAAATTTAGATTTACTAAAGTTAAATGAAGTTAATACACAAACGAAATGTGAGGTTTGTGTGGAAGCAAAATAAGCTGAGATTACCGTTTCATTCGGTGAGAGCAGACACTAAGCACATAGAACTTATTCACCGATGTGTGTGATTTAAAGTTTGTACAAACTAGAGGTGGTAAAAGTACTTCATCACGTTTATTGATGGTGTGACAAGATATTGTTATCTTTACCTTCTAAAGTAAAGCGAGGCTATGAAGCTTTTAAAACTTGAGCAAGCCGAGAATCAACTAATTTGTCGAATTAAGGCATTGAAGTGATAGGGGGAGAATATGTAGCTCTGTTTGAAGCATTATGCAACGAAAGTGTTATAATACATCAAGCGACGCTTCTTATTCACCTCGTCTAATAAGCGTTCTTTGAGCGTAAAAATCGAACATAAGGAGATGATGAATGCTTTGTTGATTAGTTCGAGTTGCCCAGAACTTGTGGGGGAAATTGTTTTGACGACCCAACTACATCTTGAACAAGATTCCCGAAGAGTAAGGATGTCACTCCTTACGAGTTGTGGAAAGGAAGAAAGCCATCGTACAAATATCTCAAAGTGTGGGGTGTTTGGCGAAGGTTGAGGTCTCTTCCTAAACAAGTTACAATTTTCTCGGCGAGGCCAGCGAGGAGGATGGGCGGCGGTCTTGGCGCGCGCATGGGGCGTGCCCTAGCCTACAGCCCACCCATCTTGGGCCAAACCCCAAACCCGGCCCAGACCCGATTTTTCAGCCCGAACCCGTTTTCCGATCCGAATCAGTTTGACGAATCCGGTCCGTGCCGTGCACGCGAGGCCGTTTTCAAGTTTATGAAGATCATGCTTTGCAATTCTATGTAATAGAATAGGCGGGAAAGTGAGTTCCACAGTGGCCACGATGAGCGTTTTATTTTATTTATAATTGTTCATTGCATGTCGTGGATCTTTAAATTATCGAAGCATGCTATGTATGTTTAAATTACGTGAACAAACATATTATATGTTTTCGTGATTAGATGCGCATAGTAAGCATGCTAGGTTTATCGCGTTTTCAATGATTTTAGAATTACTGTGAGCATGTTTTACATGTTGAGTTCTATAGAAAAGCATGCTAGGATTTCGTGATCCGCATGGACAAACCTTTTGAAACAAAAGACTAGCGGTAACCCGACATATTAATTTTCAAATTAAAATGTCGAGACCTCCACTTTTTGATCTCTATACAAAGTGAGGACTTTGTGAGAAACGCCCACACAGCTGGCTTGCTTGCCTTGTTTATCATAAGTTTGTTAGATGAGATTTCTAAATAAAACTTTTAAATCTATTGAGAAGTGGGAGTTTCATGTAAACGCGATCCACGCGTGGCTTGCATGTGCGATTTTCATAAGTTCTCTAGAGATGGATATAAAATGAGATAACAAAGGAATTTGGGTTGGGCGGTATGGTCCCGGTGAGTATGCCAATTCTAAGAATTCATTTTTTTGTTAAAATTGTAGTCATTGCTTAGACATCACCTCAAGTACAACTTCCCACGAAGTCCCTTCTTGCGATAGTGATGTGGTCTAGTAAGGTCCAATCATTAATTTCATTTGTCATAAGGATAAGTTGACATGGATTGAAATTAAACGACTAAAATGTATATTTTAGTCTGGTCGAGGGGTTCATGGGTAAATGTCCACACGCGTGGTTTGCATGTGGAATTCCTTGGGCGATTGAAGGTTTCAATTAATATTGTTTTATCAAAAGGTTACAATATTATTGTTACGAATTATGTGCGATCGTATGCTTATGTGTTTACATTATCTTTTCAGATATGTCTCTTACATCGATTATCAATATGCTCAGACAAAATCCCTTATCCGGTCCGAATTTTATCGAGTGGAAGCGAAACATGAAATATGTTCTTATCATTGAAGAACACATGTTTGTTCTCACTACTCTAAACCCGATGCCCTTACTGACACATCGACTAATGAGCAGCGAGAGTCAAGCAGACTTTGGCATAAGTCGAACAATATGGCAAAATGTTATATGATGACTACTATATCCAAAGGCTTGCAGTTGCAAACATCGATCGATGGTGACGCGACCGAAATATGGTCAAGTCTCGAGAGTAAGTTTGGGCGATCGGATCGGACAAATCCGCTTCCACACAATGAGAGAAATCTTGGCGTGTAAGATGGAAGAAGGAAGTTCGGTCCATGAACATGTCTCCCATGACTCATCTCATGGATAGTCTTGATCGGTTGGGAGGAGGTATTGACGTGACGAGGTCGATATCATCCTCAACACACCGCCAAGTCTTTGAGAATTTTCGCGTGAATGCGATCATAAGCAAGACCGGTATACACTTAGTCGGTTGCTAAATGATCTCGTGGCGCGGAAGGAGTTATGGGTAAAGGAGCACATGCTCTTGCTAGCACATCTAGGGCCCAAATTTTCCGTGGCAAAATGGAAAAGAAAAGGGCACCAAAGGTGGTAGAAGCGAGGAAATAGTGGGAGTAATGGGAACAAGAACATGCACTCGCCAGGAGGCTTAAAGAAGCGAAGAAGAGGCAAGTGCTTTAAGTGCGCAAGGCCGGGCATTGGAAGGCCAAGTGCCCTATGCTCAAGGCTCAAGTACGCCATTTGCTTTAGTAACTGAAACATGTTTAGCGACTTGTTCTACCCATTCTTGGGTAGTGAACCTGGTCGATCGATCATGTTTGTTACACCTTGCGGGGTTCACTGTGGACAAGAGAGTGCATGATGGCGAGATAACGATCTCCATGGGCAACGCGAAAGTCGAGGCCGTTGTAGTCGGAGATGTTTCTTTATGTTTTGATAGAGCAGTTTTAGTTTTAAGGGCGTTTTGTATGTGCGGAGTTTCGTGAAACCTTGTTTCAGTTTGAAACTATTTATTCATGGATATTCGTTATTTTTGATAGTGGTGTTTCTATCATAAGAAATGACGAAGTTATCCGTGTTGGCACATTATATAATTAAGCTTTATACTATTTACGCTAAACATAATACCTATAACTATGTTGCATCTATATCAAACCTTAAAAAGAAAGTTTTCTTAGCAAGATGACACCACATTTCTCCGGCTTCTTAGATTAGGTCACATCAATCTAAATAGGATCCAAAGGCGGCTAAGAATGGGCGTTGGGTAATCTAACGAGCCATCTGTTCCCAATGTGAATCCGTATAGAAGGTAAAATGTCGACTAGACCCTTCAAAGCGAAGGGTTATAGAGCCAAAGAAGTGTTGGAGCTAGTCCATTCGACTGTGTGGACGATGTCCACACAAGCTCGTGGAGGTGCAGTATTTTGTCACTTTCATTGACGATTACTCAAGGTGCGGATACATATACCGCTTCACCGCAAGTCCGAATGCTTTGAGAAGTTCAAAGAGTTTAAGGCGGAAGTGGAGCGAAGCTTGGTAAAAGTATCAAGTCATCATGCGGTCGATCGCGGTGGCGAATACCTCGATAACGAGTTTATGGACTATCTAGTGAAGTGTGGGATTACCTCCAACAAGACTACACCGGCACACCACAGCAAAATGGTGTGTCAGAGCGAAGAAATAGGACTCTTTTGGAAATGGTTAGATTAATGATGAGTTATGCAACATTGCCTATTTCGTTCTGGGGGTATGCCTTAGAAATGGCGGCATACTTGCTAAATCTAGTACCATCCAAGTCGATCGAAAAGACCCCTTCGAGTTGTGGTTTGGCAAGCTAGTTTAAGCCACATAAGGATATGGGGCGGTCCGGCACGTGTCTTGAACAAGAAGGGCGACAAGTTGGAGGCTAGATCCGGACGCAAGGTCATTTATTGGCTATCCTAGAGGACGAAGGTGGTTTATTCTATAGTCCTAAGGATCGGAAGGTCATTATTAGAACTAATGCCCGATTCTTAGAAGAGGATTATACGACATGACCATAAATCCAAAGTTGAAATCATTCTTCGAGAATTGAAGATGATCGTATTTCACCACGTGTCAGTGGGAGGATTGACACGAGATACTTCAAGAAATTGAAGTGGGTCGAGTTCCTTGGAGATACCGGCCGTACAAGTGGCTCATATCTGACAAGTTGTGCAAGATAGAGAACCATAAGTTCTGCGCCCATCGTTGCCATTGTGCGATGGCATACCGTCGTGAGTGGGAGGGTTGTTCGTCAACCCGAGCGATTTATGTTCGTGGGTGAATCTTGGTTTAGTCCCGGAAGCGAACAGCAATAATCGACCCATGGACGACAACGAGGCGTCAAGACATTGATGCAAGATCATGGCAAACCGCTATGGACTTAGAAATTGAGTCCATAATGCTATGGATGATTCGAAAGACACTTCTACCGGATGGCAATGAAGCCATAGGTAGTAAGTGGGTATACAAAAGGAAGAGATTGAGATGGAGAGGTTTCGGCTTTTAAAGCGAGGCTTGTGGCGAAAGGGTACACTCAGTTGAGGGCATCGATTTCGATGAGACCTTTTCTCTGTAGCATTGCTCAAGTCCATCGAATTCTTACGCCATATCGACCACTCAACCTTGAGGTTTGGCAAATGGATGTGAAAACCGCTTTTCTAAGCGATTACCTTGAAGAAGGTAGAGACATCTATATGCGACAACGCGAAGGTTATGTGGTGAAGGGTGAAGAGCATCTAGTATGGAAGCTTAAGAAGTCCATTTATGGGCTTAAGCAAGCCTCACGATCCGGAACTTACGCTGACGAGGTGGTAAAGTCCCATGGATTTACCCGGTTGCTAGCGAGAGTTGTGTGTATCGTTTAGATGTCAACGGTGATGTGGTATTTCTTGCACTTTATGTAGATGACATTCTTCTAGTTGGCAACAATGTGAAGTTGTTATCAGACGTAAAGAGTTGGTTATCCGATCAGTTTCAAATGAAAGACTTAGGAGATGCAGCGTACATTCTTGGGATCAAGGTTTACCGAGATCGCAAGAGGAAAATGTTGAGCTTATCTCAGGCGTCTTACATTGATACTGTGATTACTCGTTTTAGTATGCAGACCGCTAAGAAAGGATTGCTACCTTTCAGACATGATGTTCCTTTATCTAAGGAGCAATCACCTATGCCTGCAAAGGAGATAGAGGAAATGAGACAAGTTCCTTATGCTTCCGCCGTAGGAAGTCTCATGTACGCAATGCTATGTACGAGGCCCGATATCTGCTATGCGGTAGGCATAGTAGCTAGATATCAGTCTAACCCTGGACAAGCTCATTGGACTGCAGTAAAGCATATACTCAAGTACCTGAAAAGGACTCGAGATTATAGGCTAGTTTATCATGCAGATAGTCTAATGCCTTTGGGTTATACAGACTCGGATTTCCAAGCTGACCGTGATGAGAAAAAGTCTACCTCAGGCTATGTGTTTACCTTGGGAGGTGGAGCCGTATCCTGGCGGAGTGCAAAGCAGCGATGCATTGCGGACTCTACCATGGAAGCCGAATATGTAGCCGCTTCGGAGGCTGCTAAGGAGGCTGTATGGTTCAAGAACTACCTCATAGATCTAGGTGTGGTACTGGTTTGCCAAGAGTATCATAGTTTCTTGTGATAACTCGGTGCGATGGCAAACTCGAAGGAACCACGGACTCACAAAGCGACCAAACACATAGAGAGAAAGTACCATGTCATACGAGAAATCGTGAGACGAGGGACGGCCTTGATTGAAAAGATTGACACGACGGATAACCTAGCGGATCCATTCACGAAGAGCCTCGCCGCAAAAGGTCTATGACGGACACGTCGAGGAGGACTTGGATTGCGCGATGGCACCCACTTAGAAAGGAAACTTTTGTATAAGTGGGAGAAGCAAAGTGATGGTTTTGTTTGTAATAGCTAGTAGAGACACATTGTATACTAAAAGTTTGCTTTAGTATAAGTGGGAGATTGTTGGATTTGTATCTTCAAAGCGTTTTGGTTGAGCTTGTATACAATGTTTCTGTTACCACTATTACAATCTCCTATCCGAATTGATTACTTGATTGCATATATCGTGTCCCCTTATCTCATATATAAGTTAGATCATACGATGTGTAGAAGATCACGAAGTGCGTATGATTGGTCAAGCTTAATGAGATATAAAAGTTTCACAACCGAGACAACTTGATGACGAGTTGTCGGTATAGCTGCGGTATAGATAAGAAGTGACTTGACTTGGTTGCTTGTCTATCTTTGGCACGTCTCGACGTATTGAAGGATCACGATGAGATGAGTTCTTCTATCGACCGTCGTGAAGAACCAAGATCTCGGTGACTTACGATGATCTAAACCTCGATAAGGTATTAGGTGAGTATGAGTTCTTGACCATCACTTTGACTTGTTATGGGTGAGGTTATATGTTCTAACCCAATATTCTCCGCGTCTTGGGTGGTGGCGGTGCTTGTATGTCATGCTAGTTATCGTATCAGTCACCGTATCCGTTTAGGATGGTGGCGTCCCTAAGGAGCTCAAAGGTTTATTGTACTAAACCCTGCGGGTTTAGTTAGCTCAAGTACAATAATAAAGTTGAGTGGTACTACTTAGGAATTAAAGATATTAATTATTTTAAGCGGTCGAATGCTCTAAATAATTAATGGACGCGATATCTTAAATACGGGATTCAGTAATGTCTAAGTGCAAGCCCGACTCACCTTCTGTAATAAAGGGGTAAGTCGCATTTATTCTCTAGTGGCATGAATGAATGTTTATAAATTAATTTATGTTCGGGTGAACATAAGATAATTAATTTATTTGAGGCCCATCTTTATTCCTTGCATTTGATCCTCTGGTGGCCCATCCAGGGCCCGTAGCCACATGAAAATCGGCGCCCCTATTCTCTAAGGCAAGGATTTGATCCTCTTTATCCATAAGGATATTATTATATTTATGAGATATGCATGGATCCTTTCCTAATGGGATTATGGTAATGCATTATAAATATAAGGTAAGAGATAAGATCATAGCTAATCCTCAATTATCCTATCTATTTTTTTCGAGAATTCCAAGAGAAAATTGTTAGATATTTTTCGAAAGTCTTAGAGAGAAATAGGGTGATTTTCTGTAGCATTCTCCATAGATCGTCCTCACTCGACGTTGGAGATTGGGCAACCGGGATACAGTCCAGAAGATCAAAGCACGAGTCTCGATCCGTTCATCTCGTTCATCCCCGATAGATTCAAAGGTAAACACGAGAAAATCCCTACGTGTTGCAATTAATTATATAGACGCATGCTAGGAATATAATCAATGTATGGTGAATTAAACATCCAAGATAGATCCTCGGGAGAAGGTTAAAATTAGTTTTCCCTACACCTTAAGCATAAGCGAAAGGATATGACGCTTGAAGACTTGATCGTCAAACTGCGCATCGAGTCTGATGTGAAGAAGCAAGATTTAAAAGCGAAAGGCTTGATCGATGCTAGAGCCAACCTGTTGGAGAGAGGCGGTCCCTCCAACAAACGTGTTCATTCCAATGTCAAAGACAAAGGCAAAGGGAAGGTGATTGCCAGTAAGTTTGACGGGGACTGTTACAATTGTGGCAAGCATGGCCACACGAGTAAGGACTTCCGTCAGCCTAAGAAGAAGAAGACTAAGCAAGTTACCAACGTTGTCGAAAGGACTTGAAAAATGGGACAAGGATGACTTGGTCTGTGTGGTGACCGAAGAAGTCAACCACATTGAGAATCAAGGTGGATGGTTCATCGACACCGACGAATCTAGCGCACGTCTGCGCTTAAAAGATATGTTTCTCCACCCACAAGCCTGTTGAGGAGGAAGCTCAACATGAGGAACCAAGCTTCGTCCGAGGTTGCGGAGTTGGTGATGTGGTGCTCAAGATGTCGTGGGAATTGAGATCACGTTGAAGGATGTCTGCATGTCCCGGACATTCGCAAGAACTTAGTGTCGGGCTCTATTCTAGTTAATAAGGGTTTTAGACTAGTTTTGAGTCGGACAAGTTTGTCTTGACTAAGTTTGGAAAGTTCCTTGGTAGGGTTATCTCACCGGGGTCTTTTCAAACTAAATGTAATGGTCGTGCTTAGTGTACCAAAAATTATGATGAATGAAAATGCATCTACTTCTTCTTACTTGATCGAGTGCTCGATTTATGGCATTGTAGATTAGGACATGTTAATCTAAATGCAATAAAAGATTATTAAATTTAGATTTACTAAAGTTAAATGAAGTTAATACACAAACGAAATGTGAGGTTTGTGTGGAAGCCAAAATGGCTAAGTTACCGTTTCATTCGGTAGAAGGCAGACACTAAGCCTCTAGAACTTATTCACACCGATGTGTGTGATTTAAAGTTTGTACAAACTAGAGGTGGTAAAAGTACTTCATCACGTTTATTGATGGTGTACAAGATATTGTTATCTTTACCTTCTAAGAAGTAAAGACGAGGCTATTGAAGCTTTTAAAACTTCAAGAACGAAGCCGAGAATCAACTAAACTGTCGAATTAAGGCGCTCGAAGTGATAGGGGAGAATATGTAGCTCTGTTTGAAGCATTATGCAACGAAAGTGGTATAATACATCAAACGACGACTCCTTATTCACCTCGTCTAATGGCGTTGTTGAGCGAAAATCGAACACTTAAGGAGATGATGAATGCTTTGTTGATTAGTTCGTGGTTGCCCGAACTTGTGGGGAAGCTGTTTTGACCAACTACATCTTGAACAAGATTCCACCGAAGAGTAAGGATGTCACTCTACGAGTTGTGGAAAGGAAGAAAGCCATCGCACAAATATCTCAAAGTGTGGGGGTGTTTGGCGAAGGTTGAGGTGCCTCTTCCAAACAAGTTACAATTGGACCTAAAGCGATCGATTGTATCTTTATTGGGTATGCCTTGAACAATGGCGCTTATCGTTTTCGATCCATAGGTCGAGGTACAGATATGTTGCGTGGGGACAACGATTGAGTCGAGGAATGCTATATTCTTTGAAAATGTTTATTCTGTAAAGACAAGGATAAAGTGAAGCCGTTCTAGCAATAGAACCGATGGTGAAGCTTCGAGTTCTAAACCTTTGGAGGAAGAACCGACATCGCATAAGCGATCGAGGTGCGATCCGGAGGGTCGGAACCGAGCGATGGCGAGAAGTCGAGCGCCAAAGGATTTTTGTCCCGACTATATTGCGTTCATGTTGGACGAAGAACCAACTTGATCAAAGTAGCCTATGCTCGGCGAGACGGGATGCTTTGGCGAGAGGTCGCTCAGTGAGATTGATTCCATTTGTAAAACAACACTTGGGTCTTTGGTTGATTTGCGAGAGGTTGTAAGCCCTTAGGATGCAAGTTGATCCTTAAAAGAAAGTACAAGCGAGATGGATCAATTGAAAGTATAAGGCCCGTTTGGTTGTCAAAGGGTTTAAACAAAAGAGGGTACGATTTCTTGATACCTATTCACGTGATGAGGATTACGTCTATTAGGGTGCTTCTCACAATTCTTTGCTTTGCACAATCTTGAGATTCATCAAATGGACGTTAAGACTGCTTTTGAATGGTGACCTCGAGGATGAGGTATATATATAGCAAGAAGGGTTTGTTGTACACAGTCGAGAGGCAAGATATGCAAACTCGTAAAGTCTCTATATGGTTTAAAACAAGCACCGTTGCAATGGCACTGAAATTTGACAATGTAATGTTGGCAAATGGTTTCAAGATCAACGAGTGTGACAAATGTGTCTACGTTAAGAACAACGATAATGGTTATGTTATAGTGTGTGCGTATGTAGATGACATGTTGATCATGGGTAGTAATACTCAAGTCATTAATGACACAAAGCGCGTGTTAAATAGAAATTTTGACATGAAGGACATGGGTTTAGCTGATGTGATTCTTGGAATCAAGATTCTTGGAATCAAGATTATAAGAAGATCGACGGAATTGTCTTGACACAATCTCACCACGTCGAGAAAGTCTTAAGAAATTCAACGCGTTTGATAGTTTACACCGCTAAGACCCCATTGGAGCTCAATGTTCACTTGAGTAAACGAGGGTGAACTGTTGGGCAAGAAGACTATGCTAAGGTCATCGGGTGTTTGATGTATCTTACAAATTGCACCCGACCGACATAGCTTGCCGTGAATAGATTGAGTCGTTACACGAGCAATCCAAGCAAGGAGCATTGGAAGGCTCTAGTGAGAGTTTTGAGGTACTTGAAGTATACTCAAAATCATGGGCTACATTTCACGAGATATCCCCGGTGCCAGAGTGCTTGTGATGCCAATTGGATATCGACACGAAAGATTCACTTTCTACAAGTGGAGTGCGTGTTCACGATTGGGGAGGTCTTGTTTCACGGAGATCCACGAAACAGACGTGTATAGCCGATCCACCATGGAATCGTAATTCATAGCTTTGGATAAAGGCGGTGAGGAAGTTCGAGTGGCTCGTAATTTTTGAAAGATATTCCATGTTGGTCTAAACCGCGCCACCGGTGATGATTCACCGTGATAGCCAAGCGGCTATTGGAAGGCGAAAAGTGGTTTGTATAATGGTAAGTCTCGACATATCGTCGGCGACATAATACCGTGAGGCATTTGATCTCAGTGGGGTTATATCAATTGACTATGTCAGTCAATAGATAATCTGCGATCAGTTAACCAAATGGTTGAACCGGGATCAAATGATCAAGTTCTAGAGGAATGAGATTAAAATCCACATCTTAAGAACAATCATAGTGGTAACCCAACCATGATGACCTGGAGATCCCAAGAACTTGGTTGATGGGAGAACTAAGCTATAGGAGATCGTGTGTAAACACTCAAGTTAGTATGTTCCTAGAAAGCAAACGAGTGTTGAAAAACTTGCTTAGTGGTGAGGTTGAGTCGTTGACTCTTAATGATTCCTAAGATACCTCGAGGAGGTTGAGTATGGCAAGATACTCGGTAAAGAATCACCTATGTAAGTGCAGTGGGGCCACTTCAAACAAAACGCTTATGAATCCAAAGTGGATGTCCATGGCCAAAATGGAATCAAACGTGAGAACGGATGAGGGTGAGGTGTTAAAGTGTTAATACCATTGTCTCGATTGCACGTTGTGGGGGAATAGTTCAAGGCATCGTGTCCACTAATCCGCCTATGTACTCGATGGTACTAACTATGGAAGGTTGAGGCCATAAACCACCTGTCCAAATATTTTAACATCTCTTGAGGATCGAATGTGTTCGCATACATACATATGGCTATTTCCACTCATGTGGGGATTGTTGAAATCAACGTATATATATATATATATATATATATATATATATATATATATATTATATGGTCAAGTTGTCAGGAAGCTACTTTGACCAAGATTTTGAGTGACGTAACGTTTAATTTTGTGAAATTAAATGGCATAGGATCGATCTACGTTTTGAGTAGATGATCGTGGTGTATTCACATTCTCAAATCCGATTTCCGGTGAGTGAGAAATAGTGGATCAAAGTTGGTCACTTAAACATGGAGTTATGTGATTAAGGGATAAGCATGGATTAATTAATCATTATCCCACATTGATTAATGTACCTTTATTAATTGTCTATATAAGTGGTTCATTGAACATTTAGTATAATTATGTGCACAAGTGATGGTTTGGAAAGCCCACGCCGCCGCCGCCGCCGCGCCGCGCCCGGCCCGACGCCCGCGCCGCGTTCGTGCCCGCCCGCCCCAGCTCCGGTTCCGTGGTCCGTAGTCCGTGGATCGTTGATCTTGGCAATTGGTCTGGGTGGTCTTTGAGATGTTCTTTGGGCCTGTTCGTGGGCTTGCTTCGTGGGCTCGGTTCCGTGCCCATCGCTCTATATTTTGGATCAATGTTTGATCGAGCCCAAAGATGGAGTTGGTCCGGGGCCCAACTCGTAGCCCAATCCGTTGGGCTGGCCGTGCGATGGAGTTGATGCGAGGCCCAACTCGTGTAAGCCCAATCCGTTGGGCTGCTGCACTTCAAGAGACGTCCGGATCGTCCAATGAACTCGACGCACGCGTTGTCCGTATTCGTCGTAATCTTTGAACGCGTTCGACATGATGGCTCTGCGGAAACGTGCCCACGTTATCTCCGTAAATCGCCGCGCACTCAATAGGGACATAACTCCGTAACACCCGACATCAATGCGGGTGTTGACTCAAAGATGCTTCCCTACGGGGACGACGCCTATAAATAGGACATGTCTCCCAAAGATTAGTCACCTCACCGCTAATCGCATTCCAAGATTCCAAGCAATCTCGTGCATACATAGCTAGTGTCCAAGCTCGCCTCGCCTCGTTCGGTTCGTTTGAGACTCGTTGGTGCTTTAGTTTCAATTGTATTTCAATTACATTTTAAGTTCATTGTTGTTTGATCTCCTACTTACATTTACATTAAGTTGTAACACGACAAGTCTCTGCACTATTTTTGTTCGTACATTTTTCCAACATTTTATATAATTTGTTGTAGATTAGGTATTAAATAGTCAAGGTTCATGGTTCATGATAAAAATAGAAAATTAACAATAATTTTGAATAGATTTGAGCATTTGGCACATTAATTGTCATTGTTTTCATGCAGATGTTGTAACAAAATGAATGTCTGTCTCAATAATGGATATGTATATACAATCATGTTATACATATATATATTGAATCAAATTAGAACTTTAATTTTTTTTGAAAACTAAGAACTAATGTGGTCCATTTATTTTTTATAATCTAACGACCATGATTAATCATAAATCTTTTATTATCGTCAGATTTTAATAATAACCGTTTAACCCTAAATTAAGGGATTTTTATATGTTAATTTACGTAATTGTTCTCATATGTACAATTGCTACGATTACATGCATAACAACGTGAATTTCATGAACATATCAATTAATGAGAATATGATAGCATGCACAAGAATTACGATTACATCATAACAACATGAATTACACGAACAACGAAGAATTGAATATAAAATATTCAAATAACGAAAATTTTGGGATTTAACTATTTTTTTCATTAAATAATCATAAATCGTCCGATCTTATTTAATCTAACGGTAGTTATTAGTTTTTATTTAATAGATAATTCTCTCTATAACCAACCAATATATATATATATAATATTTGACCATAGCACGTATTGAATTGGATATTAATACATACACAAGACGTGTCAAGAATATTAAATACAAAGAATAGTATCATTCAATCTTTCAAAAGATCCTTTTTTTACTTTCCTCATTCAAGATCACTAAACAGAGAAAGCTGTAGGACACTAGCCAACCAGATCCAGAATTATGCAAATCCAACGATGCATTTAATTCCAAAAAATTGCCTAAAATTTCAAGAAATGCAAAGTATCTTTTTCCTCTTTTTTTTTTTTTTTGGTTTTTTTGCCAAACCCACTTTTCTATAAACATCTTTTGCAGTACCACAAATTTGTACTAATCTGTGAAACCCACTTGTGCCACTGACAAATGAGACAATAAAAAAAAGATAAAATCATTAACACTAATCTTGGTTGGTCCCTCATTTCTTGCTAGCTGTCTCGACAAATTTATATACATACATACACATGGTAGCTATATTTGTAGTTGTAGCCCAAAAAGGGTGAAACTTTGAGTCAATCACTGTGTGTTGAGCGACTTTCTTTTGTGTTTTTTACAGCTCGTGATGAGATAGAAAGGTTGTGCGTTTTAGAAAGAAAGGAAGCTAGGACAGGGAGAGGTTATTGTCTGGATTTGGGATTTGCGGAGTTCGAGTTGTTGCGGGAAATAATAAAACCCTCTTTTCGTTTTTTCCTTTTTAATAATATTTTGATGGATTCTCCTGGGACTCTTCTTCCACAAAAATCAAGCTCGTAGTATTTATTCCCTTTTTTCTTTTCTTAGAAGTTTTTTTTTTTTCAGTTGAATTTGTAGATTTTAGTTATTAATTCTTGAAATTAGTGGCCTCTTCATTTTTTTCCCTCTCTCCCCATCCTTTGAAAGTAGAGTGAGAAAGAGAAAATCAGATTGTAGGTGCAAGAAATGAACGGTTTTGTTGGTCTTGATGCAGAGGATTCTGAATTTGTAGAAGTTGATCCAACTGGAAGATATGGGAGGGTACGATATGGGTTTCGTTCTCATTCAATTATTTGCTATCTATTCCAATTGATTTTTGTTTCATTTTTATTCGATTCTTGTTTTCTGATTGCAGTACAATGAGATTCTTGGCAAAGGGTCTTCTAAGACAGTGTATGTATATTCATCCCATATAAAATTCTTGAAGAGTTTGATGTTTCCAGCTATCATCACAAATGCCCTAATTTCATTTTGGGATTTCTTGATTTATTTGATTTTCTTGCTCCAACTATATACTTTCTGCAGTTATAGAGCTTTTGATGAGTATGAAGGGATTGAAGTAGCCTGGAATCAGGTGAAACTCTATGACTTTCTGCAAAGTCCAGAAGATCTTGAGAGATTATATTGTGAAATTCATCTACTCAAAACTTTAAAACACAGTAATATTATGAAATTCTACACTTCTTGGGTTGATACTGCAAATAGGAACATCAATTTTGTGACAGAAATGTTCACTTCTGGCACACTCAGACAGTAAGTTTGTCCCGTAATATTTTTTCTAGTCTTGGATAATTGTATTAATAATTTACTTTACTTTAATTCCGCTTCGTTGAAATTTTAAATAGGTATAGGCTGAAACATAAGAGGACAAATATTAGGGCAATCAAATATTGGTGTAGGCAGATTTTGCAAGGGCTTCTCTATCTCCACAGCCACGATCCTCCTGTTATTCACAGAGACCTGAAATGTGACAACATTTTCATCAATGGGAACCAAGGTGAGGTCAAGATTGGTGATCTTGGCCTCGCTGCGATTCTCCGGAAATCCCACGCTGCGCATTGTGTTGGTGAGTTCTTCCATGTGCTAGTCGCGATTGAAATCTGCCCTTGGTTTGGATTTTCTTTGATGGTTTCATTGATTTTGTTAGGAACTCCGGAGTTCATGGCACCAGAGGTGTACGAAGAGGAATACAACGAACTAGTTGATATTTATTCGTTTGGGATGTGCATTTTGGAAATGGTGACGTTTGAATATCCGTATAGTGAATGCACTCATCCTGCTCAGATTTACAAGAAAGTGATCTCGGTGAGGATTTAGCCCTAATTCTTTGTTGCTAACTTGAAATCTAGGTAATGTAGCTTGATCTAACGTAGGTCTTCATGTCTCGTGTATAGGGAAAGAAACCTGATTCCTTGTACAAAGTTCAGGATCCTGAGGTTCGTAGATTTGTTGAGAAATGTTTGGCGACAGTAGCTGATAGGATGTCTGCTTCAGAGCTGCTCAATGATCCGTTCCTTCAAATTGATGATTACATTTACGGTTCTGATTTGAGGGCGATGCAGTATCAACGAGACTATGATGAACTCGGCCCTCTTTTGAGGCAGCCTCTCTTGAGTACTCATCATAGCACGACGAGGTCTTTAGTTAATGGCTACCCGAATTATGTTTGCTACGAACAAGACCATGCTTTGGATTCTCACTCGGTTGATTATGAGACAACTGAGATCAACTTGTTCATGAGCCAAGAAGATGATCATTTAGAAAATGTTGACATTACCATCAAGGGCAGGAAGAGTGAAGACGACAACATATTTCTCCGCCTCAGAATTGCTGATAAAGAAGGTTTGGTTTAGTTTAAAACTCTTTGAATTCGATTCCATAATCAAATAATGATGTTGAGAATGGTTATGACTTCGATTGTTTCAGGTCCTGTGCGGAACATATACTTCCCTTTTGACATTGAGACAGACACAGCGCTGAGCGTCGCGACTGAAATGGTTGCTGAGTTGGACATAACGGACCAAGATGTGATGAAGATAGCAGAAATGATTGATGGTGAGATTGCTTCCTTGGTTCCTGAATGGAAGCTGGGATTCGGCATAGACGAGAGCCCTAATATCGCCTTTTCGTCTCCCCACCCGGGCAAGACTGTGAACGGGTGTGGATCTGTCCACAGCCGCTTCGAAGAGATCACGTACCAAGTTGAAGGGTCAGAGCACTCTGTGACCGACAACGCTCCCTTGGGGTCCAGCCAGTCTGATGGCGCTCACTACACAGACATTTGGGTGCAGCAAGAGGACCATGAAGTGAGTTCTCCGACATCTAATGATCAATCCTCCGAGGAGAAGGAGAAGAGGATCATAAGAAATGGAGATAGCAACGAGCAAGTGTCGCCTACAATGAGCAATTCAGCTCTACATGACGACTATGAGAATGAGATCAGGCAGGAACTAAGATGGTTCAAGGCCAAGTACAAAAAGCAGGTGAGGGATAGATCTCGGTCATACTCGAGCATTACGAACGGAGAAACGGACGAATATGATCTCAATTGTTCATCCAACGGGAAACATTTCACACTGTTTCCCCTAACGGATCCGGATAGAAGCACTAGTGATCCTAAGGTTTATAGCTACGAGTCTGCGTATAATTCTTGTAGTCCTATACACTTGGTTACAGCCAAGAGTTTCTACTCCGGTGGGTTGCTCTCACATCCGCTCCATAGGGCTACTTCTCTGCCAGTCGATGCCGCAGAGCTCTAGAACTCGTCCATGGCTATCCTCAATGCGCATGTGGGCCTACCTCAAGAAGTTGGGTTCTTGGGAGGTACATGTTGTTTGGTGGTGGATTACAGATGCTCAAGTTGAGGTGAAACTGACTTAGATATGATTTGAGTGAGTCGATGTACATTACTACCTGATTCATATAACAAATATAGCAAAAGATGGTACTCAAATTGGAAATTTCTCAATTCCCACAGAAAAAGGGTCTCTCTCTTTGCATTGTGATCATGAACTGTATGGTCCATTTTCTTGAACGTTTTACTTTATGCTGTCCACCCTAGTTGATGCCTAAAATCAAAATCATCATACACTTGTGGTGCTTCTGTGTCCAGGAAGATTTGGGTTTGGACCTTCTGGTCCATCTGCACTAGCTCTTTGACCAATCAAAGACCGACATGTCAACGAGGCCATGTCCCAAAATACTAGTTGCATTTTCTTACTATTAGATCAGGTAAGCCCTTCATAGAAGTTGTGGATGGATGGATACATATTGTGCTTAGTGCTCCATTTCTTTTCCTTTTCCTTTTCCCTTTTTTTTTTTTTTTTTTTTTGTTGTAGGGGACTTTTTTGTGAAGAAAGTTGAATATTTTAGAAAAAGAATTTAATTTAGACTACAAAGGAAACTTAGAGTTAAACAAGCTTGACATCAATTTGGACTGTCCATTGCAATGAATGTTCCATCAACAAAAAAATTTAAAATGCATTAACTCACAGTAACTATAAACTAAGGGCATTACTTTATAATGCAAAAGATTGTATAAGTTATTCTAGACTTTAACTAAGATTGTCTTGCTTTCAAGAAATAAGAATTATTTAAATGATGAAAAATTAAAAAAGGTTCTTTTTGTTGAGAGCAAAAGGTCTTGTTCCATTTGGATTTCTATACTTGTATAGATGTAGATGTAGATCATAAGGTAGTTCATAAGTTCTTAAACAATATATTAAAATCCCCACTTTAATAGAGCTAGACTAAAAGCTCCAAAATCCACCAAACATTAATTTATTAACTATTTTTCTATTACACTTTCAAGAAACAGGGAAGTCTCATATCCAAGACATTCTAACATATCACTGTTCATTGTTTAAGTCATGATTCAGATCAAAACAATATATGGTGATGTACTTGAATCCATATATTTAATCATTTGGGTAGTTTAAAACATGTTTTTGTGTTAAGAAACTTATAAACTCATTTAGAAGGTTTTTTGAATTAGATAAAAGTTGTTTAATTAGTAACAAAAGATCTAAATCGACATCATCACATCACTTTAAAGGCCATGTACCGACCTATCAATAAGTTCAACTTTTGTCTATAATACACTATCAAGCTACCTATCAATAAGTTCAACTTTTGTCTATAATCCACTATCAAGAGCCTAAGCTAGTTACTAGGTTCCCCATTATCTTGACTCCTTAAAAAGAGAAAACAACAAACCAAGAAAAAATGGAGATGATGGAGACTGCATGCTCTCATTAATAACGTGATGTGAGTTCAACTTTTCTTTTCCACAACTAACAAATTCATACTTATGTTTGTACTAGTTTTGTTTCTATCTGATGCACAGTAATTTTAATAAAAATAATAAATATAACTAGTTTATAAATTTTTGAAGTAGACATTCTACATAAATTAAAAATAGTGATAATAGTTTCTTATATAACACAAAATAGATATAATTAATAACATAGTATTCAAATAAAGATGAACTCATTTTATAGTTGGCCATGTGTCAAACCAATGACCCTGATCTTAGTAACATATTTTTGATCTAATGACCATCATTAGTTATTTAAAGTATCTATCAATATACACATTTAGAGGATAGATCAGGTAGAAGTGCAAACATTTATAAGAAATAGTAATAAATCTTCACCCTTGATAATATTAAATCAATGGACCATATTAGTTATATATGCATTAACTATTTATGGTTTTCATCAACTTGATGATGAGCTCAAGAAAGAAATAAAGTCCATGAATATATTGGTGTTTCCAGGGATAGACATGTTGCAGAAACCATTGGCTAAGCATTCTGATGGTAAACAATCTTCTATTCCATGTGATAAACTCAAGGATTTCAACATTTCGTTCTTGAATGATATCTATACTATTATACTGGCTTCAGAATTCATTTGTATGTTTTATTTTGTAACTATAGTTATGAAGGTTTCTGAATCAATTAAGAACCAGTCCCCAGCTGCCTGCTATGGTCGAAAAATCGGATATTGATTCACTCATGGAGTCTGAGAAACCGATGTGTAATGATTCGGGAGTGGGCCACGATGCCAAGACCAACGACAAAGCTAGTGACCTGGACTCTGGCTTTCCAGCACTAGCTGCTCCGAATAATAATGTGGAAGCTAGTGCTTCAGATTCTGTTTGTGAACCTAATACACCGCTTGCCAGCAATCGAGCTATCGTGGTCAAGTCTCAGGTGGAAATCACCGTCAAAGAACTATTTGCTAGCTCGAATTTCCCTCCTGTCCGTGAAAGCAAAAACATCGATGTGCAAAATGGGTTGCAGGGTCCTCCTCTGGAAGACAACTTTCCCTCGGAGGCCGTCCTAGGAAATACATGCACAATTGAAGCATCTTCACTTAGTCCTACAAATGGAGAAGATGCTACCTTTAAGGATCATCCAACTGTGAGCACCATGAAAAGTGAACTCGATTCGTTTATGGAAGCTTTAAAACAGCTTATAAGTTATCTGCTAAGCTCAATCATCTGATTCTAAAATAACTTATTTTTAATGATCTTATAAGTTACAATAAAATTACAATCGATCCTTGATGATGTTTATGACAGGGACGAAAGTGATGGCAAGGCCCTTGGCATCAAGAGAAGTGTTAAAGCTTCACCTGAAGTCTGTGCAAATGATGTTTCTGAAGGAGGGACTTAAATCACGATCCTGCACCTATATCAACATTTGTCAATTCTGGAGACACTGTGCTACAAGAAACGCGAGATAGAGTGCAAGGCTGACACACAGGTGCAAAACGACCTTGTAGTCTCTTCTGCAGCTCCAGGGGAAGCTGCTGCAGTAACTGAGACATCCATTGTGGTCGATGGAGAAGCTGCAAGCCTGCATCTATGTCTTACTTCCGAATCTTCAGCTCAGACCGCGGCACCCACTGAGATTATCACAGAAACTAGTGCTGCTGCTGGTGGAAACAACAGGTAATATCCTCTGTTTCATATATCAGCATTCTTGAAACGTGAGGTATCGGGCTACTCGGGGTTTAGTAGCTTAATAGCTTTAGATGCTGTGGGTGAGCAAATAGAAGAAACAGTATTAGCTTGACAGTTCTTTGAGGGTATTATCATATGTGAAATTTTCTTCACATTTGAAGTTTGAATCCTAACGCCTCAGATTCGACTAGCAAGCCTTGTGGTCAGGCAACATTTTCTATTTTTCATTTCGCTATCAATTTGGTAATTTGTATACATATTATATATAGATTATTTTGTCAGCAGATGTCTCAAATTTTTCATAATTGGACCGAGGATCTGATTCCAAGTTATTGCTGAGGAAAACGTGAACTTGGGTAATATTGCAGTCATTCTTATCTTAAGCTTATTATCTTGTTGCCCGCAAATTTACCATAATTTTCATTGTTTCAGTTTTGCACGCACTTGTAGGATGTTGATGTCGAAATAGGATAGTATATTTATTTTCTCAAAACTAAAATTGAGTAAAAAGAAAATAAATAGCGTAAAGTTATAGTAAATGGAGATGCGCTTTGGGAGTGAATGCTACAATTTTGAGAGGTGCAATCGTAAACGTGTTGGACCATGAGATTGATGACATGACATGATTTAATGATCTAGATTCTCCTGAACCAAATGGTATTACCTTTTTTCATAAATAAACACCAAAATTGAAAAAAGCATAGCTTAACAACCTGCTTGTTTTCAGGAATCATTGAGGCAAATTAAGTCAAAAATCAACTAAGCTGTCATCTGTCTATCTGTCAGCTAGAAGAGAGGGCTTCATTATTTCCAATTTCGAGGAAAAAAATGAAATTTAGAGGATTACAAGCAAAGCAAGAAATGAATATCCTCTAATCTTGGAAAATAAATTATATCTATATACATGAAGTGGAGCTGCATTTACCAGTCATCAAAATGGAATCACCATGTTTATGAACTCAGACATATTCCAAACTGTGATCTGTTGTCAAAAGGAATCTTCTGCAGTGGTGAGATCACTTAATATTTCAGTCTTGACCTCCTCCGGAAGGGGTGCAGATGGTCCTGCCTTTGAGTAAAAACTGGCGAGCGATCTTATTGCTTTTTCGAGCATTGCATAGGATTCCTGCGGCAGGATGTTGCAACATCATAAAGAAAAGGGAATGACTTATTTCAATTCTTGATTTGAGGAACTATGTTTAGTTACAGCAGCCTCAAAAGTTGTGGGACAGGTAAACTAGGCATTTTCTATGTAAATTCATGTCTATTTACCGTAGATTGAAATGGGATATGAAAGATGCCAATGCATAGCAACTAAATTAATCAAATGCAGGAATGATACTACAGCTCAAGATAGAAAAAGATTGTTCATAAGAGGCGTTTGAATTAGCCCTGCACAAGATTCTCAGCAGGAAAACGAACACATATGAAGAAGATGAAGAACCAAAAACTCCCACTCTTTGGAGTTTGACATCATGATGAAATTGTTAAACTATCACACATTTTCCTATCGAGTAAATGTAAAGCCTTCTACTTGTGAGATCTACACAACATTTTCTCTATATCCAGCCAATTTCTACACCGCTAAGTTATCAAGAATCAATGATATGTCATTAACCAATATTAGATGTCAAACTCCAAAGAGTGAGAGTGGTTGGTGCTTTTTCTTATGTGCTTGTTTTCCTGCTGAGAGTGTTGTGGACACTTTTATGAAAAACGTTTGAGGCTTACGCTTGAGGCTCGCCTCGAGGTGAGGCGTTGTCAAAAGTATCAAGGCTTAAGCCTTTCCGTTGTCCATGAGGCTTGAGCCCCAGAGGACCGAGGCGCACGCATTAGTGCTAAGCGCCTCGAGGCTGCCTCGAGGCTTAAGCCTCGCAAATTTCAGTCTTTTACTGAATTTCAAGTGTTTTGGGCTAATTTTAGAACTCAAATAAAATTAAACAAAATTTCATACTTGTTAAGTCTTAATTTTAAAACCCAATACTCAATTAAACATTCAACCTTAGCGATAATTATATTTAAAAGACAAAACAGAGAATCCTACAATGACTCCTAAAAAAGTAAACGTGCTCTCTTCTCTCATCTCGCTAGCCTCCTATTCGCACCACAATAAAGATTGGAAGATGAGGACGTTGATTAGAATGACTTTATTGCTTGAATGGTTGAATTTTCTATGATTTGATGTTTATGAACATTTTATGCCTTTAGTTTGATATTCTTCAGAATTATAAATTATTAAATTTGATGTTTGGCTTGCTATTTAATGTTTTTTATGGAAAAAAAAATTAGTTCGAGGCTTGCGCCTCGGACCGCCTCGAGGCTTACGCCTCGCCTCGCCAAGACAAAACGCCTCATTTACGCGTTAAGTTTTTTACAACATTGGTTGTGGAGGGCTAATACAAATGCTCTAAATGTAAAGCCTTCGACTTGTGAGATCTGTACAACGTTTTCTCTACGTTCTTCCATTTCTAGGCAAGTTAAGTTATCGAGAATCAAGATTATGTCACTAAAATATATTGGATGATAAAGCATATTTCTGCAGGTAAACTTAAACCAAAAGAAACTTGCCTCGTTGATAACTTCCTTTTGCCCCCTCCAACCACCCAAGTACTCCCTAATCGATTCCTTTGCTGCATCAGCTGTTCGCCTGAACTTTGCCATATCCTTCGTGTCTTCCTGCAACGATTCACGAAGTGTCTTTACAACTTCTCTAGCAGATTTCAAGTAAGCCTTTGGTAAAATCTTCCCTGATTTGGTTTTCTCATTAGGATCAAACAGTGACTGCAGAGCCCCAACCAAACCCTCATTCTCGCCTTCTTCTTTCGCATTTTCCTCAGCCATTGCAGGCAACAGTATTAACCCACAGTTCAAGTTTAGCAATGCAAGTGCAGAAACAGCAGCATTTTGCATAACAAACCGGCGAGTTGTTGATATTTCACCAAAGGAAAGCATAGCATTACAACTTGATTGTAGTCTCTCTATCAAGTAACCAGAAACCAGACCCAAAAAAAAAAATACAAAAAAAGGGTAATTAGCTGATGCGTTTGGACAAAGAAAAGCAAATAGAACTCATCAAAGTTACATTTATTCAAGAATCAACTGTCATAGAAAGGTATATTTGCTTGTATATAACCATTAAATGTGCAAGTTGGGAAGAAGAACACTAAAAAATCATCCAAATTCATCAACCAATAAGAGGAACCACAAAATCATAAAATGGGATAAATTTATTGGGAGAAAATGAGAAAGTAAACTCACTATTACTTCTCTCGGCCGAACTAGAAATGGCAAGCGGGCAAATCCTTGCTGCAGTAAAAGCTGCCATCTTTTAGGTCCCGAAAATCCCAATTTCGGCAGACACAGAAACCGCGTATATCTTATACAAACTTGAGTGATTCAAAGACATGAAAGTCGACAGAGAGAGAGAGCGAGAGAAAAATTGTGTTAAGAAATCACAACAAGACTTGAACTGATGGTAATTTTATCCGATGAGGACGGGAAAGGAGTTTAAGTTTTTGGGGCAAAATAGTGAGTCAAGTGAGATAAACATTATCGACAAAAACTTGGGTGAGCTCCGTCTCACCGTGAGCTCACCTTTATTTTTTTGTTAAAATAATTATATATTAATCATAGTGAGTAAGAATAATTAGATTTTGTTAATTTATAATTAAATTTATTAATTTTTAATTATTATTTTTAATTCAAAATTAGAATTTATTAATTCATAATTGTGGTTTATTAATTCACAAGTAAGGTTTATTAATTCATAATTAGGGTTTATTAATTCATAATTAGAATTTATTAATTCAAAATTAGAGTTTATTATTCAAATTAGGGTTTATTAATTCACAATTAGGGTTTATTAATTCAAAATTAGGGTTATTAATTCCAATTAGGGGTTTTAGTTCAAAATTAGAGTTTATTATTCAAACTATGGTTTATTAATTCAAAATTAGGGTTTACTATTTAAAATTATGATTTATTAATTCAAAATTATTATTTATTAATTCATAATTATGATTTTATTAATTTATAATTAAAATTTATTAAATTAATTAATTTTAATTAAAATTAATTTAATAATAATTATTAATTAATGAAGTGGTCTCACTGTGCGCGCACGCACACAGGAGACCACCTCAACATTATATAATCTTTAGCTAGCTTTTTTTTTTTTTTTTTAAATACTCTATAGAGTAAAGTGTAGCTTAGTTTTTTTCAGACACTTAGGGAGTTTTTACTTTTCTTGAGTAACATTTTGAAAGATTGATTATTT
Organism: Salvia rosmarinus; assembly: GCA_036937905.1. NCBI lineage: Eukaryota > Viridiplantae > Streptophyta > Magnoliopsida > Lamiales > Lamiaceae > Salvia > Salvia rosmarinus. The sequence goes on along the minus strand of CM072822.1, from coordinate 61,256,025 downwards.
GTTGGATTAAATGTATGATAAGATAATTTTTATCTATCAATCATTTATTTACTACAAATGATTAGTGAAGGATTAAAATTGGGATTAATAATTCTCTCTTTATTTGGATGATTATTTCAATCCTACATATATTAGTTGGATTAAAATTAATGAAGAATAATTCAAATAATTAAAATAATCTCGGGCTTTAAGATATCCTCAAATATTAATCCTTAAAAGTAAACACTTGATTATATTGGATTAATTTTATCCATCCAATATAATCATGCAAAGTAAACACCACCTTGATGTATTATGAAGAGGAGTTAGTTTGTGTAGTTTTAAAAAAAATCTATAGATGATTCGAACGTCCAATCTATTTATTAGAGAAAAAGCATCTTTACCTATTGAGCGATGGTTCATCATGATTCTAACTTGCTTACGGTTAATCCTTAAATATTGTATTTATTTTTAATAATTAACAATAATAGTTGAGTATTTGATAAGTAAAAGTAGAATGAGGATTTTAGTTTTTTGCCAAAAATACTAATATTCGAGACTATTAGTATTAAACCCTTGTGGGCTTTTTTCCAATATATCAAATTCTTTTAAATTATTAACTTAATCATAATTTTCGATTAAATTGTGAAATTGCCGTCACTTTGTCAACATCTTGTATTTCTGTTATTCCCCAAAAAATGGAAGTTCATTTTACTAACATTGATAGATACATCATTTAAGAAAAAACATTAATAGATACATCAAGTGATATACTACAATAGAACTATTATTAATTAATATTATTGGAATCATGAAATTTTATTATTTTATTATTGATCGATAAATTAATAATTTGTTAATTAAAAAGATATTTTATATCCATTTTAGGCAAGTCAAGATTCATCCTGTGTCAATACAAGATCCATCATGGGCAAGATGTCGAGAATCAGATAAAACTTACACAATAGCAGATAAGGAAAGTATCCCGTTGCCTTTATCTGAGAGATACGACCAGATTATATCTACGCCCAATAAGAAAAGATCTTGGGCACGTAGCTAGAATTGATCAACCCTAACCTAACAATTCATAGTGGGCAAGAGGCCCGACCCAGTCCTTATGTTCTTTGTGTATATAGCACGCCTAAGACCATAAACACTGTGCAGTTGGTTACATGTTAGATTTAAACTCCAACCTTAGAATCATTTACTTTATGGTATTTTTATTTTCCGTTATTACATCTCCAGAATTTTATTTTAAGTTTTATCGTTTAAATCCAGTTATGATTTTTTTATTTCCGTTTTTGTTATTTGCTTTATGTCTAGGTAAGTTATTTATTCTGGATTGGGCGAGATGAGTTAAACAATTAGTCAAGGAGGCTTGAGAGGTCTAAATGGACAATTAACCTTTGTGAGATTATGTTTTCGAAGTTTCAGGTTTAATTTCAAATGATTTAACTTGATCAAATTAGTTAATAGGCGTTAATTAATCCTATTGGACAAGATCACCAATAAATCAAGCGAAAGCTAATGACTAGTTGTACTCAAGGGTATCACAGCATAAGCGATTGTGGTGTAGTTTGTTACCTGCTATAGCCATCTTGGGTCTACCTTAGACAAATCATGCTTGTTCAAATTGTACCTATTGAAGCTTACCAATAATGGGTTTGGGCAAATTAGATAATTGGGCACAAGCGAACCTTACTCGGTTATACATGTAAGGATAGATTGGGCTTAGGCAATCTTATGGATAACGAGTGACAATGAGGGCAAGGTTGTTCTGAGTGTATAACCAACAGAGATGCTTGACCGTGAGGGAAAATCTTTGAACTAATGACCGAGTCAGACCAAGCTTAACACGTTGACCTTAATCCATAATCCTTATATTTTGATTTGTTCATTTTTTGTTTTCAGGTTACCTTTTCCATCTCATTTTGACCAAGACGAAGTCCTTGCTGATCGAGATGAGTCTGCTCTTAACCCTATTTTTTTGTGACACTATGATTAAGAGAAAGCTCACCAACTTCCCGTGAGATCGACCTTATACTTATCGCTGGTCTACACCGGTGGTAGGCAATAGGAAAACTTATAAATTTATTTTGCACAAGGCTAAATGACAGCCACATCACCTATCAAGAGTGTAACGAAGTCAGATCGTGGTCCTTCTAATAACTAGAATAGTCGTACAACAAGATAACATTATTATGCGGAATGTGGTGTAATAGACTTAGAAACATTTAGACACGACAAACCATAAGTCAGATGCAAGCAACGTTATATTGATGAAAGTCTATCAAATTGAGTCTGAGCCAACTTATTAGATGTTGTTCGCAGATATGCAATACAAAACATAACAACAAGCAAAACAGTTATAACATTAAGTTTTAACGTGATTCGGAGAAACTCTTTTTACATCTACGAATATATTGAACAAGTGAATTTCTTACTCCTTAGGAATTCATAGTTTTATACTTTCAAGAGAAATAACTTCATATCTCAGTTTCCTTAGAAGTCATTCGTTCCTTGGTTATCAAGTCAAGACCTCTCCCCTTCACTTTTCCCCATGTTCTGAGTGCACATCTCAATTTGCTTCTAGGCTACCTCATTTGCTTTCAGATAACTACACTTTGCTGCTTACTCGTTGCTTTACCCTAACTTCTACTCTTACAACACATGTCCAAATTTGTTTCGGACTTTACTCGGTCATATACTTAGAAGTATTTGGACAAGGTAAAACCTAATTCACGGTCGATATAGTATAGATATATAAAAGTAACTGCAAAATACTATTTTCATCACAATTCAATTATTATTCATAATAAATCAAATATTTAATCTACATGCTCGAAAGTAATTCCAATATATGATCTTAAAAGAATTTCAATTTCTGAAATTGTAGAACTTAAGTTTCTCTTATTTTATATCTAATATATATTTAAGAAAATGGATAAGGTGCAAACAGACCCTTAAAAGTTTTAGCAAAAATCAAATACACCCCTATTGTTATGTTAGGTGCAAATATATCCCTAAAGTTTCAAAAATGGTGCAGATTACTCTGTTGACTTAACGGATTTCTAACTCTGTTATGTAGTTTCGATTTTTTCTTTTCTTTTTCTCCTCTTATCCTTATAATATATTAAATTCCAATAGTTGACAAAATGAGGATTGTTTTCTTTGTTAAACATTATTCATTTCTAATTTTGGAGTTTGAGTTGATCAGTTAAGATCCGTTGAAGTGTGTTGAGCATGTTTGCTTGTCTGATTCGTGAGAAATTTAGTTTGTATGTGTTATGAATTCATATTTTTCGATCTATTTGTTTATTTCAGTTTGATCAATTGTATTTTGTGACTATTGAGAATCTTGAGTTCTTTTATCCAAGCTGGTTTTTGGGCTATCTGAATTTTGCATGTGACTGATTGTGTTTAAATAGATCATTGTCTATTTTATTTTTTTATTTTTTCTTATAATGCTTGGAATTGTGATGGAAGGGATTCATGAAAAGGGGAATCATGGTGTAGTGAATGAGGATGGAGACTCTAATTCTTGTAGAGAAAATTCAATAGAGAATTCTCAATATATGGATGCAATTATCCCCAAGAAAGCTTCTCACTTGCCGTTAGAGTATGAGACTTATAGAATATCAAGTCCAAATAGCAAGAGTCCTACAAAACCGCCTATTGATAGACGTAGTGAGAAGAGTTCCAAGAAAACATCGTCGGGTGGTTTGTTGAGGAAAAAAAAAGAACTGAAATAAAATATCAAGAAAACAATACACATTTTGTCAACTATTGGAATTTAATATATTATAAGGGTGAGGATGAGAAAAAGAAAATAAAAAATTGAAATTACATAGCAGAGTTAGAAATTCGTTAAGTCAACAGGGTAATTTGCACCATTTTTAAAACGTTAGGAATAAATTTGCATCTAACAAAATGATGGAGATGTATTTGATTTTTGCTGAAACGTTTAAGGGTGTTGATCGATCTTAATTTCGTAAGGTAATGAATGCAGTAAAGAACACGAGGGAGTTAACGTGGTTCGATCTTTAAAATAGATCTACGTCCACGGAGCAAGAGAGTGTATATGTATTTGAGTGTGTAAGAAGCGATTACAAATAGTGTAGCTCCTCCCCCTCTCTAATCTAGCCTCTATTTATATACCATCAAGTTGAGTTTGACTCTAATTCAAATTGAGTTTGACTCTAATACAAATTGAGTTTGGCTATAATACAAAATCTTCTCTCATAAGGATTCTTTTAGATATGCATCCGAATCTTCTACGTCTCCAATTGCGATTTGAGTTGTAGTTGGTTGAGGAGTCTTCTTGGGCCGAACTCACATAGGCCGAGGCGAGGTAGTTCGTCCTCGTATTAAACGAAGGTAATTCATCCTCGAAATAAACGAAGGTAGTTCATCCTCGTATTAAACGAAGGTAATTCATCCTCGAAATAAATGAAGGTAGTTCGTCCTCGTATTAAACGAAGGTAATTCATCCTCGTAAAATGAAGGTAGTTCGTCCTCGTATTAAACGAAGGTAATTCATCCTCGTAAAACGAAGGTAGTTCATCCTCGTATTAAACGAAGGTAATTCATCCTCGAAATAAACGAAGGTAGTTTGTCCTCGCATTAAACGAAGGTAATTCATCTTCGAAATAAACAAAGGTAGTTCATCCTCGTATTAAACGAAGGTAATTCATCCTCGTAAAATGAAGGTAGTTCGTCCTCCTTAGAGGGTAGTTCGTCCTCTTTAGAGGGTAGTTCGTCCTCCTTACAGGGTATTGTTCATCATCCGTAGAGGGTATTTATCATCCTCCGTAGAGGGTATTGTTCATCCTCCGTAGAGGGTATTTATCATCCTCCGTAGAGGGTATTGTTCATCCTCCGTAGAGGGTATTTATCATCCTCCGTATAGGGTATTGTGGAAAAGGTGGTATGCATAAGTGACAAATGAAATATGCAAGACAGATGAAGTAAATAAAGAAAATATTTTATTAATGAGACACGACGTACCGGATAAATGGGCGAGCTTATATGACCCTTTTCCGAGGACTTCTTTAATTCGGTATGGTCCTTCCCATGTGGTCTCTAACTTGCCGAGCTTTGCAGCTTTACTGACTTCGTTATTTTGAAGTACGAGGTCGCCTACTTAGCATTGTCGGGATTTGATACGCTGGTTATAATACCGAGCTACTTGTTGCTTGTACCGAGCTTCTCTAATATAGGCGAGGTCTCTCTTCTCGATTTTTGTCAGGATTACTGCCTCGGTTTCCTTGATCATCGAGACTTTGAACGTGCCCTTCGGGAGTCGTATCTCTTATCGGGCTTTTCCCGAGCCGAGTTCGGCGCGTTCTGCAGCCATTATTGTTGCCGGTAGCAGCCCTGGATGTAATGCTTCTTGTATTCATCGTTGTTCTGATTGTTATCCGAGAAAAAGTTGATCGATAACAAAAAAAATTTGTTCCCACAGACGGCGCCAGTGATCGATCTAATTTTCGTAAGGTAATAAATGCAATAAAGAACACGAGGAGTTAACGTGGTTCGACCTTGGCCAATTTATGGCCGGGCGACATTCGGCTTCGGCAGGACTGTACGCATTCCACTTCGCTAGACCACGAATTTCGACGAGGCATGTCAGAACCACTGTCCCCCCTCCATTACGACCTCACTTCTACGTCTTTTTTGGGGGAGGATGTGATAGGATACGGCCCAACTACTAGGCCCAAGCATCAGGCCCAATATAAATGGACCCCGACATTAAGCTCGGCCTATGTGAGTTCGGCCCAAGAAGACTCCTCAACCAACTACAACTCAAATCGTAATTGGAGATGTAGAAGATTCGGATGCCTATCTAAAAGAATCCTTATGAGAGAAGACTTTGTATTAGAGTCAAACTCAAATCCTTATTAGAGTCAAACTCAATATGATAGTATATAAATAGAGACTAGATTAGATGAGAGGGGATCTACACTCTTTGTAATCGCTTCTTACACACTCAAATACACATACACTCTCTTGCTCCGTGGACGTAGATCTATTTTAAAGATCGAACCACGTTAACTCCTCGTGTTCTTTATTGCATTTATTACCTTACAAAAATTAGACCGATCAGGTGTATTTGCACCTTATCCCTTAAGAAAATTATTGTAATAGAGATGTCTGGATTTTAGAAAAGTCAGAAAATATCAATATTTAGTATAATCGTTCGAAACGTCCAACTTTAGAATATTAAGATGCAGACTCTTGTATATCGCGCCCTATAAATTTTAATTAAAATTAATAAATCTTAATTATGATTAATAAAATTAATTAAAAACTAATAGACCAAATTTAATTAATTCCTAATTAAGTTTAATACTTAATTAATAATTCGGCGGTCTTTACATAAATTTCTGCAAAATATCGATGTTTTATAGAGTTTCAATTTAAGAAGCTTGTAGGACACGCGATCAACATGCCTTTATCTAATAGATTACTGTCCCCTCCTATTGAAAATATATGTCATAGTAGCTTTTGTGCACATAAATTAAGTAAATTTCTTTTGTCAATGATTACCCTTAATAAATTATGAATTTGTAATTTAGGGAGTAAAGAATACGAGTTTTAAAATGTGCTATAAGGGTAATAATGGAATCATGAGAGGAATGAAGCTAGAATGACATTTATTTTGAAAAAAACCAAAAAATTACTTCCTCCGTCCCATCGAACTTCGCTCGTATTTTTTTTCAGGATGTCACATCCAACTTGACTCATTTCATTTTTAAGAAATTATTATCTCTTCAAAGGTTGTGGATCCTACCTACTTTTTATTCCTTTAACTATTTTATATTCTTCTTCTAAATAACCGTGCCGAAAAGAAATGAGTCATGTTCGGTGGAATTGAGGGAGTATTTATCTTGAATAGGTGGGAGTCTCTATTATCGTTATTATGTTTCTAAAGTAAATGTCCCGATCTGCTATAAGGTTTCGATTGACTTCAGATCTTCAGTGCGTCAGAGTCCTTAGGTTTTCTAGCTTTCCTTTGCTCGTTTGATTCATACTTGCTGACTTTTCTTATTGGATGTTTTCAGTTTGGTTCCCCCTCATACTACGACATATCTAAGCAAAACTCATCTCCCTAACAAATGAGCCGACTATAGGTAATACATAGAAATGGTTTATCATTAGGAATGTATAACTTTACATGTCTTTTCAATGTGTTTTAGAATCCAATCAAAACATCTTCTGGATTCTAAATTCTCAATAGAAGGTAATGATTGCTATTTTTCATGAACTAAAAAAATAAAGAAAATAAATATGACTTCAATTAAATTAATACTTTACTTTTACTTTCAAAAATAAATATGACTTCAATTAAATTAATACTTTACTTTTCCTTTCAATAAAAAAAATATCGATGAAATTCAAACTTCTAATTACTTATATTTTATTTTCTCATTTTATATCGTTTGGGATTTGCAACATAGGGAGAAGAAACTTCCAAAAAATTAGTAGCCATTGTTATCCTACATGTATCATTTTCCATAAAAATGTATAGCACGCGTGACCTTAGGACCAGTGTGGAGCTAGTTTTTGGTTTGGATGTAGGGTACTTCTAGCGAAGTTGTTGACTTGCTATCTTAAAAAAGATGAAACCTCGAAAAAACAATAATATTTTTATCCATTCGCACTATGCATACGAATATACTTGAGTTTTTATGTAAATATATATATCACATCAACATCACAGTTTCTACCATTTAACACACAATGATTTATATAAATAAATAAACTAAGAGAAGTTTATATATATATATATATATATATGGAGGGGTTATGGTGATAATAGATATATAGATAAGAAATAAGAATGTATCTCATTCATTCATTAAAAAGGATTGGACGTTCCATATTCTCGTTTAAATCTAATGGATTTTTTGTACAAAAAACAAGTAAAGGTTAATATTGGGAAAAAAAACTATACATTACTGCATCACCAACTTTCAAGGTCTGTACATATCCCCACATATATTCTCGCATCCAATCCTATCCCAGAAATATAAGATCAAATAGATTTCTTTTACTTCTACACAACAATCACTTTCATTATTAATGGAGCACATCAATCGACGCCATTTTTCCCCATATTCAGAACAATAATAGCTTATCAGCCGTCACTTTCCATTGTCTTCTTCAGAAACCCATTTGAAACGTTTCAACAAAATTTAACATCTCTGTACTCGATTCGATCGAACCAACAAAAGTGCAAACGATGGGTGATGAAGATCAATGCAATACACGCGGAAGAGTGCAACAACGTAATGCTGTTAAGTTATATTTTGATACGTTTTGTGTTTTGAGTTTGTATGTATCTGCGTTTCGTGTTTTTGGATTTTTGTTCATTTTAGTGTTTCTGTATTTTTGGATTTTTGTTAATAGTTGTCTTTATTGTGTATATGTGTTACTTTTATGCATAAAATTAGTTGATTTTTTACATTCTCGTATTGTATCTGTTTTCTTGTACCAAAAAAGGTTTAGTTTGTTTTAAAGTTGTTGTGTTTTTTTTTTTTCTTCAATTTGTTTCTGATTTCCCAATATATCAATTATTTTGTTTCACATCTTTTATAGAATCTATGAGTTCTAGGGTTTTGGATACCTAAAATTTGTATATGACATATTTAGAAAATTTTTGGACATAATTTTTACAGAAACTATGACAATTATGTGCTAATAATAAACGTTAATCATCATATTATTTATAGCACATAATTGTTATATACGTTGCATATTATTAAAGAAGTTTCACATTGTTAATTTATCTATTGGACAAGTTCAAATATGACTGAATCATACGATTGCTGAAGCTTGTTACATTTATGCTTGTTTGTTGCATTTATTTCAACAATTGTAACTCTTATTTAGTGAACGTAAACCACATAATTTGTTTGTAGCACAAAATTATTAAATAAGTTGCACATTGTTAATATACCTTTAGCACAAGTTCAACTATAATTGAGTCTTAAGATTGTTATTTCTTATTGCATCTAAAACATAAACTATAGCACATATATATGTAGCATATAAGTATTAAAGAAGTTGCACAGTGTTAATTTATCTATTGTACAATTTCAAATATGATTGAATCATACGATTACTGAAGCTAGTTACATTTATGCATGTTTGTTGCATTTATTTCAACAATTGTAGCTCTTATTTAATGAACGAAACACACAATTTTATTTGTAGCACATAATTATCAAATAAGTTATACATTATTAATATACCTTTAGCACAAGTTCAACTATAATTGAATCTTAAGATTGTTATTACTTGTTGTATCTAAAACATAAACTATAGCACATATATATGTAGCATATAAGTATTAAAGAAGTTGCACATTATTAATTTATCTATTGCACAATTTCAAATATGACTGAATCATACGATTATTGAAAGCTTGTTACATTTATGCATGTTTGTTGCATTTATTTCAACAATTGTAGCTCTTATTTAATGAACGTAAATCACATAATTTGTTTGTAGCACATAATTATCAAATAAGTTGCACATTGTTAATATACCTTTAACACAAGCTCAACTATAATTGAATCTTAAGATTGTTATTACTTGTTACCTCTAAAACATAAACTATAACACATATATATTTAGCATATAAGTATAAAGAAGTTGCGCATTATTAATTTATCTATTGCACAAGTTCAAATGTGAATGTATCATACTATTGCTGAAGCTTGTTACATTTATTATTGTTTGTTGCATTTATTTCAACAAATGTAGCTCTTATTTAATGAACGTAAACCACATAAATTGTTTATAACACATAATTATCAAATAAGTTACACATTGTTAATATACCTTTAGCACAAGTTCAAATATGATTGGGTCTTAAGATTGTTATTACATATTGCATCTAAAACATAAACTGTAGCATATGGTTGTATTGACCTTTGCATTATTTAGTAAAGTGTAGCATATGAATCAAACGTCAACCATCACCCTTTGATGTGAAAATATTGCATTTTCAACATTAAGTTTAGCACATATGTGTCAATCAATTGCAAAAATGATATTATATTATGTTCATTTAATTTGTTAAATTGTAGGGTTTTTTCGATAGATTTACAACACTATAAAGAAAATTAACGACCATTACAAAATAAAATATAGACTAAATTGTCTGAAACAATGATCTTATATGACAGATGCATATATCAAAATAACTCTAAAATGCAACATTATATATATCTAAAAGATATGATCTTATATAACAGATGTAGAAGATATTAACGATCTACTAAAAAATAAAACTGGAACAAAGTAAACGAAAATTAATAAAAACACTTGAATCATTCATTGTCTTGTGTTCTATAGATTGAAAGTTATTAGGGTTTTTCGATAGAGAGAAAGCAAAGTGAACGTGCAAAGCAAAAAATGACCATATTCATTCAAATCGTGTATATCCCTTATAATTATGAACTACTATATTCTCTCTCAATTAATATTACAATATTAACCTTATTAAATTCGAAAACAACTAAAATCATAGCATACGGTTTTCATGATGAAAACATTTATATAATCAAATCTAGACCATTAATCTATCCTAATTAAGGGTTGATATTCATTCTTATTTCTCACAAAGATATTCATTCTCACATGATCTCTCCTCTCTCTATATATGTATATATACATATCCACAAATATATATATCACATCGACGTCACAGTTTCTACGATTCAACAATGTATATAAAAAATTACTCCATCCACTATTTTTGTTCATTGATTTTGATTGCATGAATTTTAATATATTGTAATGAGTGTAAAATACGTGGATATAATAAATGAATAGTTTAATAGATAGTTGGATTAAAAAGTGTGTCATATTGATAATAGGGTGCCCAACTTATATACTCAACTTTCAAAAATTAAGTACACCCCATATCCAACCTAAAAATTAACTACACTCCATACCCAAACCTATTAAAAAACTATATTTTTGTTCAAAAACAGTCAAAAACAGTCAAAATTTGCAGACGTCTTCTCACATGGAATCTGATTCCCTTTTTTTCTGTGCTAACATTAACGCCTCTTACCTCTTACAACCCACATTCACGCATTCACAACCATTTCAGATTTTTCTTCTTCAAAAAATTTGAAACACTCTTGTGAATTTCGATTTGCAGATTTCGAATTTCGATTTCAGATTTCTTCTCGCAATTTTCTTCATTTCCATTCTCATTCCCATTCCCATGAATTTCGATTTCTATTTCCATTCTCATTCGCATTCCCGTGAATTTCGAAAGATAAGAAGTGAATTTCGAAAGATAAGAAGAGACACCGTGAAGAACAAGAGATAATTATCTCATTTTAGGCCAAAATCATACATGTTTATTGTTGTTTCCGCAAAAATTGAAGTTTTCGGTCGGAGAATTCGTTGTCTCCGATCGACCGGAACAACGAATTCTCCGACCGGAAATTATTGGTCGATCGAAACAACAAATTAATTCAAGAAATTGAATTAATTTGTTGTTTCGATCGACCAATCAAGTTTCCGATCGAGAAACTTTCTCCCGGTCGGCCGGATAGAAGCCTTCATCGACCGGAAACTTCAATTGGTTTTTCCAATTTACGCATATCAATTTAATTTTAATTTAATTTTCCAATCAATTAATGTAGGAACCATATTTTAATTTTATTTTCCAATCAATTAATTTTAATTTAATTTTAATTTAATTTTTCCAATTTACGCATATCAATTTACGCATATTAATAACTAATTGAATTTTGTAATAATGCAGGAACCATATTTTACGATTATTTTCGAAGTAACGAGTGACAATATGTCGGACTTACCGGTATGTTTTCGTGTATATTATTTTGAAACAATATAGTTATGCGATTTTTAATATGTTTACCGTATGTATATTTTGTAATTGAGATATTTTTCGAGCTTACAGTATGTATATTTTGGATAAATGTTGCTAAATGTTATTGAATAATATGATTGAATATGAGTAGTTAATATTTCGAACAATATGATTGAATATGAGTAGTTAATATTTACCGATATGGCGTTGAATTATGTTATTGAATAAATAGTGTTGAATTATGTTATTGAATAAATAGTGTTTATGGCTTGTATGTTTTCGATTGAATGAGATATTTGTTTTGGCAGAAATAATGTGATTGAATAAATAGTGTTTATGGTTTAGAATGGTTAAATTGTATTACTTAATTATGGCGAGTGTTTTGATCGGTGATTTGTAGAGATTGATTTCTAATTATTTGTGATATTTGTATGATAGAATGTTTATTGATGCGAATTATAGACAAATGAAATAATTATTGTAGTAGTTTGTTGGTTTGTCAGACGTTGTGTAATATGTGACATTGATATAATTGTAGGTCGATCCTGTTTTCTTGAGGCCTACCACGATAAATGTGGTGGCGGATGTAAAGACTTATTATATGATTGATTATTTTAAGTATATTAAGAATGTCTTGCTAGATAAGGGCGGCGAAGAGTTGCTAGATATCTTTAGGGGGGTTGCTTTGGTCATCTGATTGATTGGATTCCCGTGCCTAAGTCTAGTTTATCTTTGCACCATATAGTCTCCCGCCGATAGAACCTACGCAACCGGAGATGTATTTTTCATCAATGGAAGATATATATGTTTTCCATTAGAGATTATGCTATAGTCACCGGCACCGCATTTGGGTCATCATCATTTGATCCCCACAAGACTACGACTTGAGCGACGTTGAGGTCTATAAGCTTTTTGTGGGGCACACAGATTACATTACGTAATCTATTAGATAGATTTTGTAGTAGTGATTTTAGTGAAGATGTAGATCTTCGTTTATATTTACGTGTGGCCCACGTTATTATCCTCTATGGATTCGTATTTGGGTACGAGACGGGGAATATAATAGCTGATTGGGTTTGGGCATTGGTTGACGATCCGAGGCGTTTTGCCGATTTCCGTGGGGCATCTGATTACGAGATATTGAGATATTAAACCACGCGATGTCAACCTAATGCTCAAGACAACTTTTACGGACCACTGGGCACTATATGCTTGGTCACACGAGATCATACCAGGCTTGGGAAGTATAGCTTGTACGTACATCAATCACACAGCGTATCCGAGAGTGTTGATGTGGAAGTTCAAGATTAGGCTCTCAGAGGCGACTTTTATCTCTTTTTGAGCAAGAGGTATGAATTTTATTATAATTTTAAATCATGTATGAGGTATTGTATTTATTAGAATATTAAATAACATCTTTCAATTTATTGTAGGTCGATTATCATCTCACAGCGATCGAGCCTAACTCATTCGAGGTTAGCACCGCATCGGGTGTCTGTCTCACACCCTCTCCACTCGGTGTGAATTTTTCGACACCGTCAAATCCTTTGAGGAGGGACGATAGTTCCTCTCGCCGTGGGGTGTCTCATACAGGTGGATGTGCCTCCACGTGAGCGCCGAGTTCGGAGGAGGCTACACGCTTGTTCGGGATCCCGATCTTCGTGGTCTCCATCGAGCAGCCTCGAGCCTTCACCTTCGAGACCCAGCCAGAGGACATCGTCGGTTGAGTTCGTTGAGGTTCCGGTTGTTGATGAGCTGCAGCGGCCATATGTGGATAGCCGTCCATCTGTTGAGCGACGGGATACGGGAAAACATACCAGGGAGGCAGCTTCATCGAGTAGTGGTGGTGAGCACCCAGGGCATCTTAGTTCCGTCGATCGTCGTTGGATCCAGGAATCTATCCGGGAGAGTGAGGACAGAGCAGTGCAACGCATCGAGAGGTCTATCGAAGACAAATTTATTCCAAAGATAAAGAAGTGGTTTGAAAACTTCTTAGAGAAGACTCGATGTGGTTGCACACATAGGGATGATACGGCTACACACGCACCTCATGTCCCACATCATCCGACGACGACGACGAGAGGTGAAGATCAGGAGACCACATCACCGCCCAGTCCAGATGTCCCTCGAGACAGTGGACATATTGAGCCGGCTGAGCCAGCACTACATCAGCCCAGTGATACCCCTCCCCGCTACTCTCACCAGATCCATGGTACCAGTCCTGGAACTGCATCTCATCATTCCATGATGGGACTGGACCTATTTAGTGATCTGACGCCTCAGAACGTCGTGAGGCAGACTTTCGAGCCTATGCAGGAACATTTGGAGCAACAGGTAACTATTAAGTCTCATATTTGGCAGTTTATAGTATTTCATTATATTTGTTATGTTTTTCATTTTCTCTAAATCATATGCTTAAATGTTTGTAGTTGGAAATCCGGAGAGGTGAACAGGCACGGAGACCTTCGGCTGTAATGAAGTCACCATATGTGAATAGCCCGATGCCGCGTCCATTATCCGGTGATATATTGATAAATTACCAGCGTTTCTTGAATACAAATAAGGCAATGGTGGTTGTTCGGGGTACTAACCGACAAATCCAGGTTGTATTTTTCGTTCATATCGAAATGCCAGAGAGGCCTTTTGATGTTCTGCACGACGTTTTATATAATATGCTTCGCTTTTTAAGTACATCTACTTATATTGATATGTATCCTAAAATAATTTTGCGGTCGTCGATCTATTCATTGTGTATTTGAGGATGAGACTCGATGCCGGGATCGACGTATTGGATGAGGTGGATTATCAAAACACAATCATCTTTGATACTTGTTTTTTCGTAAGTCTTTAATACAATCAATATATAGTATATATGTGTAGTATCTCTAATTAATTAATTTTCAATGTTGAATAGATGTTTCTGCAAAATTCATGGTCTGAGGTACTCGCAACGCTTTCTTCCTACATTCAAGACCCGCGTGAGGAACAGGTGATCATGACACATGAGAGCATTGTTATGGCATGGAATCCACCAGTGCATTGGATAGCAGTTGTCCTGGCATGCAGGGTTATACATCATGGTTACGTGCCACGCATGTAACCTTATTTAATACAATAAGTTACAAAAATTGAAATTTTCCTTGTTTATTTTCTCTAAATATTAATTTTTATAGATCATCATCCCATGCGTCATCGAGCGGCATTTCGCGATAGTACGCGTGGATATGCACTCTGGTCATTGCGTGCTGTTTGACTCGCGTATTTGGCGGATGGACCGGGATCAGTGGATGCGAGGATGATGGACTTGTGCCCTGAATAGATTATTGTGGCGCTTCGATCTTCTAGATGGTTCGAGGCTAACTCCCACCAAATACCACCATGGAACAATGATGCGATTATTACACGAGCTGCATCTTTAGAGGTATTTGACCAGGAAGACGATTTCAATGATGGTCCATTTACGTGCATGACTGTGGAACGTCTTATTTCTGGTTCACCGAGCATCGAATGGGGTATATCTAATGTTATAGCATATAGACATAAAGTAGGTGGAAATATATATGAGATATGTGATCCATATAAGAAGCCGAGAGGAAGAGGAAGAGCGTCGACTAGCAAAAATTAGCATGTACTATGTAATGATTTTATTTATTTTATCTCATGTAATAGATTCTTCGTTACATTATCTTATCTACAATGGATTAATTTTAATATGATCTTCAATTTCAATTTCAATTTCAAATTTCAATTCAATTCAATTCAATTCAATTCAATTTGATTAAGTTAAAATAATAATAATGTTAATAATATCTTTACATGAATAAGTGCTTTCATTACAATGTCACTCGTCTCTAGACAAGTAAGGACACTTCCGACGCGTATGAGATTCATTACCACACAAGCTACATGTCCGTGGTGCACGACTTCTACTACTCGATCCCACTCGTTGGATGACGATATCGACCCACTTTCGGCGCCCACTGACGGACTCTATTAGGAGGCATAAGCGTAATTCCAAAGAACCTCCGGAGGAGCAGTCCAACTAGATCAATGAACATGATTGATCCTATACGAGTATGCTTCAGCTAGCTTTGCAGAATGGTAGTACTCCCCCACATAGTTAGATATATGGTGACCTTTATGACTAAAAATTTATATAATCAATTATATGTAAGTGAAATCAATTTGATCAAAAAATTAACATAATTAAACTTAAATTGCACCATATAGTCAAGCAATAAAGATGAGAACACGGTATCATATTCATGTCCCACTCCAAACACGCATACGATTGCGTATTGAGATTCACTCGAATGTTTTGCTTCCGTGCTCGACTTTGAAAGTGGAGTCGATGAGGGCACTACATCGTATCCGCATGATAGTTTCATTGATACCATCATCTTACGCGTTGCTTCAGTGGGTCAATTCACCGCTGCACTCTTTGCCGCTTCATGTCTCTCATCGAACCATTTTTACGTAATGTGACGGATTGCCTCAATCATTGAGCAAATTGGCAATCGCCCAGCCCACAATAATCGAGAATGAATGATTCGGCAATGTTCGATGTCATAAAGCGTAGCGCCTAACGGGCACCGTGATCTAGCCCACTTCGCACTCCAACCTCCACCAACTTGGTATATGCGCCACTACCATCGGCCTTCACGAGACTTTAACATAGCCATCGCTTTTCAAAGTATGCATCTTGGCACGCATAAGCGGCTCGGAATAACTGCGGATGGTTGCCCAAACGGGTGATTTTTTCAGCAGATGGTAGTAGCATAATCCGTGTGTTGCATCGGGGTGTACACACTGACCGCGTTCATTATCTCGACATGGGCATCTCAAACAATCAACATCTCGGATTTGATCCATAAGCGACTTGTAGTCGAGACGAAACCAAGTCCATGAGACATCATTCTCGATCGGACCAATTCCATAAGCTAATGGAAAAATTGCTCGTTGTCCGTCCTTTGTCACGCAACGAATAATACGCCTTTATTGCGGCCCTTCGCGTGCCGTCCATTACAATCACGGGTCGGAGGCACAATGTACGCCAACTGCATGAACCGAGCGCGACAAAGAGTCGATTTGAACCGACCATCGATCCAATATCCAAGTCGGTCATCGAACCGGATTGCTCATCCGTAACATATGCAAATAACTCGGTAGTAGCTGAAATGATTCTTCATGTCCACCGTATATAATCTCGATCGCTCTATTACGGGCTAAAATTGCTACACTATATGTAACGTGTACACCGTACTCGCCGCAAATCAGCCATAATGGACCTCGACTTTAGCAGTTCACCGTCTTCGCGTATTTTTCGTGATATGTATGCCGCAATTACACGGGCATTAACCTTCCTTACTCCGATATTCACTAGGTCGCGTGCAAGTATGTATAGCATCAAACTTGCGGACAAACCAAAATCCACCTTCTTCGCGATGCACGTAGAAAAGGACACCGATTATGATATCGACATTTGAATGTAATCCTCGAATTATCGGATCGAGGAATAAAAATTCTACTCGACGTTCCAAATGCCATAACCCCACGGATATCGTCGCTCACCCTGTCGTCAAGATGGAACCTTCGCCACTCATCGGGTCTGGAACCGAGTCCAGAGGACGAGCAAAGAGATTAACTGAAGCATCATGAGGAATAACAGGGACTAGCCAGTTGCTCATCTCCTCAATTTCTTCTGGCTCTAGGCCTCCTACGTGCGCTTGCGTGTTACTCTGCATAATCGTAGATAGAAGCTTCCCGTATCCACCCTCTCGACGGATCCATGCGTCAAACTCTACAAATGAGCCATAGCTCACCAAAGCAGACTCGCGATCTTCTTCCTCTTCATCTGACTCTGTTTCATCTTCTTCTTCTTCAACGTAGTCATCATCATCGCTGTCCTCAACAAGTGTATCAGCCCCTAGTTGCAGCATATGTTGGGAAACAGAATTCCTGGATGGATCCATGTGTTGCGGCATATATTGAGATATATCAACATCAAACCAATCAGATGAAGCAAATTGTTGTGTAAATGTCTCATCGAACGATATGTGTTGGGAAGTGTAGTCATATGTTGACGAGGGTGATATCTCGAACGAAGGTCTATATAGTTCTTGCTCTGATTGGGATGTGTCGGCATCGTGAGTCACATAGACCTCTGGTTGGGCATCATGAGCCAATCGAACAAGTTGATCATCATTACTCAAAAGTAATTTGATAATTCTACCACTCCGAGATCTCGATAGATAATGCAGTTCGTAGGTTGTACTCAACGAATTTGTCGACATAATTTGATCAATCATCTCTATGAACTCCGAGATAATTACATTGTCCATTCGAACAAAGGCATTTGACTGATACCCCCTAAGGTAACATAAAGAAGGATCCCAGTGCCCTCCATATCTAACAATAATGTTCTTCCATCCCGACATCTATAACAACAACAAGATTACATTAGCGTAAATATACGCCTTAATATGATTTTCTAATGTATAAAACAAATATACTGATCTTAATGTTTACACTAAAATTATCGCTACAATAAGAAAAATAGCAATCTAATCAAAGTCTAATTAAATAATTAAAGTCTCTACTATAAATAATTAAAGTCTCTTACAATAAATTAATTAAAGGGGACTTATCTAAACGAATTATGCCTGGCACTTATCTAAACGAATTATCCAATAATTATAAATTGCAGAAACAATCGAATTATCTAAACAAAATAAACAAAATAAATCTAAACAAAATTAATAATAACAAATCTAAATAAAACTAAAGATAGTATTATAAATTGCTCGAATTATCTAAAAAAATAAATCTAAACAAAATTAACAATAATAAATCTAAATAAAACTAACAATAATAAATCTAATATCATAAACAACAATAATTAAGCGTATGAATTAATTAGTTATTTACATTATAATTAATTACTATATTCATCATAATTGAAAACTTAAGATAACTACACTAAAATTATCCTAATTGATTTCATTTAAAATTAATTTCTAAAACAAAAAATCTCTCTCCGGTCGAACAATTTTATGTCTCCCGTCGATATTTCCTTGTTTCCGATCGACCGGAGACATCAATTAATAATTAGTATTAAATTCATTTGATAATTCGAAGATTCGGTCGAAAATAGGCTCTCTCCGGTCGACAATTCGAAGATTCCGGTCGACCGGAATCATGATTAATTTGATAATCCTTGTTTCCGGTCGACCAATTTGATGTTTTCGGTCGACCGGAATCAATTATATATACGAATTATGCAATAATTAATTTAATTATCTAAACGAATTATATCTTCGATAATCTTGTTTCCGTCGATCGGAATCAATTAAAAAATTAAATTACACTTAAAATACCTCTCTCCGATCGATGATTCCTTGATTCCGGTGACCAGAATCAAGGAATCATCGACCGGAGAGAGAGATTTTTAAGTGTAATTTAATTTTTTAATTCATTTATGCTTTAAAAAAAAAAAAAAAACCATGATTCAATAATTTAATTATTATTTTTTCATATAAAAAACCCATAAAATCATATAAAACATCTAATTTCATCTAAACGAATTATATCCAATTATATATACGAATTATGCAATAATTATCTAAACGAATTATATCCAATTATATATACGAATTATGTAATAAATTCAAAACACTAAACGAATTATCCAATTAATTTAATTATCTAAACGAATTATATCCAATTATATATACGAATTATACAATAAATTCAAAACACTAAACGAATTATCCAATTAATTTAATTATCTAAACGCAATAATTTATCCATACCAATAAACAATAATAAATCTAAACAAAATTAACAATAATAAATCTAAACACAAATTAATATCATAAACAACAATAAATTCAAAACATGTGTCGAAAATAAATAAAAATTCGATTAACTTACTTGTTGAGACATAGCTAATTTGAAAATTTTGAATATAAAATCGAAATTAACGAACGAAAATTAGAGGAGCAAGAGCAAGAGCAATTTGTTGGAACGATTGTATAAATAGGAGAATTGGTTCAATTATTGGTGGTCAAATCTTTCTTCAAAGAATTTTCTGCATTTATTTGTCTTCTTCAATTTTTCCGCAATTTTAGTTGTAGTTTTACTTTCGTAGTACAATTTTGTACAAGATTAATTATCATGTAAATATGAAGGATAATTTCAATATTAAATATTTCAAAATTAATAAGTTGTGTTATAATTTCAAGATTTCAATATTTTGCAAAATTTCCATCATAGATTACTGTAAATATTAATTTAAATATCATACATCCAATTTAAATTAATTAGTATTAAATTAATTTGATATATCCTTATTTCCGATCGAAAAATCGCCGATTCCGGTCGACCCTTTGATGTTTCGGTCGTCGGGACATGCATTAATAATTAGTATTAATATCATTTCATATATACTTGTTTCCTCGATAATTCTCTCTCCCACGATTAATTTGATGTTTCCTATTTAATCGAGATATGAATTAATTAAAATTGTATTAAAATCCTCTCCGGTCGACCAATTAGTATTAAAAATTTGATTTTTAATTTGAATTAATTAAAATCCAAATTTGGTCGATGATTCCTGATTCCGGTCACCGAATTTTGGATTTTATTTGTTAATTAATTTTTGATTCATTTATGTTTTTATTAAAAAAACATGAATCGATGATTTAATTATTTTTCTCACACTTTTAACATGATTCGATGATATATAAAATAAACATGATTGATGATATATAAAGTAATTTAACATAATAATATCGAATCATCGAAAATAATTTTGCAATCATTTATTGATTCACATGTTTGTTATGTTTGAGTCGGTGTTATGTCAATTTCACATCAAGACACAAGAAAGACTCAGAGATATATATTAAAAAAGCAATTGGGTATACACTGTATCAAATTTGAAATATGGTTATAGGTTGTACACACTTTTGTAAAAGTGTGTATTTGTATATATTTTCCCTTGATAATAAATGAATATATTAATAGATACTGAGTATAAGAAGGCGAATCATGAGTGATTTTTTTGTAAATAAGTGATTATGTTTATGGTAAAAATATAAAATTGATATTTCTAAAAAAGAAATTAAATATTTTTTATGGACAAATAAAATAAAATTAAATGAATATATTTTGTAGACGAACAAAATATTTATCTTTGTACCCGGACAATAGTTAGGCGACATTCGTTGGCTAAATTTATCACTATTACAATATTTTCTTAAAAAAATATTTTTAGTGTACATTATCGTGATTAACGTCCCAGCGGCGACATCGTGCAGAAACACCAACGTGCAGACAATTCATGCTTCTTTATTTTTTCAAATAAAGAATTCTTTACTAATTTCTTGTTGGAATAATTGTTTTCTCTTTTTCTTTTTTAAGGGAAGGAAGATCAATTTCATTGTTGTATGCAAGTCTATAAAGTCGATTATACGAGGTCATTTCGTTTCTCGTTATTTCAACCTACAGCATAGTAAAAGCCCACTAAAAGGTGATTATGCTCTGATTTCTTCTCTCAATCTTATTCTTCTGTTCTTGATTTGCGGCGGTTTAGTTTATGCATACTTCGATCACTGTTTTAATCTGATTTTTCTCTTAAGACAAATCCTCAAATATTTCCTGCTGAAAGAAAGTGGAGTACTAGATCGATTTAGCTTTTCTCTTTGGAAGAACAACCAAAAATAAATAAATGAAGTTTAGGTTTGGTGAGAATGGATAAATTGTTGTTTTCTTGAACAGAGCTTTTACCTTTTCTTTTTGGGTATCAAATTTAGTATGTGAAAATTGATGAAGTTTATTTGATTTGATAAGGATAACGTTGTTAAAGATCGAATTTTGATTTCTTCCTGCTTATGAAATGAAGTGTTTTTCGTATTGGTTTCTCACTTTGTTGTGATGGATTCATTCTAGTTGCTGATAATGTGTTCGCTGGATGTCCTAAGTTGATCATGAACTGCTTGAACCTTTGAAGAAGCATAGTTTCGTGCGTTGTTTCAAAATTTTTGTGATTAGTTTGCAGGATTAATAGAGAATATGGCCGAGGGAAATCTTGGAATAGCGAAGGATGTTACTGAAGTAAGTCTTTGCAGATTGATTATAATCTTCTTCTTTTTCTTCTTTGAACATCTTATTTGTTTCTGGGCTAAGCATAGTTTCCTCATGTTGTAGTTGATTGGTAACACTCCTTTGGTATACTTAAACAAAATTACCGAGGGTTGTGTTGCGCGTGTCGCGGCCAAGCTGGAGTCGATGGAGCCCTGCTCTAGTGTCAAGGATAGGTATCTCCTTCCTTTCATAAAGGGTAATCTATGTCTCTTTATCCCGACCTTTTTGTTGCTGAGCTGATTTTGGACAATTGTGCTTCTATGCTTTTCTCTGTGCAGGATTGGATACAGTATGATTACAGATGCAGAAGAAAAAGGCCTCATCACACCGGGAGAGGTAGATTAACTCATATGGACTAATTCAATGTTTACTTTACTGAAATTTAGGCTGTAACTTATTTTTTAGTGGTTTATTGATGATCAGTTGATTTTTATTTTTTCTTGTTTCTGTACAATTTGGTGTGAAGAGTGTTCTCATTGAACCTACGAGTGGCAACACCGGTATAGGCTTGGCCTTCATGGCAGCGGCTAAAGGCTACAAGCTCATCATCACCATGCCTGCTTCTATGAGTCTTGAACGTAGAATAGTTCTCCGTGCTTTTGGTGCTCAGTTGGTTCTCACAGATCCCGCTAAGGGAATGAAAGGCGCCGTTGGGAAGGCTGAGGAGATACGGGATAAGACACCCAACTCCTACATTTTTCAGCAGTTTGAAAATCCAGCCAACCCAAAGGTAATTAACTGCTTTGGCACTATATCTATAGTTGATATAATTCGAATGTGGAAATTCTTTAACCCCATCAAAGACTTCTTCCAGATACACTACGAAACCACTGGACCTGAGCTCTGGAAGGGAACAAATGGAAAGATTGATGCATTCGTCTCTGGAATTGGGACGGGGGGCACTATTACCGGCGCGGGAAAATATCTTAAAGAACAGAACCCCAACATAAAGGTCGGCTCATCATATTAATTTAGTAGACATATGTGAGTGATTTGGATGTATGTGTGATTTGAACTTCCTGCATTGCTATCTATTTTCAAATTGTTAGATTATTGTGATTGTTCTCACTTTTTGTCTTATTTGTATTCTAGCTGTATGGTGTCGAACCAAGTGAAAGTCCTGTTCTCTCCGGAGGGAAGCCTGGTGAGTTCTGTTAAATTTGGTTCTGGATTGAGTGAAGCGCTGGAAAAATGCACTGGCATCGCCGATAAAATAATCAACGAGCTTAAGCCTGTGAAAGAATGTAAGCTTGCTTGGATAAATTAAGAGCTTAATAGAGGTTGGAATGGCAAATACTGAGCTGAAAACAGGGACTTGATCTAAACACCAGCTGATTGTCGGCAACTATATGCTACATGCTCGTGTTATGTCCGGGGTTGAGCTAAATTTAATAACTAACATGATTCTATGTCTTAAATATATATAGCAATTGTGTCAAAACTATCATATTTGATTATCAAAATTTATTTTTACACCAATAGAACCGAAAATCTTACTCTTGAACTAAGTTGAATATAACAGAAAATATAATTTGTTATCTGAATTCCTTTACCAACCATAGAAATGCACTATTTTCATGACTTCATGTTCACCTTTATCTCCTGTCTGATTCAAATCGTCATGCAAGTTTGAGGAAGCATGCTCGTGCCGTAAAATCTTGTGCCTCCAGAGAAATATAAAATATGTTTGTTAGTTCTGTCGTAGTGTGAGAAATTTAACTCCATTGCCCGAGCAGTTGTACTGCATTTTAAGTTTCTTCCCTTTGTATTACCTTTTGTTTCACCAGCTATATAGTTGGTAAATATGTAATCCGTTGTGCTCAGGTCCACACAAAATTCAAGGAGTTGGTGCTGGTTTTATCCCTGGTGTTCTAGAGGTTGATCTCATCGATGAAGTAGTTCAAGTAAGATTCATCTAAACTTATTGTTCTTTCCAATCTGGATGGAAATATTTGATATTTCAATCAATTTTATCTCAATCGCTGTTGATCTTTCAGTTTGATGTGTTACATATTTCCAGGTTTCAAGTGAAGAAGCGATAGAGACTGCTAAGCTTCTTGCATTGAAAGAGGGGTTGCTTGTAAGTACCATTACTTTAGTCTTTTTCAAGAGTGGGTGCAAAATGTTTGATCAATTTAGTTGGTTTGTCTTTTCGTGTATACATTCTAAAACTCGATGATGTTTCTCGATTCTGAAGCTTTAATGATACGCAACAGGTTGGAATATCATCTGGTGCAGCAGCAGCATCTGCTATCAAGATTGCAAAACGTCCTGAAAATGCTGGAAAGCTCATTGTCGTAAGTCTTTCCGCTTCTTTATCCTTGTTGATATAGTGCAAAATCCTCAAATGGCATTTTAGGTTCGAAGCTTTACACGAACAGATTATATTCGCTTCGAAATAACAACCGAGTCTCTTGGTTATTGCAATATGTAGTATTTCTAATTCCTCGTTTACCCGGGAAATATATTGGAGGTTGCTAATATTAATCCTTCCATCCACTATGTATAGGCTACATTTTGTATTGTGAATGTCCTAATATATAGTTTAATTTCCACCCCTATTTAATGTACATTGTAATCAATTCTATATTTCCATTGCAATCGTAGAATGAGGTTGAAATAGGAGATCTAACAGTTTAATTTTACACCCCTATTTAAGTACTTGGTTAGGTCAAAGCACAACATATTGGTAGGTGATATTGGTATGTTAACAATATGTATTGATACTTCTTATAAGGAGTGATATGCTACACATCATCTGTGAGCATCTATTATAAGCACCGGTTACATGTAGTCCTCGTTAA
Organism: Salvia rosmarinus; assembly: GCA_036937905.1. Taxonomy (NCBI): domain Eukaryota; kingdom Viridiplantae; phylum Streptophyta; class Magnoliopsida; order Lamiales; family Lamiaceae; genus Salvia; species Salvia rosmarinus. Next base: position 61,231,233 of record CM072822.1, on the reverse strand, counting down.
CATTTTTCTTTTTCATTTATCATTTTTTTTATATCTCATAAATTACGACGAAGATCATCAGATTGACAAATTACATAAAAATCAAAGCCTAAATTTACTACTTTGGAGTTAAAGGGGAAAAGAACAAATTAAGTTTTATGTAATTTGTAAATTTGAAGATCTTGGTCATACATTATGAGATATAAGAGAAAAGCAAAAAAGTTAAAATACTAACGTGGAATGTCATCAGTGCTCGTATAGATGCTCACAAATAGTATGTGGCATGTCACTCCTCACTTCTTATATAGCTATTTTACCTGTGTATTTGTTCATTTTTAGAGTAACTGAGATTACAACCAAGTTGACTATAATCTCTTGCAGAAATTCATTTTGTAATATGATTCACATTCCCTTGTTCCAAATCTATTAGCTCTTAACACTGAGTTAAGCCCGTGGGGCAAACATTCCCTAATCTTGCTCAACTTTGACTACAGGTCATTTTCCCTAGCTTTGGGGAGCGGTATCTTTCTTCGGTGCTCTTTGAATCAATCAGGAAAGAGGTCGAGAACCAGGCCATTGAGCAGTGAACAGACTCCTGTGCTATGCTCCAGCCATGTGAATTACTTCGAGAAATGCAATGTCTATTGCTTTCTCATAGACATGGCGATGGAATAATGGAGAGATGCCGCTTCTCTATTTAACTTTTTTGTTTCTCTCCTTCACTTGGTGCTTCATTTCTACCCTGTTGCAATTGAATCTGCTTTGTTTATATGAAGTTATACACTGCAGTTTGTCATGGTATGTACGTCTGTGTTTCTTGCATGTTTGAAAACAGCTCTATGGGCATTGTTTGTTTCTTCAAAAGGAAATGAAAAAAGTTGTGTTTGTTTGCAATTCTGAAGTATGTGAAGAACATTTTCCCTTCAACCCTTAGGGGTGGCGTCTTACCGGTGGAACGAGGTGCTTATGGCCTAATGATATCAATATTAAATTCTACCAACTATTAATAGGTTGTCTTTCAAAAATGGTCTTTTAGTGTGATTCGCAAATTGTCACACATGATTGTTACTTTGTTTCCATTAAATGTAATATGGTGATCCTTATTTGGTTCAACTAGGGGAATGGTTCGAGTTTGATTAACCGAATAGAAATTTTATAAATTTTAAATTGAATTCGAACCGTTATTAAATTCGGTTAACCGAAAACTACATCGGTTAACGTGTTTTGATTTTCTGTTAACCAAAAAATAAAAAAGAACCTATTAACTATTTTATATTTTTTACTCAACTACATTAAACAATCTAAATATTAGATAATTATGATAATTTAATTGTTGCTTTATTTTTCATTTTATACAGTTGGCTTCAAACAATTTACTTAACTACTTGCATATATTAATTAATTAATCAATTTATCATGCACGTGATTTAATTACAAGTTTTCTAGCCACTAAAATGATTAAATCGCACGTTCACTATAAATAAACTTATTATTTTATTTTTAAGACTCGTATCTTAATGACCGCGGTCAGGCTTAATTGCTTGTGTGCTGCAGTAGTTTACACCTAATTTGTTTAGGTGGCACAAAATTTAAAAAAAAAACAAAAATGATGAGAATCGATGTCTTCTTCTTCTTCTTCTTCTTCTTCTTCTTCTTCTTCTTCTTCTTCTTCTTCTTCTTCTTCTTCAGTTCATACATTAGAATCTCATTTCTCAAACCTTAAGTCACAATTTTTTGCAAGTTTATCATAAAATTGTTGTTTTCTCTGAAAATTGTCACCTTCTTGGACTCTCTCTAGGGGTGAGAATTTGGGACCGGGACTCGGGAAATTCCCGTCCCGACCCGAGTTCCGACGGGATTCGGGACCCCGAGTCCCGAAATTTACGGGTTCGGGACCGGGATCGGGACCAAGAAATTTTGATTTTCGGGTATCGGGAAGTCCCGAGTCCCGTTCGGGAAATCCCGAAGTCCCGATTTTAAATATATCTAATTTTAATTTCGGGACTTTCGGGACTTTCGGGACATTTTCGGGTAATTTCGGGACGTCGGGACTTCGGGACATTTTCGAGTAATTTCGGGATATTTTCGGTAATTCGGACTTTCGGGTAATTTGGGACATTTTCGGCAATTTCGTGACTTGGGACTTCGGGACATTTGGAAATTTCAATTCGGACCGGACCGGACTAAAATTGTAAATTTTCGGACCGGAGTCCCAAGTCCCGATCGGACCGAGATCGGACCGGATCGGGACCCAAAATTGTAAAATTCGGGACTTGGGACTCGGGACTCGGGACGGCACCGGTCCCGACCGATTCTCACCCCTAACTCTCTAACCTTAAGATTTAAAATACAGAAATTCAGAACCTTGGCATCCCACAATTGAGGAGCAAAACTTGGGGACCCACGATCGAGGAGCAAGATATCGCAAATTCTTAGAATTCGGATAAAAACTATCTTGTAAGCATGGTCCTAGCCATTCCGATTTCAACTATTGGATCTCCTTGCGGTTGGATCCAATTGCCTTCTCCAATTATGATTGATCTTATTTTGATCAATTATCTTATCCAACTATAGTAGATCTCTATTAGGATTCATATACCTATCAATTCTCAAATCCTCATTAATTCTTTTTCATATTTCTTAGAGTTTTTATTTTATTTTAGAGCTTCCTGCAATAATTAGAGATTTATTTTCAAGTTTTATCTTCAAGATTTTCATTGTGTAACATCTACACAGGTTTTATTTATTTATTTTAATTATATTTTTCTTTATTCCTTGTTATTTAATTCTTGTTATGGATAGCTAGATTTTAATTGATTGTATGGTTTGTATTATGTATTATGAATTTATGTGATTAATCTATGGAGCTTATTTAACTGTCAATTTGTGATTTATGATTCTCGATGCTATTTTATGCTGGATAACTAATCACTATTAATACATGCTAGTTACCTGATTAAAGACTTAACAGTTTTAATTAGGTTATCGAATTCAGGAATTCATAATATAATTAATCTAAAGACTTTGTGGTTTTAAAATTAATTGTAGGAGAATAAATCTAATGTGCCTTTGGAAGATTTTATGTGTTCTTGAGACCTAGCAGAGATAGAACATATATTAATATATTATTACAAACTGCTTGATCTAGGAGACTATATTATTTATGTGATTTTTCATCTGAATTAACTTAATTGTGGTTAATAAGGATATATATTGATTTTTTGATTTTCAATTATATTATTATATTCTCTGGGATCATTCTTTTACTTTGATATTTTTTCAGATCTGTTTTACTTTGCTTTTATTATTTATTTTTTCATATTTTATCAAACATATCTAGACCTTTGTTTTGTCTGGATAATTGTGAAGCGCTTAAGTATATTACTTATTGTAGTTTCATGTTTTCAGTCCATGTGGATACGATACTCGCTTGCTAGCTTACTACAATATACACCGTTTAGTTACAGTATTTTATTACTAAAAACTTAGTGGTCATGGATATACCTAGATCTACTCATTTATCAAAATATTTGTGGTTCTTATTTAATCAATCTCTCTCATATATATATATATATGATGAATCAGGTAGGAATGATTTTTTTTGTAAGAAATAAGAATAAATCTAAACCATTGATTTTAGTAAATCAATGAAAAAGATTTATTTTTCGTTGTGCTACAAATTGTAGCTATATGTTCTATAATTTTTTTCGCATGATATTTTTCAAGGTTAAATCAATAATTTATTATTATTAAAAATAGTTTTCCCCTTAAATATAGATAACCCACGATTTTAACATATTTTTAAGGAATTTCTTGTTATTTATCCTTTAAATTATTATTTTATATAGATTATTTCGGTATCTATACTTCATATCTAAAAATTTATTTGAAATCAAAGCTACAAAAATCATGAAAAACGCAGATTAAAAAAAAAATATTGATTCATACATGTTTTTCGGTTATTGCACTTGTGAAACATTTTTGTAGTATTTTTAGCGTATTCATTTTGCACATATGCAGGTAAAAGAATTTATGTATTCATTTATACCTGCTTTTCAATTTTGTTGCACTGATGGAATATTTTCGTAGCATATTTTGTTTATTCATTGTGCATATATACTAAAATTTTGTAAATTATTGTCAAATAATTTGATTCTTTGTTCTATACATATGTTGTGTTTATTTATTTTATGTTACGTTTGAGTGTTTTTTTTGTACATATACATATATTCTGTAGCACATATACATTAATAATATTGCATATGTACAGAACAACATATAAAGTGAACAAATAATTATTTTCAAAATTTTTGTAGTATGTGCAACGAATAAATAAAAAAATACTACAAAAATATTAAACCGGTGCTATAGGCTGAATCACACTTATGAATCAATATAGAGATTATTTTACTCGAGTTTTTCATAGATTTTCTAGCTTGAATCACAAATAAATCTGCATATATATATTAAGTATTGAAACTGAAATAATGTTGTAGATAATAAATTAAATGATAAATTATAAAAATCGCTAAAAATAAGGATAAAATCATGTGTTACCTTAAATTAAGGAAAAAAATTGATTCTTATAAGATTAAATTACGTCTATGACCTTAGTCGAAAACGTAAGTAAAAATTTATAGCACATACAATTATTATCTCGTAGCACAAAGAACATAAATAATGTCCATTAATTTACTAAAATCAATGGTTTAGATTTATTATTTCTTAAATTTATTTATATTCTCACATGAATCATCCATATATATATATATATATATATATATATATATAGGAGATGGATCAGGTAGGAAAGAATAATTGGATAGGAAATGAGAATGAATCTGGGCCTTTGATTCGTTGGATCAATGGTTGAAATTTAATTTCGGTTGTGCTACAGTTTTCTGTTTTGTGTGCTACGCGGATTATGCAACACTAAAACCCTTTTGTGCTATCTCGCAATGAAAGATGTGTTAAGCGATATATTTATCATATGTGCTACGAAGAGATGAAATATATGATAAACTAACATGTACAACATAGTAATTCTGATTGTGCTACACAAATATGAAAAATATGCTAGACTTACATATCTATTCCTATTTCCTATACTTATTTTTATTCTCACTGGAACCATCGCTTATATATATATATATATATATATATATATATATATATAGGGGTGGGTTATGATAAGAAAGTTCCTTATTGTAAGAAATAGGAATAGTAGCACATCTTTCATATTTGTGTAGCACAATCAGAATTACTATGTTGCACATCTAGTTTAGCACATATTTCATCCCTCCATAGCACATATTCTAAATATATTAGTTTAGCATATCTTTCATTGCAACAGAAGACAAGAATGGTTCTAGTGTTGTGCGATGAATTGCAGTAGCACAAAAAACAAAAAGCGTAGCACAATCGAAAATTAAATTTCAACCATTAATCTAGCAAATCAAAGGCCCAGATTCATTCTCATTTCCTACCAAATTATCATTTCTACCCGAACCATCTCCTATATATATATATATATATATATATATATATATATATAGAGAGAGAGAGAGAGAGAGAGAGAGTTACCTTTAGATAAGAAGAACCAAGATCCACCGTTAGATTAAATAAAACTGGACGACTCATAATTATTTAATGATAAAATAGTCAAATCCCTAAATTTTCGCTATTTGGATCTTTCACATTCTATTATTCGTTGTTCGTGTAATTTATGTTATTCTTCATATAATCGTAGTGATTGTGCATATGAGAACAGTTGTCGTAATTGAATATATAAAATCCCTTGATTATAAGGCTAAACGATTACCATTAAAATATGAGGATAATAAAATATTTATAATTAATTTTGATCGTTGAATTATAAAAAATAAATGAATCATATTAATTCTTAATTCTAAAAAAAAAAGTTCCCATTTCATCTCCCTATATAATATATATTTATGATTCGAACAATATTATCTGAAGCTACTCAACTATATACAGTCCCTACCATAAAATGAACTTGTCTACAGATCATGTTAATTAGTTTAAGAGCTCATGCTTACGTTTAAACTTATCCAAGTATGTGTAATTTATTTCGAAAAAATTGCAAAACACAAAATATTAATCAAGTTCGTCGTACTTAAGCTCACTCTCCCAAAAATAGGTCCAAGATTAAACAAATACTTACTGTTGCCATTATAGCACACATATCTTACTACACCTAAAAAGGGCATGACTTGGAATTTAATTATTCAATATTCCTGGGAATTAGGTAAATTATTTCTAAGCCAACTAACTTAAGCATAATAGTTAGGCATGATTGTAGCTATTTAATTAATTAGTTTATTGCACTATGGTATATATATATATATAGTAGTTAGAAGGCTTTCTTTGGATTCTTTTTGGTTTGTCTATATGTTCGAAATAAATATCAAAGGAATCCTTACTTAATTAAATTAATTCATTAGTTGAATCGAGCAAGCCTTGAGAGAGAGAGAGAGAGAGAGAGAGAGAGAGAGAGAGAGAGAGAGAGAGAGAGAGAGAGAGAGATTTCTTAGTTGGTTCGAAGAAAACCAGTAAAAGCCTACGTTGCATAATTAATTGTGTTGAAGTAAGAAACTAATATACATTTCCCCCAACTTAATGATGCACGCATTAGCAGTGATTTGAGCTTGAACAATAATTGAGTTGATTAGATCAAACATAAAAATAATTATGCTTACATGGTTTCTTCAAAAATCATTATGCAAATTTCTAAAATTATCTTAGATATGCCGAGTGTTGGCATAATTCTATAATACACGGAAATGGCTTTATGACTAAATACAACTATTTTTGCCAATCGATTTATTGGTATTACATACAACACACACACACACACACACACATACATACATACATATATATATATATATATATATATATAGTTTGGTTCAAATAAGAACCATTCTTATCCTAAAAACTAAGAACCAAATAAATTCGTTATGAAAATTGATGAATCCGTTGAAAAAGTTAATGAATTCAAAAGTTCAGAATTTTTCACCTGGGTTCGAATCCCATGAGGGGCGAAAATTGTATTTTTTTGGATTCAATAACTTTCCCAGTGGATTCATCAACTTTCACTGTAATTCATCATTTTTGATTCTCACGTTTTCACAATAAAATGATTTTCACGTTAACCTTCCCTATATATATATATATATATATATATATATATATATATATATATATATAGGGAGTGGAATGAGAACTCCAACTTTTTGAGAACTAAGAACAAATGTGGTCCATTCATTTTTATAATATAATGGTCAAGATTAATTATAAATAGTTTATTATCCTCATATTTTAATGATTATTGTTTAGTCTTAAAATCAAGGATTTTATATATTGATTTTTTGTAATTATTCTCATATGCACAATTACTACGATTACATGCACAACATCATGAATTACATGAACATAATAATGAATTGGAATGGATAGCATGCACAAGAATTACGATTACATGAACAACAACATGAATTATATGAACAATGAATAATAGAATATGAAATATCAAAATAACAAAAATTTAGGGATTTGACTATTTTTATCATTAAATAATTATGAGTTATTCGATCTTATTTAATCTAAAGGTGATTATTGGTTCTTAATTCTTATCTAAGAGCTGGTTCTCTCTATAACCAACCTTTATATATATACGTTAGATTCTAAAAATGAATGGATCAAATTAGTTCTTAGTTCTAAAAAAAGTTGAAGTTCTCATTTGATCAACTCCATATATATATATATATATATATATATATGTGTGTTGGTTATAGGGAGAACCACTTCTAAGATGAGAAATAAGAACTAATTTTCACCTTAGATATTGTTAAATCTAATGGTCTAGATTAATCCTCTGCATAATTTCGAATTTAAGCAAATTTGACACATTTTTAATATTATTAACTCATAGGGGCAATTAAGTCATTGTATCATTAAATTCATTTCACTTAAAACCATCAATCACCCTTAATTATCGCATTCAATTTTGACTCACATTCTCTCTCATGCATTTATGATATGTTTTTTCAATTACAATAACAACCCATAATTACACGAAGTCATTAATTTATTTGTAAGTTCTTTAAATATGTTTTTTGGTTTTGACATTTTATAAAACATGAAAGACATGTTACGTATTTGTGCATAAGGATTGCGTCGGTTGTGCATAATTTTAAAATTTAATTTTACAGTTTTTCAATCGACATAGAAATGAATGTATTTGTGCATAAAGATTTAAAAACTTATGCATGTGTTTTAATAACTATGCACAACAAACAATTTTGAAAAAAAAACTTAAATTAATTCAAAAAATATACATACCAAACATATATAAAAGACGATTGGAAAACTTATGCTTGTTAGGAAAAAAATTAGACAAAGAAATAGATTAAACATAAATTGTAAAAATTATATATAACTAATATGTAAAATGAAAAATACATCATTTAAAATTGGTTCAAAAACTACTTATGGAATATGCACAAAATGAACTTAACACGTGCACAATAGAGATGAAAAATAATAAAAAACACATCATTTAAAATTGATTCAAAAACTACTAATGGTTTTTACACAAAACAAAATTAGCATGGGACAATATTGTGCATATCATTAATAAAATTGTGCATAATCCTTCATCATAAATGCATAAAACAGAATAAACCTGGTGACGATAACATAAAAACGAAAAAACAGTTTCTCCTAAAATATTCTGCAATATATTTTAGTACAGATCATAAAATTCGAACTAAATGAAAATGATAAATGTAGATAAAGATAATAAATCTTTGATACTAATCACCTACTGTAAATAATTATAAGAATCCCTTAATTTAAGGAACAAATCGGTTACACTAAATAGCAAAAATACATTAATGACCTTGTTAATAAAATCTGTAAAAAACTATCCTAAAATAATATTGAATCTAGACCGTTGGACACACCTAGATCTACACATAGAATTAGTTGTCATTTCTCAAAATATTTATGGTTCTCATTTGATCCATCCCACATATATATATATATATATATATATATAGTTAGGTTCGAATGAGAATCATTTTTATCCTAAAAACTAAGAACAAAATGAGTTTCCTATGAAACTTGATGAATTATTTGGAAAAGTTACTAAATCCAAAAATTTGAAAGTTTTCACCTGGGTTCGAATCCATGGAGAGCAAAAATTTCATTTTTTTGGATTCAATAACTTTCCCGATGGATTCATCAACTTTAACAACGAATTCATCAATTTTTGCTTCTCACATTCTCACGCTAAAAATTGTTTTACATTAATCCTCCCCTAATATATATGGAAACTCGTAACCACTATCTTTGGAACGCATTAGGTAAATGTCATGTTCATGTGCAATAAGCTTCAAACCACATAGGATGGGTAAATCACACGGTAAACTCCACGTTCTGTGTAATAGGCTACAAACCACATATAAAGGATAAACCATACTTGAAAATTCAAGTGTAACAGACTCATACTCATAGAGACATCGGTGTGACTCGAACCTATGGTCTTTTAGCTACAAATTAAAATCCCACTTTTACCATTTGACCTTCTCAAAGTAACATACAGTTCATATTTAAATTCACGAATAATATACACTATATGTGCATTTACAATATCATCCAATACAATTTTAAAATTTTCAATACACATTACGTGCAGTATAGTTATAGTACAATATAATGCAAGACAACACGAAAACAAAATAAGAAATGTCATATCCAAATTTCATTTCCATGCACATCGAATGGCAATATTTTGTTTTTCTTTTTTCATTTTTAAGCTGGAGGCTCATTCCTTATACTAAAATGCTGTTTTATACAATGTCTTCTTCAATTCATTTTTTTCCGACCTTCTTCAACTAAATATCCAACAGAACTAAAACAAATATATTACTAACTCTTATTTCAAATCGTATCATAGACAAGCAGAACAGGTATTTAACATTATCATAGATAAACAATGACCAAATTAGAAATATTAATGTACGGGTTTTATCCGAACCAGAACCAATAAATAAGTATCGGTTCTGGTTCTGGAACCTACCAATTAGATACTGGATCCAGAGCAGACCCGAACCATCAACTATGAGTCTGAAACAGTCCGGATCTGGCGCGAGTCTAGAATCAGATCCGGACCAGAATCGAAACAGAAACTGAAACCGTTGCTTTAGAATTTAATGGGCTATGAGTGATTCCGGATCGGTATAGGTAAAACCGACTCCTTAAAAAACCTACATAAGCTTAAGCTTATCGATAGACGGGTTTTACTGGGATCATAATCAATAAATAAGTATCGGTTCTGATTCTGAAACCAGAACCGGACCAGACCATCAAACTATGGGTCTAAACGGTCCGGGTCTAAAATAGGTCTGGAACCGGAACCAGAATCGGAACCGCTGCTTTAAATTTTAATGGATTATGAACGATTTCGAGCCGATTCGGATAAAACCCATCAATTGACATCCCTAGACCAAACTACTAATATTATTTGAAACCGAAACTTCTTTTGAAATATAACTATTCAACTACATACTTTATGAGGTTTTGGATTTTGTAAAGAGAGAGTATAACATACAGAAACATTTATCGAATTAAATTAATAGTCACGACCAATCGCTAAGCATAATTAAACCGGTATAAGCATACACATATATCAAGTCACTGCCACAATTTTGTGATCACCAAAACCTTTTTGCTTATTCAAAACATTTAATCCCCCAAGAAAAGGATAAATCGATGTATTAAAAGAAGAAAACACGTTCATAAAACTAGAAAAAAAAAAGACATTCTTTCACCTGCGACAGCATTTTACACAACACAAAAACTTTCAAAAATTTATTACATGTAACGAGACCGAAAACATCCTCATGCCTGCACAACTTGTGCGGACTAATTGTTCTCGCTTTGTCCGCACGTGCACAAATAATAGCTACTGTCATTTTCTCTCGTCATTGGAAAAAAAGTTAAAACAGATAAATGTTATGTGGCACTGTGCCGTTGGACGAGGGTTTTACGGCAGAATTTGAGGGCGGCGGAGGCGTCGTCACGAGCGAGACGACGACGTCGGCGAAAGCGCCGACGATAAAATTGTGCGTGTGGCCGGGGTTTAACGATAGATAACACAAAAGTAGCTCATTCAAGAATTCCCAATCAGCCTTCACGTCGCGAGCTTCGATCATTTCAACCATGGACTGTCGGAAATCGGAGTAGGGGTCCGGCGAGTATGTCTGGACTGCGACGCCGCCGCCTACAGCGGCTGCCGGATCCTGCGGCGGCGGCGGTTCGAGCGGCTCGACGATGGAGTTTGAACTGCCGGGGGAGGAGAAGAAGAAGCGGTGGGAGGCGAAGGCTGAAGTGAAATCCGGGACGCAGTCGTCGTCGATGTCGGTGGATGAGGAAAAGAAGTCTTCTGCGGCGGTGGTGGCGGCGGCGGTGGAGGAGGGGGAGAAGGGGCCGGATTTGGAGGTTGAGATATCGGAGTAGTTAGCGTCGTACAAAGAGTTGAAATTCTTGAGAAGTGTGGGATTGGTGGCGGCGGGGAGTTTTTGATCTTGGTCGTGTTCGTCGACGGCGGTGGGGGGCGGCGGAGAGAGAGATATGGTTGGGAAGCACTTGAACTTGGCGAAGTAGAGGTTGAAGCTCTTCCACAAGAGGCTCGACATTTTTCTAATTTCACTTTACAGTTGGTGCATGATGACTATATAAATATATTTATATTACTAGACTCTCCATACTGTCAGTGCATGCTTTTATATATTATACTATTTTCGTTCATAATAAGCGTATCATTTATAAATGATACGAATTTTAATAAATTATTGATGGGTGTTGTTTGAGTGACAAAATGATCTCATTATATGCTAGATTGTGAGTATATATATAGTATAAATAATTTTTTACTAAATAATGAATACTTGTAAGATTAAATAATGAGTAACATCAAATGAAATAATTGTAATATAATTATCATGGACAAAGGAAACATATAAAAAAATGATCAAATAGATACCATACTTATTATAGTATAGTAACTAAAAACCAACATAATTATAATAATAAAAACATATATTTTATACGTAAAAAGCATAAGAAAAAGAGATATCATAGTATTGAAAAAATATTATCTTATGTATAAGAAAGCACATTTCATTTGAAAGTCAATTTTAATCATTCATCAACTAAGATCTACAAACCAGATTAATTATGATGATTTTGAGTAAATATATGTAGGAATGATATATATGTGCATCGTACACAATTTTTGAAGTTCACCAATCAATTATATTAGAGTTTAATAATGTACAAAATTTACGATAATAATAATTACAATCTGAAATTTTGAAAACTACTCATATAAACTTACATGTGTATGTGTAACAGCCCTCTACTACTAATGACGGATTAGTAGGGACTATCACTTGAAACAGTAATTAAGAGACATGAAAGACAATTGACTACAGACATGTGAGACATATATCAAATAAACTAAGAAACTTCACAATTAGATACAAGACACACATAATATACATGTGGAATTAGACCAACAGATCCTTAACAAAATGGTTCAACTGATCTGAAGGTATTTAACTGTCAACTTCAAAACATAACTTAGTGTTCTATTGCAGCGGAAAAACATGTGAATACACATATGACGATGTGTAGTCAAGGTTCTACTTATCAGCGACAAAAAAAAGGGTACCAACTTCTCAACACACCTCCATCCATCATCTGCTCAACCTGCACATTTAAAAACAAACATGCATGGCTGAGTATAAGAATGCACTCAGTGAACTCATGCCAAAACATTTTATCAACTTTAATTTACACTGCCCCATCACAGTAAGACACAAGGGTTTTATTTGAAAAGGCCTTATACTTACGAAACATTTTCATCATTTCATAAACATTTGTCTGGCCAGACATATTTTCCTTGTATGTATGATCCATATCCTTTCCTTTCCTCATAACATTACCATTAACGCCGTAGAAGTAGGTCTCCTTCTACGTCGCTGTGACCGGTCGAGAATTGTCCTTTCAGCACACAGTCACCCTTATGTGTACACGTTAACCCTAGCCAGGAACTTAACCTCCGACATAGGATCCGAATTCGATTTTCATTCATACGTTGGTAGCGAACCAACAACATTCATAAACATTCATGGATAGGATACATACATAAAAACATAAACATTTGGGCAGGTAATTAAATAAAATATTTCATCATCATTTTTTGCAATAAAGCCTCGTAAATAAATCATTTGATAAGCATTTTGTCTTTGAGAAGTATAGTAAAGCCCACCTGGATTGTAGATTTTCTCAAAACGATTTCTTCCTACGCGAATCGATCACGTCCGCGTCCCACCTTTACGTAAAAACTAATTTAGTACGTCGGTCACGTTCTTCAAGAACGTCAAAGTCTAATAAGCTTTGATAACTTCATATTATAATACTTCGCACCTTTTAACTAAATTAGTACGTCTTTTCATCGTATATCTTAACTAATAACTTCTCGTGCTTCGATAGAGACGAACTATGATCTACGGCCTCATATTAATCATTTAGGTTAAACGTCGAACTTATACTAATGTCTTTCGATAAAATGATTTCAATTATGAAATCGTTTCTTATAAGAGAGATATTCTTAAAATTTTAATACATTTTACATGTATTAGTGTATTTATTCAACGTATACCATATTTCTATTAGACGTATATCATAACATTGATCACGTACTAACGTATTTCATACGTTTAAACTTTAGTCAACGTTTTTTACTTTTCTTAACATATATTTCGAATTATTCACCTATATGTATATCAATATACATATAAATCGATATTCAATCGATTTCTACTCATAATATCATAAGTCTCGATTTTTTTCACGTTAATCTACAATCATGTTCGATATTAAACTAAAGTATGACCTAACTTGTACATTACATAACATTTTTCACATCTTACGTCATTTAACACAACGTTTCGACCTAAACATAGTATTCTATGTTTCTAAAATTTCATAAATTCTTAGTAGGTCTAAAATATATTCTAAGCACATAATATATGATCTTACTTGATAAAATAAATTTAAAACCCTTAAAACCTACACCTAAGCTTTCGGCCCTTATATATATAATTATCAAAACTCTTCCAAAAATTCTTATAAATTCACATAACATACTATATTAACATAGGATCAATAATATGTAATAACATTAGCTATAGAAAAATTGAACATCATTTTTCTACACTATATGGCTCTCGGCCATTACAACAAATATAACCAACATTTTTCTAAAAATCCAATAAAATCTCACAACACCTAATCATCATCATATATCCCTAATATATCATAATATTCAACAATTACAATTCATACATCAACATATGGTCATCAACAATTTTCGGTAATTTCATATAGTTTACATATACTTTCCAAAAATTCTAAATAAATTACTATGAGCTTAATTACTACCATATATAATTAATCCATCAACATATAATTATTATAAGTTTTCGGTCATTACATAAAAATTTATAGCATGCTTAACTTTGTAATTAATCATAATATATACATCATATACATCATAATAAAATTTTTTAATAAACAACAAAACATTATAATAACATTTCTCATTTTTTTTATATCATTAACCAACATAAGCATATCATAAGATCAAATGGTTGAAAATCAAAAATCTTAACGTATATAAAAAGCTCGTTCGATTTCTAACCTCTTAATCGGTGTCGATTTTTACGGCAAAGGATTTTACTACCTAAGATTTAGGTAATAAAATGAAGAACACTCTCTTTTTTTTCTTCTTCTTAGCCCACGGTAATAAGAGGGATAGGGAAAGAGATGATGTTGTTATGATTTTATTATCCTATCACTTTTGTTAAAACTTAAAGGAATAAAATAATTAATACATTAATTCCATCCCTTACACCCTTCAGTCCACACACACAACATTGCAAGACATTTTTTTGTGACTCACCACTACTTTAATACATCACCTTATGACATAGTTAATACCCATCACAATAATCAATTAATGAAACAAAATCCTTCACCTTTATTCACTACAATGGATCGGCCACCTCAATGCACAAAGGATGATTTTTGGTTTTGTCTTATACTAATATACAAAGATCATACACATTAACACATGCATGCAATCCAAATCAAAGAGTTCCATTTTTTCTTCTTTCCTCATTTGTCAACATATTTCGGTAACCACAATGCCACCACACCTTACACTTTGATCCTCTCATTAATCCTCTTGTCTTATGTATAAAAATATCCTACTATCACATTTACTACATAGCATGATAGAAAGATAGCAAATTTTATTCAATTAATCCTACTATTACAACATTAACGGCACTTATGTAATGTAGGTGCCACACATTTTATTTTCTTGCAATTAATAGCTATATGAAATAATATAAGTCTTAGATGATAAATTAAATCATAGAAAAAATAATTAAAATTATTCCATATCACAAACCCTAATTTTCGAAACCCTAATTTCGAAAATTAGCTCACTTTATTCAATCTTTATTCCTTAATTCTCTAGCATTATTTTAATGATAAATAATGCTCTTATTACATAAAATAATCATAGGAATTTAAATATTATAAGTCCTCAATTGTTAGACTAAGTTTTCGAATCATCTCGAAACGTTGACGTTCGAAACGTCTCAAAACGTCAATAATCGAACCATCTCAAAAAGTTCATAATAAAGTCGTAATCACTTTATTTATTCATTTCGTTAATAAGGAAATTTAATTCTAAGCTTCGTCACTTAGAAAAATAACGTAATATTAACTATCGATATTCAATCGACGTTAGAATAATACTTTCGAAAGAAAAGTATAAACTATATTCCTTAATTCACTAATCATTAGTGAATATGATATAAGAATCCCTTGTATCATAGATAGTCGAAATCAATATTCGATAAGTTACTAAATCAATTATCGAAATGAAACCCTAATTCTCGATCTTTATTATCGTAATTAGGCTTTAAAACTTCGGGATATTACAGTATGCGTATGATAATTCTTTTAGGGAGTATTTACTTTTCATGATTAGCATTTTGAAGGATTGATTATTTGATGGATTAAAAGTGTGATAAGATAATTTTTATTTATCAATCATTTTTACTACAAATGATTAAAATTGGAATAGATAACTCTCCCTTTATTTTGAGGATTATTTCAATCCTACCTATATCGGTTGGATTAAAACTAATAGGTGGTGTTTATTTTGTATGATTAAGTTGGATAGATAAAATTAATCCAACCTAATCAAGTGTTTACTTTTAAGGATAAATATTTGAGGATATCCTAAAGCCCGAGATTATTTTAATCTTTTGAATTGTT
Source organism: Salvia rosmarinus (assembly GCA_036937905.1). Taxonomy (NCBI): domain Eukaryota; kingdom Viridiplantae; phylum Streptophyta; class Magnoliopsida; order Lamiales; family Lamiaceae; genus Salvia; species Salvia rosmarinus. The sequence goes on along the minus strand of CM072822.1, from coordinate 61,214,808 downwards.
CTTCATTAATTTTAATCCGGCTAATATAGATAGGATTGAAATAATCCTCCAAATAAAGAGAAAATTATTTATCCCAACTTTAATCCTTCACTAATCCTTTGTAGTAAACAAATGATTAATAGATAAAAATTATCTTATCACATATTTAATCCATCAAATAGTCAATCTTTCAAAATGCTAATTATGAAAAGTAAACACACTCATAGAGAATAATTCAAAAGATTAAAATAATCTCGGGCTTTGGGATATCCTCAAATGTTAATCTTAAAAGTAAACACTTGATTATGTAGGATTAATTTCATCTGTCCAACCTAATAATGTAAAGTGAACACTCCATTAATAGATACCATGTGATTAGGGATGTTAATGAGTGAGTTTTACCCGACGCATCCGGAACCGTTCAAAACCCATTAAATTTTAAAGCAGCGGTTCTGGTTCCGGTTCCAGATCCGCTTTAGACCCGGACCGTTTAGATCCATAGTTTGATGGTCCGGTCCGGTCCGGATCTGGTTCTGGTTTCAGAACCAGAACCAATACTTATTTATTGGTTCTGGTCCGAGTAAAACCCGTCTATTGACGAGCCTAAGTTTAAATAGAGACTTGTCAATGAGCTAGTTTTATCAATATCGATTCAAAATCACTCATAACACATTAAATTATAAAGCAACGGTTTCGGTTCTTGTCCGGTTCTGGTCTGGTTCTGGTTCCAGACCCGCTGAGATCCGGACCGCTTAAGACCCATAGTTGATGGTCCTAGTCCGGTCCGGATCTAGTGTCTAATGGATCGGATCCAGAACCAGAACCATTACTTATTTACTGGTTCTGGTCCGGGTAAAACCCACCCATTGACATCCCTACATGGGATTACGAATGTAATAGATTCGAATTAAGTCTATTAATGCTGTCTATTCTATATTTTATAAACAAGGAATGCAATGTAGACCTGTTAATATGTTCTAATTCTTCTTCTTCTATCGAAAGAAGTGAAATTAGATAGAGATTTAACGTGTATATATCTAACGAATTAATATATTTTTCTAAATAAACAATATATTATTTTATATAATTATTCTTATAAAAATACACTTATGATAGGGTTATATTAGGCAATCTATATTTTGTAAATAATTTATTTTAATTTTAGTATAGACTTATATGAAGTACATGAATTTATAAATTATATACAAATGATGTCGGATGCAGAAATATAACTTTTAATGGGAGGAGAAGTTAAAAATTTCAAACGGAATATGAAATTATAAAATTAAAAGATATATCATATGGGAGGTGTTTAGGCTCTCCCAACTCCGCCACTGTATATAGGCGAATTTATATCTAACCATTTCATATAGGTAAAAATTGGTTTTATCCACAAAGTTAAAAGTTATGTTTTTTCTAGTTAAAAATATCCTATATCTCTATAAATTAAACTTTTTAGTAATTAATAATCTAACTTCTTGGTGAAGCGCTGTCGTTGGATAGCAGCACAAATGGGCTAAACCATCGATGGCGAGTTGCATGATTCGCAACCAATGCAAGACCAATATTCTTACACATTTTAATTAAGTTTACGTGATTGAGATTGATCAAGTATTTTTATCTAATTTAAGTTTTCATAATTGAAAAACATGTCTACCTTAGTGCATCCCTTGGCCCTAAAGTACATATGTTTCTAAGAATATATACGCATTTGCTTTAATGACCCCATATGTGTAAACATAAATTATAGCCACATTGATAAAAAAATCTACCAAAAAATAACACCATTTGTGTAAATATTTAATTTACCTTTAATAAATATTTAAAAATAAATAATTAAATAATCTAAACCTAATCCTAACCATGACGACACCCCATCTCTCTCTCTCCAATTCTACCTCGCCACTCTTTCAATCTCTACTCCCTTGCCGCCACCTTAAATTCCTCATTCTTTGCCCGCTGTTGTTGTTTCCGATCTATCCTCCCTCACACGCCATTACCGTCTCTCTTCTTTCACGTGTGTGAATGCTAGTTGCTCAGGCTGTCTCTTTGGGTATCGGGTACCCGATACACGAACCAAAAATTGTCGGGTATTGGATACTCGATTACCCGAAAATCGACTATACGAAGCGGGGTCGGATATAATATTGAGGGACTTTCGGGTATCGGATATACCCGACGGATAGTCGGGTATTACCCGATACCCGATTTAGTTTTACAATATATATTTTGCTATTTATATATATATATATATATATATATATATAGAGAGAGAGAGAGAGAGAGAGAGAACTTGTTGAATAAGAACCATTTTATCCTAAAACTAAGAACCAAATGAATTAGTTATGAAAGTTGATGAATCCGTTGAGAAGTTAATGAATTCAAAATTGAATTTTCACACGGTTCGAATCCCATGAGGCGAAAATTCTAATTTTTGGATTCGATAATTTCAATGATTCATCAACTTCACTATGAATTCATCGGTTTTAGTTCTCGTTCTCATGATAAAATGGTTCTCACGTTAACCATCCTCTATATATATATAGGGAAGGGTTAGCGTGAGAACCATTTTATTGTGAGAACGTGAGAACCAAAAATGATGAATTCACGGTGAAAGTTGATGAATCCGTTGGGAAAGTTATCGAATCCAAAAATAAAATTTTCGTCCTCATGAGATTCGAACCCGGTGAAAATTCTAAATTGTTGAATTCATTAAGTTTCTCAACGGATTCATCAACTTTCGAACTAATTCATTGATTCTGAGCCTTAGATAAAATTATTCTCATTGAACCAAACTCTCTCTCTCTCTCTCTCTCTATATATATATATATATATATATATATATATTTAATATATATTGAAATTAAAAATGGATTACAAAGGTTATAGGCTTACGGAATGCAACACTTCTTCTCCATAAAACTATTCTTATATTTTATGATGTAGTAGTATTCATTATAATAAACTAAGACTTACAACAAATATATAGATTTATGTTCAAATATAAAAATAAAATAAATAAATACAAAAAACAAAAACAAAAAAACAACAAACAAAAAGTGCATCTAGGAAGAATTCTTTTTATTATTTAATATTATTCATTCTAATAAACTAATATGTACAATAAATATATAGATTTATGTATAAAAATACTAATAAAAAATAACAAAAAGCGAGCTTAGGAAGAATCAAACTTCCGACCTCTAGTATGTAAAACTAAGTTTGGTGCTAAATCCAGTAGGCCAACACAGATTCTTTGAATGTTAAAAGGCAACTTATGTTAATATCGAGTAAATTAGGGTACTTGAATACCCGAGTCGGGCATTACGAGGTCGGTTAGCAAATTTTATGCAAAATCGAGGTTAGGTACCCGATTTTTTGGGTAGGGTACCCTACCCGTACCGAATAGTCACCTCTACTAGCTGCCACCGTTCTAGCAGCTGGAAAGTATGAACTATCCTGATTATACGAATATATATGTTTGTGTATTTCTTTAACCACGTGATATTTCATTTTGAACTATAACAAAAATGCACGAATATATCTGTTTAGCACGTTTGCGTAATTTCCTGTACTGAACAATATGTAGAAACAATGGTTGATTTCTGCATATTATTATTTTCATGGCTGTAGCAACACGACCATTATTAAAATTTTCTCTTACATTAAAGTCCTAAATATAAAGTTTAAAATAAAATGAAACAACTTTATGGTTTATTTTTATATATTGAATGTGTTGGGAATCGATTTCGCCGTCGAGCTCAATCTTCGTTCCTGCTGCAGTAGAAACTTTGTCCCGAAGTGCAACAACCTAAAGTTGTGGCCTCGCAAGCAGCTCTGGTGCCCGTTCGCAGCCACTACAGCAGCAGCCCCCTTCTTCTCGTGCACTTCTATTCCTGCACACAAAAAGAACAACAACGAAACAAGACAAAAGAAAAGGGGAACAAGGAAGAATTAAACAAGTAGTATATAATTATGAGAGATAGAGAAACCATGGTGAATCGGCTCAGGTGCGAAATCCTTTTCTTCATGCACACATAACTAGAGAGAGCTTTTCATCGGAACGAACACAACCCACATTCAACCCCTCATTCCTCAAACCTGGTAGCACCACAAAGGTATGTATAAGGTTTCACAGAAACACGATTCAATCACACACTTAGAATGTCTCTCTTTTCTCCCTCACCACGAAAGAAGATAGCGGTAGGGATTTTAATCCCAACATCAATGCTGCAGAAGGAAAGAAATTGCAAAAAGAAAAGAATGGCGACACTGCTAGCGTACAAAGAGATAGCAGACAAGTGGATGAAATTGGGGCGGCCAAATGGTTGGATGGGCTGGGGAAAAGAGGGCCATAGGCCAACAAAATCACAACAATTTCCACCTTTGGTCCAATTGTGGTATTATGTGCATCGAAGAGGAAACAAATATTGCACTTAACAATCATTATCGTCGATCCCTCTTATAACATCACAAAGATAGAATATGGGGACAATTTGCCTCTACATAAAATAACACAAACTAAACAAGAGATAAGTTTTGTACAAACCAAGTTGTACGCGACCTCAAAGGCCCAAGGGAAAACTGATGGGAAATCTTAATATATATGTGCTCCAGAGAATCTATCTTGGATGTTTAACCCACCATATATTGATTATATTCCTAACATACTCCTACATAATTAATTGCAACACACAATAGTTTTCTCGTGTTTACTTGTGAATTTCTGGCATAGTAGATCAATGGAAGTGTCACAGCCCGACTACTTAATCAAGTAATCGGACCGTGACGTGGGTTAAGAAAGAACTTCTGATAATCAATATCAATAAATGTGACCAATGATTCATATCAATAGCAATGTATGACCTTAACTTTCGTCATGAAGTAATCAAATATTTATGGTTCAAAGAAGTAGTAGAATGTGACAAGGTTGATTTTAGGTCCTCAAACCACAGTAAATAATAGAATGAAGAAGAACAACGGCTGAGGACAAATAATCACAATAAGGTAATCAATATCAAATACGACATTGATCCGATGTCGCAAGTTAAATTATTCTGATAAAGAATAGGAGGATTTAAGCATGCTTTCACCAAAATGAAATCTTTGATTGGTTAGGGTTGAAAGCATGATTCATCAATAACTAAAACAAATCTGAACTCTCGAATAAATCCTTGTTCAAAAGCAAGTCGACATCATAATAAGAATGTCGAGATCATAACAACAGAATAGAGATTCTTATCAGAAACATGATCACTTCGGCATAGCGGAACGCATAAGCAAGTAAAGGCCAAAGTTTGGCAACGGAAAGTGTGCTGAGAATTATGTATGAAGACATAACTCTCTGGGCAACAAAACATGATAACTTCAAATAAATAACATCAACAATTCAACATTTTCATTATGAGTCAAACATTTAGAGAAGCTCCTTTTCACAAAATTCGATTCCAGCATCCTCTCGAGCTCAATATGCACGTTTAGAAATACATGCAGGGCGTGAGTACAAAAATTGCACTCAGTGGGTATACGCCGAAAACATTAAAACATTACCCTTAGGGCTATATGATTGACTTGCCATAACATTTCAATACACAGGGTTTTTAGTGAAATAACATGTGCATGCATTTCATAAATAAACACTTACTTGCTTTCATTTCATAGCATCATCATAAAAATATATATGCATGTTCTATGTCGGCCGATAACTTTATCTTCCCATATCCACGGACTTTCTTTCTTTGTGTTGATCCGAGGAGTAAGCCTCCTCCTCAAACACACCTTAACATCACATACCCGAGTTGGTCCGAAGGTTGCCAACTACGGTCATACCCGACGTCGGTCATTTCTTTCTTTCTTTCTTTTCCGTGGATAGGTAGTGCATCATGCATGTCATGCTCAAAGACAGACAAGTCATTCAACTTTGAAACTTTGTAAATAAATGCATATCATCTCTTTTGAAAATATATATAAAAACATAAGCATATCGTTATAGAAAATACTTATACCCACCTAGTAACAGTCACTCGGGACTGTACCTTCTGCCTTTCACTTCGTTCTTCTTCTCACTTGGGTCATCAATCCACATAAAACGGCATATAAGCCTATCAAGAACCAAACAAGAACATAACTTATCTTAGTCGTCGATACGACTATATTTTCTCAATACACAAGACGCTATGGTCTATAAACATTCGGGTCATTGCATCCTCTAACGTCTTAAACATATAACAAGACTTAACAAAGTCTCATGTGACTAAACGAGCATAGAAAACTCGATAATAAGCTTAAACTATCTAATCTTAGCCAAAAACCTAACGACCCCTTAAGACATAGTTTATGTCCGACGTCAAAATTCGCGCAAGACGTCGTCTATCTTAGAAGAATCTCTATACATGCTCAAATATCATCAAATATCACCAATCCATCACCAAAATCCAAAGATCAAAGCTCTAACTTTGAAAACTCATTTTTGTCGGCAAACTAAAATTTTACAACTTTTGAATACGTCGGTCGAAAAATCCGAATAAATCATTTTAAGCATTATTCATACCATAGATTCTAAATATGAAGTCAAAAATGATCAAATAAAATTAAAATCCAACAATATAAGGGCTAGGGTTTTTGGCCATTTAGGGTTTTCAATATAGTTTCGATTTCAAACGTTTTTCTTGTTCAAAACATGTTTATATCCATCCAATAACACATATATGGAGGCAAATCAAGCATATAAACATCATAAATTCAAGATCAAGGTCCTTCATATTTTCAAAAATTTCATAAAATTCCCAAACAATAACATATGCTTCACAAATCCAACATTAAACAATACGTAAACGACGAATCTATCATAATATCAAGAATTAATCAAACATCAATATATCCCCTTCATAATTCTAAATATGACCGAAAATTACAACTTGCTCATAAGTTCATAATTTTAAAATTTTAAAACCATAGATGTGTTCTAGAGATTGAATTATACCTCGTTTCGAAGACGGATCGAAAATTCAACGGTTGGATCTTTCTAAAATTTGCATGAAATTTTGAAAATATGTGTGTGTGTGAGTGTGTGTTGGACATGAGTTTGGGGATGAAAATGAAGGTGAATAGTGTTTTCAAAGTCTAAAGTCTAAGTATATAATTATGTAATAATTAATTTATTTTTTATTTTCTTAAATAAGGTGATTATTCACCATTTTCTAGAAACTCATTTCTTTTCTTTTTCTTATTTTTTTAATAGATAAAAATCACTTTTCTTTTAGAAATTAAATATAAATATTGTAAAATAATGCATAGCATTTTTATAGCAATAATTCGAAACTAATTATCCGATAAAACAATCTCTACTTGAATCTCTGCTTTTGAACTCAATAATATATCATAAACATCAAAATATAATTATTATAAAATATTTTTGACCTCAAAAACCATTTTAAATATTCTGCTCTTAATCCGAGCTTAATCGGCAAACGCCGACGTCACAAAAGCATAGATTTTGAAATTCTCAATTTTCTGAAATCAAGACTTCTTTGAGCATGTATCTATCATCTCAAGACTATTGAAATCTAAGTCTTCTTATTCTAAATAAGATCTAAGAATCTTATCTCAGATTCTCTCTCAAATCTGCCTCAATTCTATCTTCTCAACTCGAAGCTTAACGTAAAAGCGTCTAACTTAAACAACTCCTTCTTAAGGATGCAATGCCCTTCTTATAAATCCCTTAATCAGGAACTAATCTCTGCTATAGAAATACGGGGTATTACAGGAAGACTCCAGCTTTGATCTTCTGGACTGTGTCCCAGATGACTGATCTCCAATATTGAGTGAGAGTAATCTATGGAGGACATTGAAAAAATTTCGCCCCGCGTACCAGTGAATAATCATTTTGAAAATAACAGTGTTGGAATGAATGATATGATTTTCTCATACTTTGTATTTATAATGCTCTTTCTAGAATCCTATTGTAATAGGACCCTGGCATATCTAATAAATACAATAATTATCTTCTTCTCTGAAGATAATTCCTATATAGAATAATTATCTCTAGATATTCAATAATATATATCTAGATTTAAGACATGTATTAAATAAATAATATATAAATTAGAACATAATCCTAGTGGGATTCCTACTTATTCCTTTAACATCCTTTGGTGGGGGTAATTTTTCAATCACCTCCACCTTAGCTCTATCAACCTCTATCCCCCGATTAGACACGACGTGCCCCAACACAATGCCACTACGGACCATAAAATGACTCTTCTCCCAACTAAGAGTGACACTATGCTCAATACAACGACTCAAGACACGTTCGATCTTCCACAGACAATTATTAAAAGAGGCTCCAAATACAGAGAAATCATCCATAAAGATCTCAACAAAATCACTATGCATGTCAGAGAAAATAGACATCATGCACCTTTGAAAAGTACCTGGTGCATTGCAGAGTCCAAATGGCATCCTTCGAAACGCATAAGTTCCGTGTGGGCGGTCTTTAGCTGATCATCGGGGTCGATGGCGATCTGATAGTATCCGGACAACCCATCGAGGAAACAAAAGAACTCGTTCCCTGCAAGTCTGTCTAACAGCTGATCAATAAAAGGAAGAGGAAAATGATCTTTCTTGGTGGAAGCGTTGAGCTTCCTATAGTCGATGCACATCCGCCACCCAGTGACGGGTCTAGTGGACACCAACTCCTTCTTCTTGTAAAGGACCACAGTGATTCCACCTTTCTTAGGCACAACATGGACCGGACTGACCCATTGAATGTTGGCACATGGGTAGATGATCCCTTCGGCTAGCAGCTTTAAGATCACCTTCTTCACTACCTCACTGAGCACGGGGTTAAGTCGCCGTTGTCCATCTTTCTTCGGCACTGCTCCATCTTCAAGTTGTATCTTGTGCATGCACATGGCAAGACTGATTCCTCGGATATCTGCCAAACTCCACCCGAAAGCAAGCTTATGTCTTTTCAACACGGAAACCAACAGAGATTGTTGGTACTCAGTGAGTTCATCAGAGATGATCATGGGCTTCTGCTCATTATCCTCGAGGAAGACATACTTCAAATTCTTGGGGAGCTCCTTCAACTCTAACTTCTCGGTTTCAGGTGTAGTCTCACTTTCCTCTTTGATCGGTTTTTCAAATTCGGCTTCCAGCATGAGCCTTTCTTCCATGTCTCGCGATCCTCGAATACTTCCTCCAACTGTGATCCTATCAATAAAGAAAAAGAAATCTCGGCCAAGGGATCAATCGAATCAATAAAAGAATAATCTTCAATGGCATTAATCGATTGCATGGCCTTATTATTGTGCATGGGCACAAAACGACACTTGAGTGTCCCTAAAGCGCCATCTTAATCCTACCATTCTTAAGATGAATTAAAGTGTTAGTCGTGGCCATAAAGGGTCTTCCTAACAACAATGTTAGTCAATTAAAGTGTTAGTCAATTAAAGATCAATTACAGAATCCTAATGGGTTTAGGATTACAGAATCCTAATGGGTTTAGGATGTTATTTCTCTATTTAAATAGCTGCTCCTCATTGTAATCAGTATCCCAAAATTCATATTGAAATCCCTGGCTTGGCATCACCCCCAGACGTAGTCGCAAGACGAACTGGGTTAACAATTCTCGTGTTCTTTAATTTCTGTCGTGATTATGGTGTGTGTTTTGCGCAACAATTGGTATCAGAGCTTCAGGTTCGGAGGGAGCAATCACAATGATGGATGGGAAGATTTCAATCGAGAAGTTTGATGGATCAGATTTCGGATTCTGGAAGATGCAGATCGAGGATTACCTCTAGGGGTAAAGATCTGTATCTGCCCTTGAAGGAAAAACCCAAAAAGATGAATCCGGATGAGTGGGAGCTATTGGACAGAAAAGCAATGAGTGAGATACGTTTATCGTTGTCCAGGAACGTAGCCTATCACACGTGAAGCCCAGTCGGCAAGGAGATCTTGGCGATTTTGGAGCAGATGTACCGAAGCCATCAGCTGCGAACAAGGTTCATCGATGAGACGGTTATTCAACCTAAAGATGTCGGAGGTGCGTCGGTGCAAGCAACATCTAAGCGAGTTCAACATGATCACTTGCGGTTGAGCTCGATTAAGATCGACTTCGATGATGAGGTGCGTGCCTAATTATGCTATCTTCTGCGCGAGAAAGTTGGGCGGAACGGTGGCGGTTGTAAGTGCGTCATCGGCAAAGGCGATGTGTGTTTTGACGAGTGCGAGATCGATGATTAGCGAAGAGGTTCGCATGAAGAATCTGGATCTACCTCGTGGTCGCGATTGAACACGGAAGGCGAGGCGGATCGAAGGAAGGCGAGCAGGGGAAGATCAAATTCTAGAGGCGAGAGTCGATTCGGGAAGGATAAAGACTCGATCAAGTGTTGGAATTGTGATGAGTTCGGTCATTACAAAAGTCGATGTACAACACCAAAGAAGTACAAAAGGGTCGAATGAGAAGACAACAAACGCAACCACATATGATATTGGAGATCGTTGATCTTGAGTGTCGGCGATCTGTTGGAATCATGGGTGTTGGATTACGGGCGTCATTTCATTCATGCGGTGATCTTTGAGATAATGGAGCACTACGTCTACGGAGAATTTGGACAAGTCTATCTTGCGGATGGCGAGCCCACGAAGATCGTGGGAAAGGAGATGTCTACATCACCACACCAAATGGATCGATCTTTGAAATTGAATGGTGTAAGACACATTCCGAGTTGAAAAGAAACTTACTTTCAATCGGGCGACTTGATGTTGAAGGATATTACGTAACGTTTGGTCTGCGGTGGTTGGAAGATCACCGGAGGAGCCATGATAGTAGCTCGTGGTAAGAAGAGGTGCGTTGTATACAACAACTAACTCAAAAGAATGCATTGATCTTGCAGGAGCTGTTGTCGATGCTGATTTGTGGCATTGTCGGCTAGGCCACATTAGTGAAAAATGGATGAAAGAGATGAGTTCGAAGGGTAGGCTGCCAGGTCTGAAAACTGTTGAAGTTGGCTTGTGCGAGGACTGTGTTTTCAGGAAACAAAGGATAGTGAGTTTCTCGAAAGGTGGTCGACCTTTGAGAAATCAGAAATTGGAGTTGGTCCATAGTGATCTATGGGGACCAGCCCCTGTAAAATCTCTTGGTGGTTCAGAATACTACATGACCTTCATTGATGATTCCACTCGAAAGGTATGGACTTATTTTTTGAAGAATAAATCTGACGCTTTTAATACTTTCAAGAAGTGGAAAGCTCTTGTAGAAAAGAAGCAGCATTGAAAGTGAAGTGTCTTCGCTCCAGACAATGGAGGAGAGTATGAACTCAAGTGAGTTCAAAGATTTACATCTTGAGAATGGGATTACGACACTGCTGTCGTTTAGCGTTCAAAATAAATTTATAACCTATTGCCCATCACGGCGTAGCCGGCGATAAGTATAGGTCGATCTCACGAGGAGTTGGTGTAGCAATCTACGATGTCACGATGTCACTTAAAAGGGATGAGTGGTGTAATTATCTTGATCACTATAGATAAGACTAAAGTAACACGAAACAAACTCGAAGGGAATATCAAATAATAAGGCGAGTCGGCTTGGGCAACAACTTCGTGAAGGCGATTAATACTCGGTCCTAGGTGCGAAGGTTTTCTACATGACATGCATCAACGGTTATAAGAGACATACGTCGTGACCCGTTGTCACGCGCCACGCCCATGACGCACCCCTCCAAATCTATCCTTTACGTGTAAAGAAGGCGAGGACACCCTATGCAAACTATCTAACCCGTAATGCCCATGCGAGGACACCTCAAGACATGCGGACCTACGAGCGTTATGATCTAGATGGACCGGTATTGGCAAGGCGGTGCTATGACTACTCCGACTCGTCGACACCGTCGTACTATTTGGGGTGCGGGACACGACACCTTAATCCAATTATTACTTGCAACCTTCCTTACCCACTATGTTATTTGCAACTAACACACCGAGTTTGGTTAAGTTATATAATGCCGGGACCTAGTGCTTGGGAACACACGCATGTAGATCGTAATGCCTACTTAGACCTCTCGAGTTATATTAATCATGCTCCACTTAGTCACGCCCAAACCGAATAAAGACTTAGCTAGACATAAAATAAATAAACATGCTGCAGCTTAATTGAAACCATAATTAAACGGAACCAACTTACTATTAATTGAGCGAAATAGAAGCAATGAGCCCAAAGTGCCACCGGCAAAACATCTGAATAGCAAATAAATTGTTTGCCCAGAAGGACTTAATGTATGTGGTCTTCTTGGATGAATTTGATAATGAGTGAGAGTTGGAACGGAAGAGAGGAGAAGCGCAAGTCGCGCCTTCATCCATATATATAGGCCGAGAGGTCGACGATGGTAATGGCCCATGGGTTTGGACAATCTGGTAGGTTTTCCTTGTTGATCGGGCGCTCTTTCCTTGCCAGACGGATGGGATGATCTCCTCCGGTTCGGGATTTGGGGTGCGCGATCCTTTCCGGATTTAGCGAGATCCACCCCGATCTCGCGTATCTTGCCCATTAGCTCTCCTCCGCCTTCCGTGCCTCCTTCTTCTTGGTCTCGCCGCCTTCACTTACGCTTGCCCATTAGACTACCCTTACGGAGATTGAACTTGTGCGGTGCAGTAAGGAGGTCACGCCGTGAAACAGACGACTCTGGAGTTTGAAGCCCGGTGTGAGCTAAGCTCCTTGTGCCTCGAGTGCATCGTATCTCTATTCACCCGCCAAGCAAGTTCCACTCCTTCGCCCATTTACGCCTCGCCTTGTTCCTGCAGACCAATGTGTCCTCCCGGACACAAAACACAACAAGAAAGACACAAAGACTCGATCTAGACCTAGACAAGACACGGAGAAAGAGCACAAAACTTGGGCTCGTCACACGCATTACACTTTAAACATGCTTGTCCTCAAGCATGCACGCATACTTGCCCAAGACAAAGAAAGAAAGAAAAGACTCAAAAGAAAAGGTTAGCACATTTCCACCAAGCAGGATATCTCGCCAATATAAGCTTCATCGGAACAAACTAGCAATTCAAGTATACTTCATTCAAGCAACAACCATCAAACAAGTCAAAATACTGAATTTGAGCATATTGGGCATTTTCCTTACCAACACTCGTACTCTTGTGTATAGGCTAGTGTATACGCTCGGACATCTTTTATTTCGACTATGCCATGGGCTTCATGCCTCTACCATCTCCACCGCTTAGACAAAGTTTTAAACATTCATCCTTAGGTCTTTTATTTGGTTGTAATGGGCTTAAGACATAGGTGGAAATTTTTTGGAGCGAGGCTAAGGTCATTATGGACTCGGGTTCGAGGAATTTATTTTGTCATCCATGGATTTCCTTTCGCTTTTTCTTACGGCCTCAAGACAACCATCTTAGGACTTCATCAATATATATATTCTTTTATTTCAAGTCCTTTTCTTTCAATTTGGGTACCTTCTTTTATATTGGGCATTTGCCCATTTTTCGAAATCAGTAAACCCTTTTTTTCTTGCCATTCTGAGACTCTTGTTCTTCCCTTTGCCCTTCTCTTCTATTAGCTCATGAGTCTAATTGACCGGGTAGGCTTCTTTTTCCAGGCTAATTTAAGTGAATGAAAGAAATTATTAAGCTCAAGGGGGCTGAACGAGGGATTAACATTAGGTAGGACATTTTTGGCTCAGTGGGCTATTTGAAAGAAAAATATGCCTAAGTCATCTAAATGTTTTAACTAGGTCAATAAGGCCTCGACATAAGAGTGCACGCAAGTTCTAGCAAAAGCCTAGTGAAGATGTCAATAATCACACAAGAAAGGAAACTGTGTTGATCAAGATACAACAGTTTAAGCTCAAATCTCACCATGTGTGCTCAAATTCAATTAAATCATCCTTATTTACATACGGTCGTGCTCAAGCGAATTCCTAAGACTACTAGCATTATTCACAACAAAGCAAAATACAGCCAATCAATCCCACCAATTTAAACATGCCAACCGACACAAAAGCGAAAACCCTCCCACTCACACACTGCTGCGTTGAGCAAAGTGGGTGAACAAGGAGGAACACAAACAACAAACAACGAAACAAAGCGAGCAGGTGGTCCCCTCACTCACACACTTTGCCTTGGGCAAAGTGGGTCGAGTGAGGACCGACTCTTAACTCAAACAAACAAAGCAGACGCGAATCCCCTTCACTCACACACTTTGCCTTGGGCAAATTGGGTGAGGAAAGGTTGACCAACAACAACAAAACAAACAAAAACAAACAACAAAACAAAAACAAAGACACAACAAAGCAGAAAACAAAAACAAAAACAAAAGGAGGACAAAGGTCGAGGAAGCGGATACGAATCCGGTGTGGGCGAAATAAGCTAGCGAGGGCATCATGGGTGGCTTTGTTGTTCCTCCATCCCGGTCAAGCGGGCCTTGATATCATCATCTTCCTCTGGCATTTGGGACTCTCCTCTGGTGACCGGGAGGCTGGCGGTCGTCGTCATCGAGGTAGCTCGTGAAAACCGGTTTGCCGTCCAGTCATAGTAGATGTCGCCATGCGCCCGGCATAGGCGTGTCGATATCTGACTCGGGCTCTACCTCCGATCGGTATTAACTCGTCGATACTTTCACCGTGGCAAGAGGCGGTCACCAAGTGGGCAAGGAGATCCTCCTTAGGATGAGTCGGGATGTCCTTGAAGTGAAATTGCTGCAAACGCGGCGAATTGATCTTGTGGCCATGCCACATGCACCACGTAATGAATAACTCCTGCTTTGGGAGATGGAGTTCTTCTTGTCTACCTTCCGAAAAAAGTAAGAAGAGGAGGCGATGGCACATGCGCAGTGGGTTCCTTAGCTCATTGCCCTTAGTGTATCCGGACTTGAACGTTGTGCCCAGACCAATCGATGACCATTTTTCATTCCACTCCTCCCCTGTGTGCTCGGGGACGTAGGTGAAAGCCTCCTTGTATTCTGTGGTCTTCGTCTCAAACACTTACAGAATGCCGGTGTGCGGTTGAAGTCGTTCACAGAGAACGAGAAGCTGTTGCCCATCAGCTTAAATTTGATGCAGTCTGTGGTCAGCTTCACTTTGCCTAGGTTCTTTATTTCGAGAGTTTGAATAAACTCCCTCGCCAATGTGATGTATGTACCGTCTGGCCATTCCAAAACGCTCCCATCCAATCCTTGCGAAAAACTTCTTCACCTCATCGTTAACCCCGGACTCTCCAAAGACCTCCATGTCTAACGTCTTGGGCTTTACAATGCCCTCATCGAGGTGGTGTTGAACCTCGGGGTGGCCTCTCCGTGGTCGGGGCGGCTTTCCTTTTCGGAGGAGGTGATGCCATCTTCGCAAGGTACCCGGTTCTCTTCCTTGATGGTGGAGGTAGCTCCACGAGGCTTCCTTCTCGGTGGTGGTGGTGCCTCGAGTCTTTCTCGCCGGGGTTTCTTTCTTTCTTGACTTTTCTCCTTCTTCGGGCGGCCTCTTGCTCGTCGGCTTCGTCGAGGTGGACTCCTCCGTCTCCATGCAGGGTATCTTCCTTCTCCGTCGTCGGGACAGCCTTCTCCTTGTTGGCTTTGGCCTTCTTGGGTTTCGCCGTCTCTCGGTGGTTCCTCGCGTCGCCTTTACGGGAGAGGCGCTTCTCTCTATTATTTTCTCCGTGTCCCTCGGAGTTAGCGGAGACAGGCTTTAGGTATTTCGGGGTAGTAGGAGTCTCGGAGGGGTCGCCATTTTGCTTGAGCTCGGTGGTCTTCTTCTGTTCGGAGGGGAATGGGAGCTTTTTGGTGGTTTTGGCTCGGTTTCTGGGCGATCATTTTTGAAAATGGGAGGGTTTCTTCTTTAAGGCTCGGTGAGAGAGAGAGGAATTTGCAGAGGTTGAGGCGACGTGGGTGAGGTAATTATGGGTGGCGGTTATAAGGGGCGTTCGTCCTTTCTCCCGACAACCGCCGCCACTTGTTCCGAACTCACCCTCTTGCCTACCGCGTATGTCTAGCGTCTCATCTCGCCTCTTCGATCATGATCACTGGCTGTTCACGTAGATTGACCAACACAACACCACACGCAAAAGGGGCAAAACAAAACAAAGAAAACAACAACAAAAGCAAATAAAAATACCGGGTTGCCTCACGGCGGTTTAGTTATCGCCGTGGCTCGACCGGACCTCTTTATGATTCTTCCCGCCGAGGGCTTGCACTGATGCAATTCCCGGATCTATCTCGTGATGCCCATAGTAAACCTTGAGACTGTCCATTGACCTTGAAGATCTTCTTAGTCTTGTCTGCGACCGACGACTCCATTCGGAAATTGAGTTTTACTCATACGGTCCGCACCACTTGCTTGTTAGCTTGCCCGACATCAACTTGAATCGAGGCTGGTATAAAAGCACCAATTGCCCTTGCTCGAATGACTTGGCTTTGATAAGGCGATCATGTGCCTTCTTTAGTCTTTCTTTATATAGAACGGCATTGTCATAGGCCTCAGCCTTATTTCTTCCGATTCTTGAAGTGAAGCTTTCTAGCTTAGCCATCACGGTCCCAATCAAAGTTGAGCTTGTTCACTTTGCCCAAAATGCTCAGTGCTCTAGTTCCACCGGTAAATGACACATCTTACCAAACACAATTCGGTATGGTGACATGCCCAGGGGTCTTGTATGCGATTCAGCCATGCCCATAGCGCCGTCAAGACGAGTGCTCCAGCCCCACCGTAGGTCCCACTACCTTCCTCAATATAGTCTTGATTATTACATTGGACAACTCCGCTTGCCCATTAGCTGCGGATGGTAGGTCTGTAGTCACACGATGGGTTACACCGTATTTCTCGAACAATTTGGTGATAGTAGTGTTGCGAAATGGGTTCCGATCGTGATAATTACCTTGGGCACGCCGAACCTGTTGAAGATATTAGCTTTAAGAAAAGTTGAAACTACCTTTGAGTCATTAGTGGCACTTGCTTGGCCTCAACCCATTTCGAGACATAATCCATCGCAAGCAAGATGTATGCATTGCCCTCGAGCTCGGTAATGGTCCCATGAAGTCCATCCCATACATCAAAGATTTCGACGGGAAGGATAGGTATCATGGGCATCTCATTCCTCTTTGTGATATTTCCTTCTTGTTGACACTCTTTGCATTGCTTACACAGCTCATAGGCATCTTTGAATATCGTGGGCCAGAAGAATCCGCTGTCTAAAACCTTTCTCGCTGTCCTCTTGTGCCCAAAGTGACCTCCACATTCTTTGGAGTGGCAGTGATTCAGAATGTCTTTGATCTCAGTTTCGGGCACACATCGTCGCAAAACTTGATCAGCGCACTTTCTCCATAAGTAGGGATCATCCCATATGTAGGCACGGCAATCTGCTTTGATTTTGTTTCTTTGATACGTAGTGAGCCCAACAGGAGTTCCCAGCTGGTTTGTAATTCACCAAATCGCATACCATGGCTCGAACTCCGTCAGTGCCACGAATGAAGTCTGAGATGTTCTTGTGGAATGTCTCGCAATGGGCACCGGTCTTCCTTCAATATCCTACTCAGTGGTCGACCACAAGGTTTTGTGCTCCACTTGTCTTTGATTTCTACATCGAACTCTTGGAGAAGCAAGATCCATCTGATTAGTCGTGGCTTTGACTCCTTCTTGGCCATCAGGTATCTCAGGGCAGTATGATCGGTGTAGACGATTGTCTTGGCCCCGATGAGATATGATCGAAATTTTTCAAAAGCAAAGACGACCGCCAAGAGCTCTTTCTCGTCGTCTTTGTAGTTGCATTGGGCTGCGTTGAGAGTTCTTGAGGCATAGTATATAGCATGACTTTCCTTTCCTCTTCGTTGTCCCAAGACGGCTCCCACGGCATATCCGCTTGCGTCGCACATAACTTCAAACGGCATGCCCCAATCAGGGGGTTGAATGATCGGTGCTGTGATTAAGTTATTCTTCAGAGTTTCAAAAGCTATCTTACACTCTTCATCGAATTCCCATGGTACATCATTCGAGTAGTCGTGTCATGGGTCGAGCGATCTTCTGAAGTCCTTCACAAATCTTGTAGAACCCAGTGCTGAAACCTCGCACTTGCTTTCTTGAATCGTCTGGATAGGCAATTTGGCGATGATCTCTACTTTAGTCGTATCTACTTCTATCCTCTTTCGGATACCACGTGCCCAAGAACAATCCCTTCTTGTACCATGAAGTGACATTTTTCATAATTTAGGATCAAATTCTTTTCGACACATCTACGTAGGACTACCTCCAAATTTGTCAAGCACTCATCGAATGATTCCCCATAGGCGATGAAAAGTCGTCCATAAAGACCTCGATGCATTTCTCCAATAGGTCCGAGAAGATGCTCATCATGCATCGAAATGTCCACAGGGCATTACATGAGCGAAAGGCATTCTTACGTAGGCAAATGTCCGAATGGGCATGTGAAAGTAGTTTTATCCTCGATCACCTTGGGCAACCCATATCGCATGTAGCCAGAGTATCCGTCTAAAACAAAAGAATTTGTTTCACTAACCTTTCCAAAGATCTCGTCAATGAAAGGTAATGGGAAGTGATCTTTTCGGTCACCGTGTTGAGCTTTCGATAGTCGATACACATCCTCCAACCTGTTTGGAGCCTTGTTGGGATCAGCTCTCCTTTCTCGCTTTTCACTACCGAATGCGACTTCTTGGGCACGACGTGTCCGGGTGACCCATTTCTCGTCGACACGGGATATATGATGCCCAAGTCGAGAAGCTTCAAGATCTCCTTCATGACTACCTCCTTCATAGCGGGTTCAATTTCCTTTGTTGATCGCGTCTTGGTTTGGCTTCTTCCATCGAGAATATTGTGAACGATATGGAAGGGCGATGCCCTTGATGTCGGCCAATGTCCATCCAATAGCTTCCTCAGATTGCCCGATAACACTTCTCACGACTTCCTCCCGACTCGGATGAGTTTAGCATTGATGATCACAGGCAAGGTCGTCGCTCCCTAGAAAGATGTACTTGGTGGTGAGGAAGAGTCTTTAGCTCGAGTTTTTGCTCTCATAAGGGATGGAACGAGCTTTTCTTCTTCCTTCACTTGGGCATGTTACGGTATATTGACCACTTGAGTCCTCGGGTTCGCTCCTTAAATAAAGCGGGGCCTCCGACATTGCCCATAATTTGTTTCTTCGTGGGCGTCATCCTCCTTAAGACCACTTTGAATTGTTTGCATCCAATGGATCTTGTAAACCTATCTCGGGGGATGTCTCCCACCATGGGTTCAATGTGATCAATGAATTCCACGACCTCAATATCGATAGGATGCTCCATGGCCTTGAAGATGTTGAAGGTCACCGCCTCGCCGTCAATTCACACGATAATTTGCCGTGTGGCAATCAATCCTAGTTCGCCGCCTTCATGAATGGTCGACCCAAGAGCATAAGCGAGGATTTGTTACCCATCGTGCCCATATCCGTAACGTAGAAGTCCGCCGGAAATATGAGTTCCTCCACTTTGACCAATACGTCTTGATGATTCATTCGGATAAGCGTTGGACCGTCTCGCTAATTGGATAACCACTTGTGTTGGCTTCGTGATTCCACCTTTAATTCATTGAACATTGACAAGGGCATGACGTTTATAGATGCCCCCAACCAAGATGGCCCTTTCGATCCTCAGTATTGCCTATTACGCAGGAATAAAAACATCCCTGGATCTCCACACTTCGGGCAATTTCATTTGTGGGATCTGCGGATACATTCTCTCCCACTTGGAATTTTGCATCATCTTTGTATTTCACCTTTCTCGTGCACAATTCTTTCATGAACTTTGCCCATTTTGGCATCGTGCCCAGAGCAGTGATGAGCGGTATATTAATTTCCACCTTCTGAAACACGCGATACATCTCGCTCATTTCTTCCTCTCTCCTGTTCTTGGCCAATCTGCCTGGAAAGGGAGGTAAAACCTTAGGATTAGGTTTGACATAGGTTGGCTCAATGATTGCCTCTTCTTTTTCTGTCTTTTCCTTGGGCAGTTCCTCTTGATCATTGTGTTCTCGTGAGATCTTCCACTTGTGCATGTCTGCGTCGTCCTTAGGCATGAAAACTTTCTCTGGCAGCTTCTTCCCACTTCTTAGGGCTACAGCATTCAGTTGGGCTAACTCGTTTACCTCCACTTGAGGAGGTAAATTTCCTTGCTTCTTCTCAAGACGCGTTACGGCGGCCGTCAATTGGGAAACTTGGTTCCCGAGGCTGCGGAGGCTCCTCTTATCTTGACCTTGAATTTCTCGTTCTCTTGTTGAGCCTTCACATTTTCTCGTGCCATAGTGTGCACAAGTTCGCCAACGATGGCCCACCGCTTTGGTCACGTGATTATTTTCGTATGGTACATTGTTGTCCCGCCCTCCGTCTGCTCTTTGTTGTTGTCCCGCCCGCCGTTGGTTGTTAGACCACCTAAAGTTTTCATGGTTCCTCCATCCCGGGTTGTAGGTCCGAGAGTTTGGATCATATCTCCTCTCTTCAGATTGCCCATTACCATTCGACCCACCGCATCGACTTCTTCTTCTTCAAACAAGTGTGGGGCATCGATCCGTGTGATGTGTCGCGGCAAGCATATTTGGCAAACTTTAGCTTTCTTTTGCCGCCCCGGTCCTGGTCCCGATCCCGTGTTGGTTATGAACTTGTCGAATAGGTTCTGAGTTTATCCACTTGGTCTCCACGGTTGAAGAAGTAGCGGCGCTTGCTTCGAACTTCTCCTCCTTCGCTCTGCTTTCTTCCGCCATCTCGCCAATGATCTAAAGGCCTCACTGGGAACTTTATTCAAGATTGATCCTCCACAAGTGCATTCACCCAAATTTCTCTGTTGCCTCAACCCGCCATGAAATATTGAATCGGATCATGATCGGAATTTGATGTTGAGGCATTTCGCTTTCTGTTGCTTAAACCTTCCCAAGAATCATAAAAGGTCTCCGTGCCCATTTTGATCTTCGCTATCATTTTCCTCATGTTACGAATACGGTGGCGTGAAAGTACTTCTCGAGGAACACGGTGAAGTTGTGCCCACGTGGTCACACTTCCAACGGCAGGTGTAGAGCCATTCTCTTGCCCCATCATGCAGAGAGAAAGGAACGACACTAATCTCACATACTCTCCAAGATTTTCATTGGCGCGGATAGTCCCACACGCCATCTCGAAATCTTGTAAATGCCTTTTGGATCCTCCCGCATGTCTTTGAATCGGGGAGGATTTGGATGAAGGAATGCTTCATCTCGGTTGCCATTGATCGCGGGCAAAGTGATGCCCGTTGGCCTCGTGTTACGGTTGTTGGGAACACCATTTCCTCAATGTTCGCTCTACTTGTGGTTGTTCACCAATCGTATTGCCTCGGGTTCTCTTACGGATTAGCCGCCTCGCAGACTTGTCGTGCCTCCGCATCGCCGCTCTCCTCCGCCTTGCGTGCTTTTCGATCTCGTGATCGCATAAAAGTCCTCCGTTCTCTCCCGCAAGGTTAGGTCGTAGCATACAATAAAGAAAGCAATATAAATTCAAGAAATAGAGATACTCATCGAATGCGCAACTCCACGGCAAGCGGCGCCAATTCGACGACACCGTCGCTTAGCGTTCAAAATAAATTTATAACCTATTGCCCATCACAAAGCGTAGCCAGCGATAAATATAGGGTCGATCCCACGAGTTGGTGTAGCAATCTCGATGTCACGATGTCACTTAAAAGGGATGAGTGGTGTAATTATCTTGATCACTATAGATAAGACTAAAGTAACACGAAACAAACTCGAAGGGAATATCAAAAATAAGACGAGTCCGGCTTGGGCAACAACTTCGTGAAGACGATTAATACTCGGTCCTAGGTGCAAAGGTTTTCTACATGACACGCATCAACCGGTTATAAGAGACATACGTCGTGACCGTTGTCACGGGTCACGCCCACAACGCACCCCTCCAAATCTATCCTTTCGTGTAAAGAAGGCAAGGGACACCCTATGCAAACTATCTAACCCGTAATGCCCACGCATGAGGACACCTCAAGACATGCACCTACGCAAATAAGTTATGATCTAGATGGACCCAAGTGTTGGCAAAGGCAATGCTATGACTACTCCAACTCGCCCACACCAATCAGATTATTTGGGGTGCGGACACCGACACCTTAATCCAATTATTACTTGCAACCTTCCTTACCCACTATGTTATTTGCAACTAACACACCGAGTTTGGTTAAGTTATATAATGCCCGGGACCTAGTGCTTGGGAACACACGCATGCAGATCGTAATGCCCTACTTAGACCTCTCGAGTTATATTAATCATGCTCCACTTAGTCACGCCCAAACCGTAATAAAGACTTAGCTAGACATAAAATAAATAAACATGCAATGCTTAATTGAAACCATAATTAAACGGAACCAACTTACTATTAATTGAACGAAATAGAAACAACGAGCCCAAAGTGCCACCGGCAAAACATACGAATAGCAAATAAATTGTTTGCCCCGAAGGGACTTAATGTATGTGGTGCTGCTGGATGAATTTGATAATGAGAGTGAGAGTTGGAACGCGGAAGAGAGGAGAGAGCGCACAAGTCGCGCCTTCATCCATATATATAGGCCGAGAGAGGCTGACGATGGTAATGGCCCATGGGCTGGACAATCTGGTAGGTTTTCCTTGTTGATCGGCGCTCTTTCCTTGCCCAGACGGATCTGGGATGATCTCCTCCGGATTTCAGGGGATTTGGGCTGAGCGCGCATCCTTTCCGGATTTAGCGAGATCCACCCCGATCTCGCGTATCTTGCCCATTAGCTCTCCCTCTGCCTTCTCGTGCCCTCCTTCTTCTTCTTGGTCTCTGCTCGCCTTCTTCACTTACGCTTGCCCATTAGACTACCCTTCTGGAGATTGAACTTGTGCGGTCTGTAAGGAGGTCACGCCAGAAACGGAACAGCCTCTCGGAGTTTGAAGCCTGTGCCGTGAGCTAAGCTCCCTGTGCCTCGAGGTGCATCGTATCTCTATTCACCCGCCAAGCAAGTTCCACTCCTTCTTGCCCATTTCGCCCCGCCTTGTTCCCTGCACCAATGTGTCCTCCCATACACAAAACACAACAAGAAAGACACAAAAGACTCGATCTAGACCTAGACAAGACATGTAAAAGAGCACAAAACTTGGGCTCGCCGTTCGCATGGAGAAAACCGTGAAAGGAACTCCCCAGTGAGCGGGTGGTAGAGCGCATGAATGTAACATTGAATGAGCGAGCAAGGTGCATGAGATTGAAGAGTGGGTTGCCAAAGACGTTTTGGGCGTATGCGATCCAATACAACATTGCATTCCCGATCAATAGAGGTCCATCAGGCCCGCTGGAAAACGAATACCCGAGGATGAATGGATCGAAAAGAGGTAAATCTATCTTACCCACGGATCTTTGGTTGTGTTGCTTATGCCGATATTAATTTTCTTGAAAGAAGTAAGTTGGATGCCAAGTCTCATTAAGTGTACGCTCATTGGTTATGGAGGTGATGAGTTCGGTTATAGGCTTTGGGATGAGCATAACCGAAAAATTATCGTAGTAGAGATGTGGTTTTCAATGAGCGGGTTATGTACAAGGACGATTGAAGGTGTCGAACTCGCAATTCGAATCTCAAGAGGTCGAGTTAGACATCTCAAACTCGAGTGGGAGCAAGGAGAGTCAGAATGAAGAAGAGGTTCTCGACGAAGAACCAAAGACTCCACCACCGGACGATCTGCTGCAAAGACCAGCTAGTGAACGACGGGCACCTGATAGGTATTCACCGTCTAACTATTATTTGTTACTTACTGATGGCGGGAACCCGTGCTATGCGTATGCGAGCAGCGGGATAGACGAAAATGGAGAGTTGCTATGAGTGATGAGTTGGCATCTCTTATGCTAAATGGTACTTGGGAACTTGTTGAACTCCCAAAGGGCAAGAAGGCCCTGCACTGTAAGTGGGTCTGCCGGATCAAGATTGAAGCTGATGGTAACAGACGCTACAAGGCCCGGTTGGTTGTCAAAGGATTTGAGCATCGACACGGTATTGATTATACTGATGTTTTTACTCCTATTGTGAAACTGACCACTATTCGAATGGTGTTGAGTATGGTTGCTGCAGAAAACTTGTTGTTACATCAGATGGATGTAAAAACAGCATTCCTTCATGGTGACTTGAAGGAGGAATTATACATGACACAACCCGAGGGATTCGTAGTAAAAGGAAAGGAATGACTTGTTTGCAAGTTTAAGAAGAGTTTATATGGCTTGAAACAAGCGCTGAAGCAGTGGTACATGAAGTTCGATAGTTTCATGATGGAGATTGGTTATCAAAGATGCCACGCTGACCATTGTTGCTATTATAAGAGGTTCGACAAGAGCTATATTATCCTTCTGTTATATGTTGATGATATGCTGATCGCAGGAGCCGACATAAATGGGGTGGACAAGTTGAAGAAGCAATTGTCCGAACGATTCTCCATGAAGGATCTTGGGAAGGCAAAGCAGATTTTGGTTATAAGAATCGAGCCCGACAAGATGGTTGGAAATGTATATCTTTCACAGACGAGCTACATTCAGAAGGTCCTGGAAAGATTCAACATGATCGAATCGAAGCCTGTGAGTCTCCCGTTGGGCAGTCACTTCAAGCTTTCTGTTTGGTATGAATTTGTGCTTATTCTTGGCATTATTTTGCATGTTGTTTTCTAAGGTTTGTCCTAATTTTGCCGTCGATTTGATTAGTGTTTATCGATTCGGACTTATTTAGTTTGTTTTGATATTTTGTAGAAAAACGGCATTAAAATAGGATGAATTGGATCTGCCAAGGATCAAGTTTACTGAAGAGCATCGCGATAGGAGTTCATAGGCACAAACGGATTGTAATTGGAGTTCGGACACGAGAACGGAACGAACGCCAAAGTCGCGACGGCACCCCGTCGCATGGCCCAACGCCTGTCACAAGACGCGCCCGCCCGCCCGCGCCAGCGCCACCGCACGCCGCCGCCAAGACTCGCCCGGCCGGCTCACTCCGAGCGCTGTTCGCATTTGCCTCGTGACGCCACCTACCGCGCCCGCGTCGGCCAGCACGCGCCGCTCTGCATCGCCTAACGCCGCTGTGTTTCGTCCCCGTCCGGGCGGCTTTGCCAGCCTTCGATCTCAGCGCCGCCGTGTCTCCCCGCAATATTCCAGCCGCGCGCAGACGCCTCCAGACGGCGCTGAAGCCCGGCGCCGCCACCTCCCACGCCGCCCTTCGCTTCACGCCCTGCCGGCGCCTCGCCGCCGCCGCCACGCGCCAGATGCGCCGCCCGTCCGGCACTTGGTTCCCGGCCTGGCTGGCGGCGTGAATCTTGGCCCCGTGACGGCGTTTGGCTCCGTCGCGTGAGAGCCGAGGCTGTTCATTCCAGTAACTTTCGCGTCCGTACAAGGCGTGTTTTCTTTGCGCTTATAAATCTGTAAATGACGCGAAACCCTAGCTCCTTTTATTTCTTCTTCGTTTTTTCTCCCTTGGGGACGCCTCTTCCATAGTTTTTCTTCCTTTAATTCTTTCTTGCATTTGTTTTGTCATTTTGGATCTTAGCACATTAATTCAAGGAGTTCATCTTCATCCATTCCATTTGTAAGGTTTTTCCTTATTTACGATTTCTACTCTTGAATGCTTAAGATTTATTTTCATTGTTGTTCTTATTCATATGCTTTCTTCAATATTGTATTTCTTGCTTTGATTTATGTGCTTGTCTTTAATTCATGCTCTTCGATTTATGCCTAGGGTTCATTATATCTATTTTGTGTTTTTAGTTCAACTAGGGATTGACAACCCCTAGTTTAGATATATTGCTTTATTAGTTTAGCTCGGGATTGACAACCCCTAGATTAGGATGTTGTTTATTTCTCGTATTTTGATTCCTGCATGTTTCAAACCCCCTTGTTGGTATTAAAATGTTTAGGATTTAATCGCTTTCTGTGTTTGACACGAACAATGGCCCTGTTAAGTTTTCCTTGAGAGACGACTAGGGTTAACTTTCCCTACTATAACACCTCATTCGATTAGGAGTCAATTAAGAGTATACTTTTGATTGAAACAAATTTTGGCGCCGTTGCCGGGGAAAACTTTAGGCGTATTGTTTGTGTTGTTTGTTTTCTGTGTTTCTCTTTGTTCTGTTTCGTTATTTTCTCTTCCCGGTGCGTGTGATCTTGTTTTTGTTGTTGGTGTCTGTTAATGCAGGGTTATCAGCAGTACGAATGTGGTCAAGCAGGCTGGGGGGAGGAAAGTTCATCGTATTGGGCAAATTCTTCTTTCGAAGAAGGAGCCCAATTCGATTTTTCTGAGGGATGTCCGTCAGGCCATGAGCAGCAAACATATGATCCCTACTGGAACCAACCACCTCCTCCGTTGTATGAAGATCAAGCCTACAATCCCTACTGGAGCAATCACCTCGGCCTTGAGATCCGCCAGCTTTATGAGCAACAATATGGTTCGGGTGGAATAACAAACCCGATTTGGGATGTTGGGATCCACGATGAGCACAAAGACCACAACCCGACCGGAATATTGGAACCCACAACCCGATGAGCAACAAGCCTATGATCCATACTGGGACCAGCCACTCCATCGCGAGACGAGGATCAAGCCTACAATCCATATTGGGATCAACCACCTCCGCCTCACTATTCATACCCGCAACAGCCGCCTCCGCCTCCGCCTCAATATTCATACCCGCAGCAGCCGCCTCCGCCTCCGCCGCAACAGTACCCACAGCAGCCGCATCCACCTCAGAGCCCAGATTTGGAGGATGTGTTCGCTCAAAAAATGAGGCTGTCCATTCAAGAAATGGATGCTCATAACTCCACACTTCAGCGTGTAGAGATGAAAATGGTACAACTTAATATCATGCTTAAGGAGATGTTGCAGGAACGTGTAGAGAATGAACTTCCAATTCTTGAGAATGGGGTTGGAGAGGCACCAGACGAGTCGCTGCAACCACAGGAGGAGGAAACTGAGGAAGAAAATGACGTCATACATTTCCCACACCAACCAGATCAGACTCTGACGGTCACTTTTCTTGAAAGTGACCCGATTGTTGAGAATGTGGTGGGAGAGACTCGATGAGTTCTTTGCAATTAGAGGAGGTGGAAAACGAGGAAGAGTGGGCAAATGAAGTTAATAGCATGCCAACGCCCACTCTGGAGGTGAAAGAACAATCCCAACGCTTGGAGGGGGATGAAGAGAGGACGAAGAAAGAGTGGGCATGTGAGGTTACAAGCATGTCAAGCCCACTCTGGAAGTGGAAGAACTGCCTCAACCATTGAAGTATATGTTCTCAGAGGAGGACAAAGTAAGGACAAAGGTTGAGGTAACATCTATAATATATCAACATTCTAATTCACCAAAGTATTGTGCTTTGGGAGTTGAAATTATCTATTTCTCTTTGGAGAATAGGATGTTTAATTTGAGCTTAACCGATTTACTATCTGCACGCCTTTATCGCCCTATATGCTTATATGGTTCATCCGATGCTTTGCCGAGATGGTATTCTGCGGTGAAGGACTATGGATAGTCCTTT
Organism: Salvia rosmarinus; assembly: GCA_036937905.1. Classification (NCBI taxonomy): domain Eukaryota; kingdom Viridiplantae; phylum Streptophyta; class Magnoliopsida; order Lamiales; family Lamiaceae; genus Salvia; species Salvia rosmarinus. The sequence continues at coordinate 61,187,299 of CM072822.1, read as the reverse complement.
GTCAATCGGATACGCCGTGCTCACGACGTTAAATTGAGTACTACGCGAGAGTTAACCCACGGTTTTGTTTTTCTTTTCTTTTTCTTTCTTTCTCTTTTGTTTGTTTAAATCTGTTTCGTTGTTTTCTTGCCGCTTTGGTTCTTGTTTTCTTTTGGTTTTGTTTTTCTTTCGTTTGTGTTTTGGTTTTGTTTGGTGCGGGGTTTGGTGTTAATTATTCTAGAGATTTGGGACGTCAGAAGTCGTGTAGTGAAGCGATGATGCTCCAACTCTACAACAAGCACACTGTTATTATCTCGGGAAGTATCATCCTCTATGTCCCATTTTGTGTTATAATGTTTTGAATCGGGGCGTGCTCGAATTAAATGTGGGGATGATTAATCAGTTTTGTGTGCTTATCTTATCTATTTGTATGCTTAATGATGTGCCCTTGTGCTTATTTTGATTGTTTGGACTTAAGCTTTGCCTATACGAGTAAGTTAGGATTTTGATTTGTCTGTTGAACTCGTGGTATTGGTCAAATTGTTTTGAATTCAGAGACTTTTGGTGATATATGATTTGAGTGTAATGTGAATTGACGAGATTGTGTTTGATAGAAAATAAATACGAGGAAATTGATGTGATTTGTCCGACTAATGTTAGGGGTAGTGTTAACATTGTGGTCGTTTATATACTTGTCTCCTTGTATGAAAAAAGAAAGAAAGAAAAAGTTTGAATTTATTTTGTTGAGATTGTTGAAATGGAGGATGGGATTCTGTCCCACTTTCTCGTAAATTGAGAAATGGACATGGAAACCACGATAGGAGACTCGAGTTCATCGAGAGTTCACCTTCGAATATTGTTCCAAAATCTATTAAAACATTCTTTGTGCTTTTAAAATGAACTTGTTGCTAAAGATGACCACATTAGTTAGTTCACCCCTAACGGAGAGTTGGAGTGCGAGCGGAGGTTACCCTTTATTTATTGGAAATCAATTGTCAGTCCTAGATTTATTTCACATTATCTTTGAATTCGTAAACACCAAGTGTGGGGAAAACAATAAGGTTTGGTGATTAGAATAAGAGTGAAATCGCATGAATTATCTTCCTATTCAGATTGGTATAGAGTTTGCTTGAGGACAAGCAAATGGATAAGTGTGGGGGAGTTGTTTGGTATGAATTTGTGCTTACTCTTGGCATTATTTTGCATGTTGTTTTCTAAGGTTTGTCCTAATTTTGCAGTCGATTTGATTAGTGTTTATCGATTCGGACTTATTTAGTTTGTTTTGATATTTTGTAGAAAAGCGGCATTAAAATAGGATGAATTGATCTGCCAAGGATCAAGTTTATTGAAGAGCATCGCGATAGGAGTTCATAGGCGCAAACAGATCGTAATTGGAGTTTGGACGCGAGAACGGAACGAACGCTAAAGTCGCAGCACGGCACCCGATCGCATAGCCCAGCGCCCTGCGCGCGCGCCGCGACGCCAGCGCCCCGCCCTCGCCAGCGCCCGTCGCATGCGCGCCTCCCGCGCCCAGCGCCCGCCGTCGCCCGCCGCCACCGCCGGCGCGCCGCGACTCTCCTGGCGCCGACTCACTCCGGAGCGTTCGCACTTGCCTCACACACTGCCCGCGCCCGCGTTAGCCCAGCGTGCCCGCTGTTGTGCGTCGCCCAGCGTCGCGCCCGCCAGCGCCTCGCCCAGCGCCCGCGTCCACCAGCGCAGCCACTATGCCCTCGTCCGAGCCGCCCGATGCCTGGCCTCGATCTCAGCCCGCCGCCGTGTCTCCCCAACACTCTCACAGCGCCGCCGCCGCAGCCCAATGCTCTTCGCCCGTCCGACGCTTGGTTCACCGCGGCGGGCGCAAGGCCGAATCTCGGCCCGTCCGGCTACTGAGAGCGAGGTCGTTCATTCCAAGTAGCTTCCGCGTCCGCGCTTCATTGCGTCCGGCTACAGACGTGTTTTCTGCGCTATAAATACGTAAATGTACGTAAACCCTAGCTCCCTTTTATTTCTTCTTCAGTTTTTCTCTCCCCATTTGGGGACGCCTCTTCCATAGTTTTTCTTCCTTTAATTCTTTCTTGCATTTGTTTTGTCATTTCGATCTTAGCACATTAATTCAAGGAGTTCATCTTCATCCATTCCATTTGTGCGTTTTTCCTTGCACGATTTCTCTTGAATGCTTAAGATTTATTTTCATTGTTGTTCTTATTCATATGCTTTCTTCAATATTGTATTTCTTGCTTTGATTTATGTGCTTGTCTTTAATTCATGCTCTTCGATTTATGCCTAGGGTTCATTGTATCTATTTTGTGTTTTTAGTTCAACTAGGGATTGACAACCCCTAGTTTAGATTTATTGCTTTATTAGTTTAGCTCGGGATTGACAACCCCTAGCTTATGATGCTGTTTATTTCTCGATTTCGATTCCTGCATGTTTCAAACCCCCTTGTTGGTATTAGAATGTTTAGGATTTAATTGCTTTCATGTTCGACACGAACAATGGCCTGTTAAGTTTTTCTCGAGAGACCACTAGGTTAACTTTCCCTACTATAACACCTCATTCAATTAGGAGTTAATTAAGAGTATACTTTTGATTGAAACAAATTTTCATCGCACACAGAAAGCGATTAAATCCTAACACTCTAATACCAACGGGGGTTTTTGATCATACTGGAATTGAAATACGGAAAATTAAACAGCATCCTAAGCTAGGGGTTGTCAATCCCGAGCTAAACTAATAAAGCAATAAATCTAAACTAGGGGTTGTCAATCCCTAGTTGAACTATGAAAGCGATAAATCAAAGTGATAAACAAAAGCATATGCAATTGTATTATTCATAGGGTTTGTCAATCCCTAATCTAAATCTAACTGCACATAAACTATAACTATCAATCATCCAACAAGAACTTGAAATAATCGAAAGCAAGAAATCATTAATCAAATTAAATCAACAATAATCTCATAATATAAATTGTATCCAACAATAATCATGAATCAAGGAGTCACAAGGAATGAAAAGTAAAGAGTATTCCAACATAAATCGAAAGCGTAAATCGAAAGGAATGAAAAACAAGAAATAAAACTCTAATCTGTTGTTATCTCTGTCTGTATCGTCGTCGGGAGGATCCCGAAAGAACGCCTGAAGAAAAACGGACAGCGTCGTGTGAAAAGAACTGAGAAAAACGCGTACCCCGAGACTGATGACCTAACTTGCATATATATTAAATGAAAGCCAGCACCGGACGGACCCAAATGCCGGACGCGGCTAGTCTCTGGACGACGTCGCAGCGCCGGTTGGAGGCCCAGCGTGCGCTGGGAGTTCGAGCGTGGACGAGGCGAGAAATGGGCGCTGGCGATGCCGGTGCGAACGGAAGTGCAGTGGCGCTGGGAGCGCGAGGCGACAACGCGTAATGGCGGCGGGCGAGGAGGTAGCGGGCGCTTTGGAAAGCGCAGCGGGCGTAGCTAGCGTTGGCCTTGAATGCGCTGCTGGAGTGCAAAGCGCTTGGGCGAGGGCGGCGTGGTATGGGCGCTGGCGGCGGTGAACGCAGCGAGGACAGCAGCGAGGGAGGCCGAGTCTTTGGGTGAGACGTCGGCTCGGCGGGCGTTAGAGAAAGGGCGATGGCGCGAGAATGAGTCGCTGTCGAAATTGGTGAGCGCGGCTGATCCCGCCCGCCGGGCGTCTTGCGCTGGGGCGCGAGCGGGCGCGGGTGTCTTGGCGTTGGCGTCTGGCGCCGGCGCCAGCGCGACTTTGACCTTTTCGCCAGCTTCTTCGTCCGATCTCGACTACGATCCGCTTACGCTTATGAACTCTGTCGCGATGCTTTTCAATTTACTTGATCCTTGGTAGGTCCAATTCATCCTATTTGATACCGATTTTCTGCAAAACATTGAAACGAACCAAGTAAGTCCGAATTGATAAATACTAATCAAACCAACGGCATAATAGGACAAACCATAGAAAATGACATGTAAAACAATACCAAGAATCAGCACAAATTCATACCAAACACTTTCGAGAAAGGAGTCGCCGAAGAGCAAAGATGAACGTGCCCAAATGATGAAAGTCCCCTATGCTTCGGTAATTGGTAGCATCATGTTTGCCATGGTGTGTACAAGACCAGATATTGCTCAAGCAGTGGGAGTAGTGATTTGGTTCATGGGTGATCCTGGCAAACAACACTGGGAAGCAGTGAAATGGATTCTACGATACTTGAAAGGTACCACGGAGAAAGCTCTATGTTTCAACGGCAAGAGTGTCGTGTTGGCATGTTATGTTGATGCGGATTTGGCATCAAATGATCTAGATGGTAGGAGAAGTACAACCGGGTATGTCTTTACTTATGGTGGTACTGCTATTTCTTGGGCTTCTAAGTTGCAGAAAGTCGTTGCTTTGTCCACAACTGAAGCTGAATATGTGGCTGTAACGGAGGCGAGTAAGGAGATGGTGTGGTTGCAGAGTTTCTTGGGTGAACTTGGGAAGGAGCATAAGAGTAGCACTCTCTACAGCGATAGTCAAAGTGCTATATTCTTGGCAAATAATCCAGCGTTTCATTCGAGGACAAAGCATGTTGAGTTGAAGTATCATTACATCCGTCACCGTTGGAGAAGAAAATCTTGCGACTAACGAAGGTCCTCGAAGTGAAAATCCAGCAGACATGTTTACTAAGGTGGTAATATTGGAGAAATGAAGCTATGCATAGCTTCAATTGGCCTGGAGCATGAAGATGAGGCCAGCGATGCTAAGAGGATATGGAATGAAAGCGAAGATACGGTTACTTGTGGATTGGTCTCAGTGGGAGATTGTTGGAGTATGGAGCACGAATTTTGGGTTTATATTTTTGGGCCAGCGTAATCCTAATAGGTTTAGGATTACAGAATCCTAATGGGTTTAGGATTACAGAATCCTAATGGGTTTAGGATTATAGAATCCTAATAGGTTTAGGATGTTATTTCTCTATTTAAATAGCTGCTCCTCATTGTAATCAGTATCCCAAAATTCATATTGAAATCCCTGGCTTGGCATCGCCCCCAGACGTAGTCGCAAGACGAACTGGGTTAACAATTCTCGTGTTCTTTAATTTCTGTCGTGATTGTGGTGTGTGTTTTGCGCAACATAGAAGTCTAAAAACTGCTGGTCGAGCTTGACGTTCTTCAAGCGACTCGGGTAAGGAACCGGGGGCCGATATGGATTGGCCGACTTATGGAGCTGAACAACTGGTTGTTCCTGTTCAACTTCCTTCTCTGCAACTGACTCCTTCTCAACTCTCTGTTCCTCCACGACCTCTGGGAGTTTCACTTTATTATCAACCGTTTTCCCTCTACGGAGAACTGTAATAGCTTGTGCTTGGTACGGTTGATAACCTTGCCCCGGAATCTTACCCGGCTGCTGCTGCTGCTGTATTTGATTCATAGAATTCGAAATCTGCCCAACCTTGCCTTCAAGGCGCTTAAGGGTCGCCTCTTGAGACTTAATGGTTGCCTCTTGAGCTTCCCTTGCCAATTTTCTCTCTTGCATGAAAGCGGCCAAACCGTTTCTAAGGAAGTTTTGGGAGGAGGTTGGTCGTGAAGGAGAAGGAATCATTTCTTTGGCTCACACGGAGGTGGGTAGTCTTGTTGGAGGGGTAGTACCCCTGTGGAGACGGATAGTACCCTTCTTGAGGAGTGGGTAGTCTTGTTGTCGAGGCGGATAAAACATTCTTGGGGTCGTGAGTATGAAAATTCAACCCGACCCTTGTCATTGGTTACGCCTTCCAAGTTACACTACTTTGAGGTCTCCACCCGTAGGTTGTTGGGGTGGATTACGATCGAACGATTGTCGTGGAGGGTATCCCAAGCGACAAAATCTTCGCTCCTCCTTCAAATGTCATCTCTCCCATTCTGGTACAACTGTTCTCATCGTGGGAAGGATCTCCACATATAGGACACTTGCTCGATTCTCGCTTGTCTCACCAAGAGTGAGGCCTTGCCCATCTTGACTCTTGAGTTCTCTCATCATTTCGGTCATTTGTTTCCTCATATCTGAGCTCGCTCCAATTTCCTTGATCTCCACTCATTTTGAACGAGTAGTCTTATGTCGTGAATTAGCGGCTAGAGTGTCAAAAATCTCCACCGCTTGTTCCCGCCTTCTCGTAAATCTTTCTCCAAAGAATCGTGTCTACCATGAATTGAAAAGTATGCTGCAATCCATTATAGAAGATTTGCCACAAAAGTTCAGTCACAATCTGATGATGTGGACACTGCTGAAGCAGTTCTCTGAATCGGTCCAATGCTTCATGGAAGGACTCGTCTGTCTCCTGTGCGAATTGCATTATTTGAAGTCTGATCTCTTGCGTCTTGTGATTCGGATAGTATTTGAGCAAGAAGTCGTGCTCACTTCTTTCCAAGTGGGCAGAGATCCTGCGGGGAGGGAGAGATACCACGACTTGGCTCTGTCCTTTAAAGAGTAAGGAAAACACTTCCTCAGGAGTTCATCTTCACTAATGGTTAGTAAAGGAATAGATTGACGTGATTGCCAAACTCCGGATAAATAACAAGGCATCTTCATTGGGCATCCCATAGAACGTGGGCAGCATATTCACGTGATTATGCTTGAGCTCATAGTTCCTCCCCACGAGGGAGAAGACGATAGCTGATGCCGTGACCCCGTAAGCTGGTCTGGCAAAATCTCCCAACGTCTTAGGCACATCATTCGGTGCTTCGGCCATGATCACAAGCTTTTCTTTGAACAGTAACGCTAAGTTGTAAACGTCACGAAACTTCGCCTCAAACACACCGTCTCTTCTATGGATATTGTCTACAAAGGGCACCAATTCGTGATTCAAGCTTCGGCGACCTTGCATACACAAAACCAACAAAAGATCAAACGCACCTGAGGGAAGAAAGAGTAACCAACAAGAAAAAAATACGAAAAAAACACAATACAAACAAAAGCCTAAAGCCTTCCCCGACAACGACTCCAAAATTTGTTCCAACTTATTTTTACCTAAGTTGCTCGCAATAGAACGAGGTCATTTTAGATTAATAAGCTAACCCAAGTCGTATTCACAAGGAAGGCTAAACAGGGCTCTATCGACATCGCACACAAAAACAGAAAGAAAAACTAAACACTCTAGTCGTGGTTTGGGGCTGACGTTACTCTTTAACTACCAATTAACTAGACGAAAATAACGAAAGCTAAGAAATTATCTAGACAAGAATTAAACCCTAGATTCAAGAACACATAATCAATATGTTGAACCCTAGGCATAAATCGAAGAGAATAAAGACAAGACAAGAATAATTAAATCAATACCAATATTAATCAATTTCAAAGCATAGAAATCATAATCAAAGAAATACGAGAAAACGATGGAAAGCGATAAAGAAATCCTACGGAAAGGAACGAACGATGGAATTGATATTCAAGAGTTGAAATTCAATAACAATAATCCTTACAATAATTTTGAATTACCAATAGCAAAGGAATACTTAAGAAACTAAAAGGACGAATTGTTCTCGGAGAGGAGGGAGGCACCCGAAAGGAAAAACTGAAAGAAATAATAAATAGAAGCTAGGTTTTCCGCGTTTTAAATCATATATATATAGCGCTCGAAAAAAATACGCGCATCACGGACGCTGAACCCGGTGCGAACGCTGCTCAAAGATAAGTTAAACGCGAAAGCAGCCCAGCGTCGGACATGAGGAAGCGCCGGACTCATCAGCTCTCGGGATAGGACGCCAACGCCGGACGCAGGCCAACGCCGGACGCGTGGAGTCTCTGAACTAACTTCAAATCATTGGTAGCACGGACGAATGCAAAGGTCTTCGGACGCCAAGAGTCTCGGGACGATTTCGACGGGCACCCAATACTGGGCGTGAGCCAGCCGGACGCGGCACTCTCGGGATAGAACCCAGCCGGACACGTCGTAGCACCGGACGCGGGTCTTCACTTCACTTCATTGCGACGCGATGCTCACCCAGAGCCGGCTACGTCGAGTTCGACGCTTGGGTACGTTTTTTAGGCACAAAATGGTTCAACGCGAATATTCCCTACACAAAACGAAAACGAACATGATTCCAATAAAAGATATTCAAATTTAAATCGAAAAGGAATCAAATCGTTAAAAACAAACCAGGAGAAACACGACAAAAACATGTAAAACAACGACTAAGAAATATTTGATGTCATATTAATTTTTCAAAGATAAAATTATAAGTGTAGAAATAAAGAGAAGGTCGGAATATATTAAAGACCAGCCATAACCATAAGTATAAAACTAGAGCAAACATTTAACGATATCTACATATTTTTAAAACCGAACCAAAATATCACCACATATGCAAAATTCGGCCAAAATTGAATTTTAATACTTTTTGTTAATAAAATATCAATTATTCGGAGGGCCATCTTTTTTACCAAGAGCAAGATTTTTCTCTCTCTAAAACCTAAGACGTCTGCAACATACTTAACCACCGCTGCAACTTAGGGGGTGTTTGGTTAAGCTTATTTTAAAGAGCTTATAAAATGTTTCAAGATAAGAATTAATATTTCAAGAGCTTATAAGTTGTTAAAGTGTTTGGATAATTGATCTTATAAGCTAGAGAAAGAATCGTAAATTAGAGAGACAAAATCATAGCTAGAGAGATAAAATTATCGAGAGGTGAAGTTGGTAGTGTATATGTAGGAAATAACGAATTATAATAAATTTATTTTGGTAAATTCATGGTTGCTTATAAGCTTATGAAAAAATAAGTTGGAGTAGAGCAATTTATTTTTTTATGAGAACTTATAAGCTGTTGGAGCTTATTTTCACAACTTATAAGCTGTTTAGGAGCTTATTTTGCCAAACACTTTACAACAGCTTATAAACTCATAAACAGCTTATAAGCTGTTTTAAAGAGCTTATAAGCTCAGCCAAACACCCTCATAATCTCACTCCTCAAAATCAAACTACCAAATTAATCATTTTACGATAACATTTTATTTGAGCTATCAAACATAAAAAGGAAATAATGTATCGAATGGAAATGAATCAACTGTCCATTTGGATGGTTAAGTGGGTTTATGTGTTAAATCTCTAACTATTATTAACTAGATATAACTATTTTCTTCTATATAAATTATTAACTAGATATGGGTTTATGTGAATGGAAAGAGGGCATAAATTATTAACTAGATACAATTATTTTCTTCTATATAATTAGTAATTATTGTGTTAAATCTCTAACTATTTTTATTTGTTATAAGAAATCAATAAATATATTGTGTTATTGTAGATAAAACGCCTCCGCCAAACAATTGTAGCTACTGGAATTTATTTTTAAAATAAAATAATTAATATTCAAAACATACATATAAATTTAGAAAGTTTGTTTGAGTTCGAATAAGCTCATGAGCTTGAAATATTCGATAAATAAAACTCGAAACTCAGCTCGATACTAAAGAAATCAAGCTTGAGCACGATGGTGTTCGTCTCGGCTCGATTTGAATACACCTCTAGGTATAAACTTGCTTTTGTAGTTCGACGGTGGTCACGACACGAAGTATATATCAAGCAAGAAGAAGAAAATAATAATGGTGGTTCGATTCTTGGTACATGTAAGAAAGAAGGGTTAAGTTTCAAGTATATCCTGATATTTAGACTACTCTCATTTATGATATTCGTCGGTCTAGTTTATAAAAGATAAAATTTTAAGAATTAAAAGAATTTGGAAAAGTCAAACTAATTGATGAAATTGGTTGGTCCAGTTTATAAAAGATAAAATTTTAAGAATTAAAAGAATTTGGAAAAGTCAAACTAATTGATGAAATTGGTTGGTCCGCACACTCCAAGGGCATTCCACTTTTATATTTGTGGTCATGCATTGAAAAATGATATTTTTCTATTGATTTATTGGGATTTTATAGAAATGGTGACATTTATGGTTAATTTTCATCAAAAAATAATAAAAACTATACTAAAATTTATATTTATTTTTATCTATAAATATAGTATAATATTGTTAGATTTTCACCAACAAATTAAAACTCTCTCTTCTTTAAATTTTATATTCCAAGTCATGTAATTGTTACTTTGATATTAAATTTAAAAAAATTGTTACAAATAATATTACATCCATCCACCAAAAGTTTGTATTTAAATTTTTTTATCCGTCCACCAAAAGCTTGTATTTTCCTTTTTTGGATATAAATCTCATAATTTTTACCCTCAATCAACCAATTTATTTACAAAAATACCACCACTTTACACTTATAATGTGTGATCATTTCTTCACTCAATTTTATACATACTACAATTTAGTAAAACTCGTACCACCAAAAATAAGGTAAACTTTTGGTGGATGGAGGAAGTACTTAATTAAAAATAAATATGATTTACATTGAGTTGATGTCATTGAAGAAAGTATAAGCTAAGTTAGCTTGTGGGTTGTTATATATATATATATGATAGAGATGATCAGATAATAATTACTTATAATGAGGCAACGTGTTCGTGTGCATGCGTGTGCGTACAATTTGAATCTTTGATAAACAAATCCCAAATTACAATTAGGACTGGTTTTGAGTGGAACAATAAGTGTTAGGTAATCAGTACAATAAGTGCCCCATAATTATGGTTAATCAACTATAATTAGAAGAAATCAAACTTTTATAAACGGTACATCATAATATATTAAGATCGCACTCGATGAATACACACACATATATATATATATATAGGTATAGATGTATGTTAGTATGTAGTTATTGTGAAATATACATTAATAATTAAATATTCGTTAAGCGTAGTATCTCACATGCCCATAATGTTGTGATGTCTTGGATTGGTTATGTTTACGGCTGCTTTCTTGAAAACAATATTTATGAAATCATCAACTCAAGGTGTGATCTAGTTGATTTTGATGACATTTAATTGTTGCCTTCTTTGACCAACTTAGTTAACTAATTAATTACAAAAAATCAAATAAATACTATGGGGGAAATTCACACACACACACACATATATATATATATATATATAGACTTTGGTTCAAATAAGAACCAGAATTAGCATAAAAACATAGAACCGTTTTCCTTCGTTGATTTCAAGAGATTTACGGCTGTGATTAACACTAATGTAACATCAGTTTTTCATTTAATACATAGTAATCGATAGGTTTGAAGGTTAATTAAGTAATTTCTGAATAAAGTTTGTAATTGTTTTCCGTTTTTTATGCACAATTCATGGGATTATGGATGTTGTAAGTATGGCATTTTATCCGATACTGAATTTTTTTATATCGAGTGCAATATCTATACAAGTTTTATTGCCTTATTTAGTTTAGATATATATTATATTCGTCAACCATATATTCACTTCATCATATATTGCAAATTATATAAAACAATTTTTAATGATGCATCATACGGTAGATTTTTTTTTTGGGTTCGAAATATATTTTATCTGATTGTCTGGGCATAATTCGTAATTTATGTACTTAATATTCACTATGTAGACAAACATATTCATATTGAAAACCGTTTTCGTTCCGTAATTAATGGTCTATAGAAGCTATAAATAAGGCATTATTTGTAGGAGGCAGATTTTATTCACATCGTGCCAAAATCTATACTGATTTTATTTGCAGTTGGAATTGATTCAGAACTATTGCTTGAGAAACTTCGGCGGTTACACGAGAAAGACTCCCGTTTTTGCTTTTCGTATGCTATGGACTCGGATACCAATTTAACTAGGCTTTTTTGGGCGGATGTTGTGGCTGTTCAAAATTATAAAGTTTTTGGTGATGCGGTGTCGTTTGATGCAACATATAATACCAACAAGCAAGTTACTTGCAACGATGTATAGTGAATTAATTGATACAATAAACGAATAATTATTCTGTATTATTTTTTTATCGGCTGTTTTATGAATGTAAAATGTAAACTATTTTTCTGTTATGAATATTAAGTTTGTAAAAATTGAATCTTATGAGTTAATAAAATAAATCAATATATATCGTATTGTAAATTTATTGTGTATATATTGCATGAATGTATATGCTTGTTCGCATCATTACGGGTTATAATATACTATTGAATGTCATACGGTATTGTATGATATTTGCTCCTTTCTTGGGAAGGATAATCATGGTAAGTCGTCAACTTTGGAGTGGATTACTTGCGTGAGGATCTGAGTCTTACGCTTGGTTGTTGAATAAGTTTATTGAGTGCATGGGGCTGCCCCAAGATGTTGATAACTGATCAGGATCTTGGCTTGAAATCGGCCGTTGAAAAGGTACTTCCCGACACACGTCATCGCTTTTGTATGTGACATATAACCAAGAAACTTAGTAAGAAGTTGCATGTGGCTTTGAGGGATAGTGATGATTTCATACAAAAGTTTAATGATATTGTATGGACTGATTCTGATGAACCTATTTCCTTTGAGTCTAAATGGTATCAACTTATGTCGGATTATGGATTATTGGGTCATAAGTGGTTCGACGATATATATGAGACGCGATCATTTGGATCCCCGCTTATTTTCGTGATTTTCAATGAGTGGTCTATTTAGGACAACATCATTATCGGAGTGTGAGCAGTTTTTTCGACGTTACTTGAACAAGAATTCAAATCTTAGTGATATGTTCATGTTATTCGAGATTGCAATCAATGAATCGTGATGATCATGATAAATGCGTTGGTCGATAAATCATCATTCCCGTCGATTACCAAGCTTGAGATTGAGCGTCATGCTGCATCTGTGTACACTAATAACATATTCTTGGAGGTTCAGAAGGAGATTGAAATCGCGTTGATGTTCTGTAACATTCAAAAAGTCTCTAAATCAGATTCTGAAGCAACTTATTATGTGGATGAAGATGCCATAGGAATGTTCAATGTAACAATGAATGTTCCGAATGATTTTATTTCATGTTCGTGCCTTCTTTTTGTTCGGAACGGATTGATTTGTAGACATATATTTGCGGTTATGAAGTTCAACAAGTATAAATCAATACCAGATAAATATATAGTGAAAAGGTGGACCAAGGAAGCATGCTATATTTTTGATGGTGTTGGACAGAATATGCAGCCGGTGTGAATGGTCAAACTGGATCAAATGGGGAATTGTTTACATTGGCATGTAAATGTATTGGAATCGTTGAGGGGGATGTTAATCTTACACAAAATCTTAGTGATATGCTTTTGGAGTTCTGCGCGTCTCATGTAGAAGACGGATTGTCCATGTCATCAGCCAAGGGGAAGCAAAAGGTTATTGAGCAATACTATGGTTCGTCTGCTCCAAACCATATTTCTGTGTTGCCACCCAAAGTTGCGAAGACAAAAGGGAGTTGTAGTAGGATAAAGTCAAGGAGGGAAGCCTCTATTCTAAAAGCTAACAAGCCCATGCGTCTCTGTAGGAAATGTAACACTTATGGGCATCATGATTCCAGAAATTGTCCGGAGGTGATTGATGGAAATCAATAAAAAATTTAGTTGATAGGTTTAATACATTTATTTGTTGATTTTGCTTGAGATTGAGGGTAGTCGTTTTGGTTTTTCTCTTGGGATATACAATGTATTTTCACTGGGATATTCACTTAGGATTTCATTGAATTTGATATAATATCAGGTTGTCATTCACTGTTGCATGTAATGCGTTCAGACACTTGAGCATAGTATGCATCCAGACAATCAAATATATTCAGTTGTTTAGTTTCAACATTCTGTAGATATAAGTTTATACATTTAAATCCGGAACTGACTCATTTGTTGCGCAATTCACAATACAAACCAGTGATTGATGATTGATACTCTAGTATACGTATTGTCATGTGTTCATCTGTTTTGATTGAAGTTTTGTATGTGGTTCATTCGTAATTTACGAACTTAGTATTCTGTATGGATGCGATAGCATACATATTCATAACCGTGAGTTGTTGCGTAATAAGTTGTTTATGAAAGCAACAATTATTGCAGTAATCACTTCAATATGTTTTTCAAATTATATAAGACTTTGATTACTGATCCATATTCCGGTTGAAGGTTATGTTTATTCGATATCTATTTATGTGTTGTATTTGCTTAATTCGTAAATTGTGATTTTAATATTCAATATTATTACAACCATATTCATATCCATAACCGATGTTGTTCCGTAATTTATTGTTTATACGTTATGAATCTTTAGTATGTATAAATGAATTATATTAGTAAAATATAATAGAAACATACCATCAATAATCATGGTTGATTTCAACAAATAATCAAAAATATTGCAGTAACCACTTCAACATGTTTCCAAAATTATATAAGCTTTTGTTTAATGATCCATATTCCGGTAGAAGGTTAAGTTTATTCGATAGCTATTTACGTGTTAAATTGGCTTATCACGTCACTTGTGTTAATAATATTCAGTATGTAAACAATTTAATTTAAAAAAAAATTAATTTAAACTATTTAACATTATAGTGTAAAATCGTATAATAAGTTTAATCAACAACTCAGCATTCATTGTCACATCGTCCTTCACAATGTTTGAAATGAGATTCTAAAATTAAAGCTATAGTTTCAATGTCTTCACCCCACTAATGCATCCTCAATCTTGAAGTTTGGAGTATCGAGCATCTCGTTGTAGTAACATTGTGCACTTATTGTCACATCTTGCTTCACAACATTTGAATCCCAACTCGTAAGAGCTACGCAATATCGTGCTCTTAGTACCTTGATTTTTGGCCGATTTTGCCAATATGCCTCTGCTCAACTATTTTGAGGTTGGCCCATATATGTCTCCATATGTCGCATCATGTAGATAGTCGTGTTCGATACATTTTACTATCACCCCACTTGACACAAAAACTACGGGTTGTGCTTACGGACTAGATTCCCTTCGTGTTTGATTTCGATAGCTCAAATAGTTGCTTTCGGATGGTTCTGTCAGTAAATACATATAAAACATATTTTACTAAGTAATAAAGTTTTTATAAATTAACGTCTTTGAAGAAAAAACTCACCATATCCAACACAATCCATCCATACTTTTGTAGATTGCGGTCTTGATGTGTTTCATTTTGATCGTCGATAATTACAACCTTTCCATCCGTGCATCAAAGAATCGTGTAAAACATATTCTCTTGCACACGGAAATATATCTGCGTTTTGAATATGACGATGATCGTTTAACAACGAAACCTCTAATATAAAAAATAAACATCACATACCATGTTTATCATGTTATGGTCGGTGTGGTCATAATCCGCCATTTCTCCGCCAATGTGATTGAAAATAATTCCTCCCGCTACGGTACTTGGCGGCGTTTGGTGGTTGGGACATGACATTGCTTCGTTGTTGATTGTAACAAATTATTAATTGTTGTTATGAATGAAATGATAAAATATAACGAGGTGATTCATAGTATACAACGATGTTTAATATGTTAGATATATCTTACACATATTTTCGTTGACGCTAAGAAACGGCGGTGATGAGGGTGCACGATACTTTTCTTTCTCGATTCAAGAACTTACTCCAAGCATCAACCACATTGCATCCAACCATATTTCCTTCCGAAGGGTAACCATATCAAATCTTCTTAGCTCAATTCCCCATAATCAAACAATAATTCCTCTCGAATAATAAGAATAATACTAATGTCAATCAAAGCATCATTATTATAATAACGGCTTTAGGATAATATAATTATCAATTAACAAATACATACTCCTCATCGAATTGTTATGCATTGCAAATAATGCAATCTCTTCTTCCTCCTTGTTAACTTTTGCTTGGATTTAATTTCCTTTGCATGTAAGGTGAGCAAATGAACTCAATTGGTCGTAATGTAGTCCTATTATTACACCGACTTGCACGTATCCCATCTCGCACAATGGTCTCCCGCAATCGAATGATAAATAAACTAAAAATAATATAATCTATTTTATATTTACAAATTACACACCTTACAAACTGATATGTCATTATCCTGATGCACAACATCTTTTCTTCCACCTGATAACTTTGCATTTGGATACACCGAATCTTTTATATTTCCAAGATACTGATTAATAAATGAAATATATACTTAGCATTTAAATATTTCAGAGTTATACCATTGTTTGTGGGTGTATGTTCTCTCTATCGCCCTGCAAGTTGGCTAAACCAATGGGGGTGTTTTATGGTTGAGGCTCTATAAATGTGTTACCAATCGTTTTGCACCCCTGAAATATCTGGGTAGTGACAACACTTAAATTCTTATAATGGCATAAAAGTATGCAAAAACTATGCACTCATTTTATGTTACAATGTTTAAAATGAAATATTATCTATTCATTTCTAATATGAAAAGATGCAAAAATATTTTTTACACGCCCCTAACACAAGCACACAAATAACTCCAACTTTAACGTAAATCGTATGAACTAAAACTAAAACATTCACTCCTTAATTCTGGAGAAAACAGACAAGCGAAATAAATTATAACACTAAATTGTGATTGCAAATATTATATATTGTCACACCACATTCAAAACAATCAATATAATTATTCATTTGGAATAAGCCTTTATTCAAACATTACTGCCAATATTATCACGTGATATTGTTTTATACTATCGGTACTGATGCATTCACATACCTAAATATACACAAATTCAATACTTAACAACATACATATTACACACCTTACTCACGGATATGATATTATTGTGACGGACAACATCTTTACATCCACTGGAAACCTCCTGGATAATGGAAACATATTAATAGTTATTTTTCAGTATATTATTCTATAAAACAAAACATGCACCTTCAATCTAAAGGTTAACGCCAACATATGATTTTTTGGAATTAGTATAAAATGTTCTATATTCATTTAAAAGCAGTTATAATGCATTTAGAACAATGACAATATTTAGCTGTTAAATATTCCAGAATTATACCATTGTTTTTTAATATAGGTACTGATGCAAATAAATTATAACATCCCGCTCAACGATTCCAAATAAATTATAACATTACATTGTGATTGCAAATATTCTATATTCATTTAAAAGCAGTTATAATGCATTTACAACAATGACAATATTTAGCTGTTAAATATTCCAGAATTATACCATTGTTTGTGTGGGTATGTTCTCTTTGTCGTCCTGCAAGTTGGGAAACCCAATGGGGGTTTTTGGTGGATGAGGCTCTATAAATGTGTTACCAATCGCTTTGCACCCCTGAAAACTCTGGGTAGTGGCAACAGTTAAATATTGTTAATGGCATAAAAGTAGGCACTTCATTATGCATTCATATAATGTTACAATATTCAAAATGAAATCTTACGTATTCATTTCTAATATCCAAAAAGCTTCACTTTAAATATTCGTTTATAATGAGGCTATATTCATAACATTACTGTTAAATATCATAACGGGATAGTATTTTTTTACTATAACAACTGATGAGTTCACATAACTAAAAAAACACAAATTCAATACTTAACAACATACATATCACACACCTTACTCACGGTTAGTATAGTATTGTGATGCACAACATCTTTACGTCCATCGGAAACCTCCTGGGTAATGGCAACATATAAATACATATTATTCATATACTCATATACATAACCAAGACATGCACATCTCATTCTGGTAATAACCCACTAAGCAAACAAAAGAACATTAAAATGTACTTGCACATTCGACACACAAGGTGAAACATCCTAACATACATATTACACACCTTACTCACTCTTAGGACATTATCGCGATGCACAATATCTTTACATCCACCTGAAATCTCCTAAATCACGACAACATTTAAACTTTTTACATACATATCAATTTATATTATTCATTTTAATATCAGTGTGTATGCAACTTAAAATGCAAAATATTCATTTACATTCATATAATGTTACAATATTCAAAATGAAATCATACGTATTCATTTCTAATATTGGAAAATCTTCACTTTAATTATTCGTTTATAATGAGGCTATATTCATAACATTACTGTCAATATCCCGACGGGATAGAATTTTTTTACTATAACCACTGATGAGTTCACATAACTAAAAAAAGACACATTCAATACTTAACAACATACATATCACACACCTTACTCACGTTTAGGATAGTATTGTGATGCACAACATCTTTACGTCCATCGGAAACCTCCTGGGTAATGGCAACATATAAATACATATTATTCATGTACTCATGTACATAACCAAGACATGCACGTCTCATTCTGGTAATAACCCACTAGGCATACAAAAGAACATTAAAATGTACTTGCACATTCGTCACACACCCTGAAACATCCCAACATACATATTACACACCTTACTCACTGTTAGGACATTATCGCGATGCACAATATCTTTACATCCACCTGAAATCTCCTGGATCACGACAACATTTAAACTTCTTACATACATATCAAAATATTTTATTCATTTTAATATCACTGTGTATGCAAATTAAGAAGCAAAATATTCATTTAATACCGTGCAGAAAAAAAATAATCAATCTGAGGCTGTAACATAACAATATCTCAATCTTATTCATCAAATATCTATGCATATAATTCAAACCAATGATTTATGAATTATACTCCAGAAGACGTTTTGTCATGTCTCTTCATACACATAACCAAACACAAGTCAGATAATAATGTAAATAACACACAAAACAAAACAATAACATAAGACTTGCACATTTCATTGGACATAACACGTGCACATTTCATTGTACATAGCAACACCCAAAACAAAACAATAACATCACATTGTACTTGTACACATACTTTCAATGGAATCATTCTCAAAATGTCATCTTGTTCACTCGACCCAATCACCCCAAGTTTAACCACCAAGTTCAAAAATTATTTGTACAACCATATCGAATTTACTTCTTTTTTCCTAACATACGATTCTCAACCTTAATGGACTTCATAAGAGTTTCACTCACCTCCGCTTTATCAACCAATTTACTTCCTCCAGTTTCCCATATTGATCGCACCTGATTAGATGGTTACATTGCGCGTGCCTCCTTTGTCTTCTTTGCCGACTCTTTCAAAATCTCCTCGTCGATTTTCTTTGCACCAAGTCGTCACCCAAGATTCATCCTCATTATCTTCAAAGTCCGAAAAGTCCGATCGTGCCTACCATACGCGGCGATCTTGGGGTTGTAGGACGAACAAATATTGAAGCATTCTCATTGCAAGAATCAGCTGCCTTGTACTCATCGGTAACCATCTCGAAATCAGTGCACCTCAATCGATGTAGAATTGTGTCTCTAGTTTGGTGATATATCTCTAGTTGCTTCATTATTTGAACTGCACAACTCTCCACCTCTGAGTCATTGTTTTCTGGATTCTCAGCACCTGCTTCATTTGGACGAACTTGTGCATTCATAGCAGTCGGGATCTCTATAGGGTCATTTATGTGACCTATACCAAATCCCCCGTAACTGATCTCTTCTTTTTCCCTCATCAAAAGTGTAGAGCTTGCCCAATTACAGTATATGGGGAACCTCCTGTGCATAATATCATATGTGATACTAATTCTATCACAATAGAATAACTGCAATATCAACAATATTTATGAATGTTAGTATATTAAATACTTCAAAAAATGAAGCACATTCAGGACTTAATACAAAATCATTGATTGCATATTAAATGTACTAACCACAAGGAACAACACCGGTCCGGTGAACATTTGTACAGTGTCCCTAGACCAAACACGTTTTCCAGATATCAAGCTCCGCATAACATAATCAGCCCAATTCCATTCCTTTATTTCATCCATGTTCACCAGACTCTTCATTACATGCGGAACAACCTGGCCACTTTTCGGACTCTCTATTAGAATTGTACATACTAGTATTATGAAGTGACGTTTGAACCATGATTCCCCATCTTCACAACCAAGCATCGATCTACAATCTCTTGCACAAAATTCAGCTTTTCCGAATATTAGCTTCCATTCTTCATACAAGGTCGTGGACTCTGTACGGTCCATTAAGTATATCTTTCTGCTTCCATTCGGGAATCCATACACTCGACGTACATCATCCTCCGAAACAGGCAAACTCCGTCCATTTCCCAACTGAAGTTCTCGACTTCTCCAGTCAAATTGATTAACAACCCAATAACCTAGATAATTTGGCAACCTCTTGATATTCAAGCTAAGCAAACTCCCAAATCCCATTTCTTCTACTGCTGCACGTTGTCTTGCGCTCAACCTTCGAATCTGCGTTGAACAAACATTTTGGGCTTGTGCGCGTATACAGATGATGGATAATCATTTCGTGGCTTCACTGCTAACTTCGTGTATCTCATCTTTTTTTCTTGCCGAATTGATACAACAACTTCATCGTCATTGTGTTGTCCAATATTTGGAGGTATATCAAAATCGGTGTCACTATTTTCCACAATTGTATCGCCTACTTTTAAGCCTTGTTTGATTAATGAACGAGCTTCTCTCGCCCATGACTACACATTGTACATAGTAGTAAGTATTAAAATACTTCATACTAATCGCAAGATTTATATACTAATAACTTCAGCATGTACATAAAAAATAATCAGTATTATAAATTACATCAGATTCAGCCACCACTAACTTCATTTTAAAAAACCATTAATATTCACTACACCTATGGTACGTAATTTGGTCTGTCGTATAGAATAATGTTCTATGTGTAATGTCATAAATATATTGTATATTTGTAAACTATAAAATGCAAACTATAAAGTCAGTTGTTGGATTTGATACCCGGTTTATTGTTCGATCGAACAACTCCCTTTGAAGAAGATGCTTTGGTAGTATCTGTTCGTGCACAAAATTACCATTTTAGGTATAGTTGTAACTAATAATTGAAATGTACAACATAATTCAAAAACAAAAACTTTGCTATTCATTTGCTTACCACATCAGATTCATTCATACAAACCATACACATATTAAATATAATCTATGAGTTTTTCTGTTTTTTTTTATTTCTAATATTGTTGAACGTTATACTGAAACATTCAGCATAAAATGTGCAATTGTATATCCATTTCAATTATTTTGTGTGCCATACCCTTTGTGTATTCATGAAAAACTGATGTCCATATACATAAGTATGTATTGTCAAATTTATCAATATATAGAACATAAGCTTTATCAAATACGTTAATATTCCGATTTTATACCCGGGTTAGTGTTTGCTTGAACAACGCCTTTTGAAGACGATGCTTTGGAAGGATCAATTCCTGCAAAAAAACCAAATATTAGGTCCGGCAAACTACGAAATTAATCTTCAGATCTGATACCTTGTTTACTTTTTGATCGAACAATGCCTTTTGAAGACGATGCTTTCATAGTTTCTGTTCATTCAGAAAATTTCCAAGATCAAGTAAAGTTTTAACCAATGTCATAAATATACACCTAAATGCATATAAAGATATAAGTTATTCATTTATTTACACCAACATATGCATACACAACAAAAATACAATGATACACTAAATATATTACTGTATCATTTGTTCTAAATATATTTTCTACATTGGTTGAATGCTATACTGAAACATTAAGTAGCTAAGAAATATGTTATATACATTACAAACATTTAGTGTGTCATACCATATATATACTCATGGAAATTTACATACTTATGTATTTTCATGTTCATATTGGACATAATCTTCATAATGTACAATATGACCTATAAAACAAACACATATTCATTACTTAATATGTTATGTCATATATGTTTATGTTATTTGTTCGACAGTCATATTTATATTTAAAATACTCAAACTATAGAGATATAATATTCGGATTTATTTACCCAATTGATTGTTTGATCGAACAATGCCTTTTGAAGACGATGCTTTAGTAGTTTCTGTTACTGCATAAAATTTCAATATCAAGTAAACTTTGAACTAATATCATAAATATACACATAAATGCATCGAAAAGCTAATGTTATTCATTTGTTTACATCAACAAATGCATACATATCAAATATACAGTGATACGAAAAAACTATAACTCAGACATTTCTTCAAAATAAATTTTTGCCAAATTTGGTGAATGGTATACTGAAGAATTAAGTAGACAACAAATATGTTATATACATTACAACTCTTTAGTGTGTTATAACATGTGTATTCATTGAAAATTTAAATCCAGTTACATACTTATGTATTTTTACATTTCATATAGGACATAAGCTTCATCATGTAAAATTTCATCTACAAAACATGGTATGCTCATTACAGAATATAATATGTCATAGAGGTTTGTGTTCTATATCTGAAGTAATAGCTATAAAAAATTAAATGCAGGACATTAAATTATATTGTTCTTTTTGTACTTGGTTTTTGTTCTTTCGATCCATACTGTCAAGACGTTGCTTTACTACTAGTTGCACCTGAATAAAGAAATAAATAAAATAGATATTTACCTAACAAAGTTACAATAAATCAAACAGCATCTGAATCATATAAAGTCTGAAGTGTGTTGTGATATATTAATGAATAAAGTGTAATGTGATATCTTTTTGAATACAATTTGGTGGCATGAGCACGGATACCCTTACTAATAATGTCCTACTATTAGTAATGTCAACACGCTTATGTAGAACAATACTTATATGATTCTGATACCACAAACTTTTTTGTTAAATGGCCCAAATATAATAGAAAGAGACAACATATTCATTACATTAAAGAACACATGCTGATAAAAGATATAATCTTTGATACAAACTTAAAAAAGGATATGTCATTCCTTTTCATAGTACATTACAACCTGCAACAACTTCTCGAATACTTCATACATCAAGAAAGGAAAACTACAAAATTCATAATAAACTTCACCATAAAGCAACAACTCTTTTGGGACCACTTAAATTCATCAACTACATTTTATTTTAGTATAAAATTCATAACAGAACTATAAATTAACACAAACAAGATTGGGACCACTTAGATTTATACAATAAATGATACACCAGTAAAGGGAAAAAAAAATTCAGACCCAAATCCACTCAAACAACAACCAACTAGTTGATGTAATGTCGAAACATACAAACTCATAATAACGTCAAATTCATTCCCTGTGTTTCACAAGTCCATTGAGCAAATTTTTAAAAATGGGCATTGTGATTCAATTCATACAGTTTAGAGTTATACCCAAAAAATTGTATCCACTCCCTTTTTTCGCAGTGGTATATACAAAAAGGGCAAACCAAACATTGTTCTTATCAAATATTTTTTTCAATATAAAATGAATACTCCATATTATTAAACAAACCTTTCTCGGTTTAAATCGAATGATTCAGTGTACACGCATAAAATATTGGTTCAACATTCGAAGAGCAGTAACAACTAAAATTTTTGTTCAACATTACAACAGCAGTAACAACTAAAATATTTTTTACAGTGTTGTTCAATGGTTCATACCTGCGCCTCTATTCAGTGATTTCCGAGTTCCTCTCGACGCCATTTAGTATGAACAATGAAAGTCGAGAGTTAATTTTCAGTATTCGTTCAATTGAGAAAACCCTTATTTTTACAGTAGCGAGATTTTGTTTTTGCTTCAGTATTCATTTTGGAAGACAAAGCGGTGATTAATTCTTCAATAATAAATGTCAAGTATCATCCGTGTGAGAGAAAGATATGGAACGATCTTACGTATCTTGATTCTCGGTATTCAAGATCATTCAATGCTTCATTTACTTTATTACCCTTCAGTCCATTTTTTTGGTTATGTGCGACTCCATCGAGGAAGCAATGATAAAAGTCGTGGACCGTAGATTGATGTTTAATCAATGGCTACACTTAGTTCTATGTTTTACACTAAGAGTAGTTCTTAGGATAACCCTCCCTATATATATATATATATATATATATATATATATATATATATGGGGTGGAAAAATATTAGTTAAATCATACTTCCTCCGTCCATCAAATATGTTCATTTAATTCCATTTTGATATGTTTACAAAAATATTCACTTTTCTTTTTTGGAAACATCAACTTCACATTTTTATCTTAAACCTATCCACTTATTTACAAAAAAATCACTCATGTCCCACCTTTTTACACCAACTATCCATTTACATATTAATTTATTATCCACATGGCCCATATTTTTATATCTACTTACTTTACACTCATTACAATTTATTAAAACTCGTGTCACCAAAATCAATGAATGAATTTGGTGGACGAATGGGGTTTTTTTGTCCTCAAAATATGTTCCTAAAATCTTTAGTACGGATTTTAATAAAAGTTGTTTAGTGTTTTGTGAGTGAAATAAGAGTTTTTCATTAATTTAGTGTTAAATTAATTATTGGTGGACCAAATAAGTGATATTATTTAGAGTAATAAGTAAGGATAATTGTAGACCATGAATGGTAAAAGATATAAATGAAGGATCTTGTTAAAATGAAGGCAACCAATTTAGGAAACATATCAAATAAAACCTAAAACCAAATTTTGAGGATGAATAAAGTGTAGTATAATAAAAATGAAGAAGACACCTTATCGACTACAAAAACGTAGCTAAATTTGACATTTACGTGTCTGAATTCGATTTCATTTCTTTCATTTTTATTATAAATTACCTTGTGTAGTTTAATGCAAAATCAGATTTTCTCCCTCCTCCATTCCCTTTTCTTCTTTTCTGTTTAGGATTAATATTCGATTTTAGCCCACACTACAAAATAACAGGCAAATAGCGACGGAAAATTCCGTCGCCAATCATGTCGGATCCGTCGCTAAAATGGATTAGCGACGGAATTAGGGGTCGCCGAAACACAGTTGGCAAACTTCTAGCGGCGGATTTATGTCCGCGCTAATTATTAGCGACGAATAACAACGGAAATTTCGATCGCTAATCGACGACCTCAAGAACGGTCAAATCGAAATATAATCCGTCGTCAATACGACTCTAATCCGTCGTTGTTAACGACGGAAGGTCACCGTAGCTAAAAAACACCGTCGCAACTCCGTCGTTAATTCGACGCCAATCCGTCTCTGATCCGTCGTTAATTAGCGACGGACTTGGCCCGTCGCTAAAATTATGGTTTTTTTTATTTCACGTAAACAACCCGTCGTAAATCCATCGCTAATCCGTCACTATTCCGTCTCTAATACGTCGCTAGTTACAGTTTGTTCAATTATTTCACGTTGTAAATCCGTCGCTGATCCGTCGCTAGCCCGTCGTAAATCCGTCGCTAAAAGTGCACAGACTGGACAGTTTCTATTTGTAGTTTGGACGGCCATTTACAACAAACAACAAACCTGTTTTCAAACAATCCAAACAAACCAATTCCGTCCAATTCAATCCAAACAATTCAAACTATCCAAACAAACCAATTCAATCCAAACAATTCAAACTATCCAAACAATCCAAACAAACCAATTCAATCCAAACAATCCAATCAAACCAAACAATTCTAAATCGTACGATAAGTTTACAAATTCATAATACAACCCAAATATGACGCGGTGAGGGAAGCGGAGCCGATATCACGAGGTGGGGAAGCGGGGCTGGCCATGAAGCGCCTAAGCGCCTTCTGCGAGCGCGCAATGAGCTGAATCTGTGCTTGCACGCTATCTCGCGCCTCGGCTCATCTTGCAACCGCCTCAGATTGTCGGGCTCGGCTTGCATTACGGCCTCAGATGCCTCCTGCTGCTGCTGCTGTTTGCTCCTATCATTCGGCCTCGTATGCCTCGTGGCTGCTGCTGCTGCCGCCGCCTATCAATCGGCCTCAGATTGCTCGCTCGGTTGCCATCGGCCTCCATCTCCAATATTTGTTGTTGATAAGCTATGGAATCAGCGGGATGGGCACTCTCCACCGAATGAGACGACACCGCTCTGCATGTATGTCCGTGATAGAGAACCACCCAAACATCCTATTCTTTTCTTTGAGAAGCTCCCAAGGACATTTTGAGAATTTGAGTCCTATCAATTTACGGTGTCGCCTCATCACTCCCCCCAGATTGGCTCAACTGAGTGACATGTTCCTCAACCTGCCTCTGTAATATAATTTCGTATAATTATTATTTAATTAAATGCTCGTTATTAAATGCTAAAGAATATACTTACCGCGATACTCCGAGCTTTGTCGTCTGTATAGCTCCCGTCGTCGGTGGCATGATACCTTTGGAATACATCCCATTGGACCTTTTATATGTCTACTCCACGCTCTCTTGCCTATAAATAAGTAAAACAAATTAAATAATTAACAAGTATCACGATTCTTAAATAAATTTAATATATCTAAAACTTCAAAGTCTTTACAATCTCTCTCGCGATACTCGAGTGCGGGCGTGAGCCACCCCGATGCTTGACTATCGGTACCCTCACCATCCGGCTCGGACATTACATTGCTTTGTGGGCCTTGCCGTCTTCTCTTGGGCGTCCGTCCGAGCCCAATATGCCTTCCAATTATCCTAATCTCGCTAGGATAAATGGAGTAGGTTGGGCGAGTCCTTCTACCGCTTGATCTTGTGAACAAGATCTTTATAGCGCTCGGTGGCCTTTCGCACCAAGTAGGAGTAGACCATTGCCTCGTCCATCGTATCATCCCAATAAAATATTTACGCAAAAATATATGATTACAATATGCAAAGGTCAAATCATAAATGACTTCAGATAAACAACACGAACCTCGAATTCATCAAAATAAATGCTTGAACTCTTGAGGCACCAATTTCCAATTGAAGCCGTTGTGATTCATGAATTCTGGAATGACTCGTAATCACGCGGGCTATATCATTGCTCGGACACAAAATGCTACAATTTACACGAAATAAAGACATCGAGAATGTTATAATTTATTTAAAGCGAGACATCAAGAGATAACATACCCATTCACAATGGCTATCTTCTTCACCCTCTCTAGATGGCACCGCACTCACCGCTCGAGGCGGGCATGAGACAGTGCCTCCATGCCTTCTTCTAGGCCGGGGGTGAGGCGACGGCGTGTATGATCCTGGGTGCCTCCGACGTGATGACGAGGCACCTCGTCCACTGTGAGACATCTGCAAATAAAGGTAAAAAATGTTGTATTAAAATTTCACAAATAATACATATCATAACGTTTTGTGTGCATACTAGAAAATAAAACGTTTCTTGTGCATACTATATAATAAATTCAAACCCTATTCATCGTCGTCGTCATCATCATCCAATGTATGATTGTCTTCCCGACTCGACAATTCAACTTCATCATCCTCATCATCGATGTCTCTTCAATGTCTATGAGTGTACCGTCAGATGAACTAGTGTCGTGTCCTCATCCACAACGACATTAGTAATCGAACCTAATGCATCCTCTTGAAAAGGGGAGATTATCGATGCGTAACTCTCATCCGAGACTTCCACATTAGATCGAGCTTTAATTTTGCATACTTCCCACCACTCTTTCATAGATTGTTTTAAACTCGATATGCACAATAGTATACTGAACGGCTTGATTGGCGAGGATAAACGGTTCGAACTTGTTATATCTTCGCGTATGATTTACGAAACCAACTTGTACTGGAATGAATTGATAACCCCAATTGTGAAGGATCAAACCACTCGCATCTAAACAATGTTGTGGTCTTCGTTGGTAGCCCAGGATATTCCAACTCACAAACCTCCAATAATTGACCATAAAAATCAAGTTCTTGCATGTCTGTACCATAAGTTTCACCTTTAATGCACACTCCACTATTCATAGTTGATCTTTTGGGACCCATGTTCCAATGTGTGAAATTTGTACCCATTTATATAATACCTTGGAGTACGTCTTAATTAGATTTGAAGGCTTTTGGCAAGAGACAATATGAACAATTCACAATGTTGTTAGTATGATCTTTGACCTATTATTAGTAAAAAACGATTAGAATGACTAAACGTACATATTAAATATTTCCTACTAATAATCATCGAACACTCACATATGCCTCAAACCAAAACGGAAGCCTCTTTCAATCGACCTTTGAATATCGAGCTAGAGATCGCTGGATTTGATCTTTTCACATCGTCGATGAATAAACTACATCAACATATATTTACGATCCTAGTTAATAATAACAATAATAATAATAATAATAATAATAATAATAATAATAATAATAATAATAATAATAATAATAATAATAATAATAATAATAATAATAATAATAATAATAATGAATTCTAAGAAAACACGACACTTACGCCATGTAAATGTTCGCAACTTCAACACGGTTGAGCAACACGATAAACGAATAAAGATCATATTCTCTACTATCCAAATATCTCGTTGACATATTTCCAAAAGGTCTCGCCATCTTGCTTGAAGATTTGAAGCATATCTGGATAGTCTTCGTGCCTAATCTCCGCCGACCATGATGCAAATCGAACTTCGTTCTTACGTGATCATCAAAATAATACGAGCAAAATGTCGATGCTTAATCTACTAAGTAAGCATTGCGATAGAACCCTCAACCACGGCTTTATTTCGACGTTGTTCTTCAACTTACTTAAGTATCACGAAATTTAGAACGTTGTTCTTCAATTTATATATATATATATATATATGTAAATATATGTGTGTGATAATGTACGAGAAGTACCTTTCAAATGGATACATCCATCGGTATTGAAGCAGCCCTCGCAATACGGGCTTCATCACTAGATGAACCGGAAGATGTTCCATGGAGTCAAGAAACTAGGGAAAGATACGCTCAAGCTTGCATAAAATCACCTGAATATTTTCTTGGAGTCCGCATGCATCATCAAGCCCTATGTTTCGAGAAGTTAAATCTTTGAAGAATAAAGATAATTCATTATGACTTTCAAAACATTGGGTGGGAGAAGTTCGCGAAATGCAATCGGTAGAATTCAAAGTGCATGAAAATATGGCGGTCATGACTCTTCATCCCAAACATCTTCGGTTTTGTCATGTCTACACATCTACCCATGTTGAAACGCATCCATCTAGAAATCTTAACCTCTTATCCACTCACATAAGACTTTTTCTCACGATTGTCAAGTGTATAAGAAGCATTTGGATATTTTCTGTTGATTCATTCATCGTCAACTCGTGCGTAGCAAGATAAATTAAGTTCTTCTAGATTTGCTCGTATCTTTGTCTTCCTTGGACATTCATGATCGTGTTGAAGATATTATCGAACACATTCTTTTCTATGTGCATGACATCCAAATTATGCCGAATCAAAAGAGAACTCAAAGAAGGTAGATCGTAAAATACTTCTTTTCTTCCATCCAGCCCAAACCGCTTGGATATTCTACTATTTATTTCATCATCGCTAATGCAGGACGATTCGACTTTCGATGAATACGGATCATATGGATCGTCACCGGTATGATAAGCGGTGAAATAAACATAACTAATCAAAGCAATCAACAATCAACTACTTAATAATGCATAAGTAAAAGGAATAAGCGGTCGATACCAACTCGAGTCTAGAAGGACTTGTCGAAAAGGGTTCGGGGTCGCATAGCCCAATCGGCGAAATTTAAAAGCACGATCGACCTCCAATTCAATCTGAAAGCGTTATAATCGAGCGTTAATAATATCGAGTTAGGCGACAAATAAGCATGTGGAAATGCATATGACGATGCATGCCCCAGTTCTAGAAACCTTTCTAATTAAGCATCAAAATAAACCGCTACTCGCACCACCTCGCACCCATCATCGATCCTTGCTCCACTGCACATCAAAAAGCGAGATGCGGGGCTAAGTACAAAAGTACTCGATGGACTCGTTGCGAAAACATTTTCTTTGTCAAAGTTATTAGCGCGCACAATAGCGCGCGAGATTTTAGTTAAAGACTCATGCATCAAATATTTTATCGTTTTCCAGCGTCGGGCCCGACTATTTCATTCACGTTGTTTCCATATCGATCATTCATTCATTCATTCCATTCGCGCACTATGGGGTGGCCACCTACACATAGTCGCCGTGACGGTCGAGTAGCTAACCTTAACACACGATCTGCGTGTACACAATCCGAGTTAGTCCTTAACTAAGTCGGATCCGATCGTTACCTTTTTAACGTTGGTGGACCAACTCGTTCACATACCACATTGATATACCAATCTCGGATAGGATAACAACAAAACATAAACATTTGGCGATCGATAACATTTCACGTGATAATATTTCATAATGCTTTGTAAAACATGCTTTGAGATATGCATAGCATTTTCGTTTCAAGAAAGCCCACCGCTAATCCAAAGCTTAGTGGTTCTAAATGAGCGGTGAGTATCGCCCTCTCAAAGAACTACGCCCGATCGAACCCTTCATAAGAAAATAGCCGTTCTTAGGTTCTTTCTATCGATCGATGGTCGTTTATAAATTACGACTTTAAAGTTCCCAATTAGGGTTTCTTTATGATTTAATGTGATTGTTTTAAGATAATTTCTATTATCTTACATTCCCAATTCTCCGGCTATATTACCTCATCGTCCATAGGTGAACTTGATTATGAATTACATAATCCGAGTCTATTCGTGACTCTTAACCTTAGTTTTATTATAACGTTATTACGTTATAGGTTATCGATAATCAAATTATGATTGGTAAATTAGGAAGTTCTCAAGCCACTAACTAGACTTAACAATTATAGTTACGTCCTAGTAGGTTATGCTTGACGACTTGTCGACAACGATAATTAAAGAGAATGTTGACTTACAAATCAGTGGACATATGCCATCATGTAAGTAATTAGTACTAAGAATAAATGGAGTACTTCGAATATTAACTCGGCTTTTGAGACATAAGGATCGACATCATGTGTTGAATCGCTTACATATTACGACATTGTCTATTTAACTTAACTCATGCCGGAGGTTACATATATCGTATAATCGTTATTCATTATCGAGTTGTGTTTACGCCCGACTAATGTCGTAGTGAGTTGTCGTTATTGAATATTAACGTTGTAGCTCGACTCTTGGTTTTTCTAACGTAGGAACTCACGTTTGGGTATCCTTTCATTAATAAAACCCTAATTGTATCTAACTTCGATTCTTGTTTATTCCATCTTAAGTTATCGAATTTGGTCGATTTCTTTCGATTCTCGTTCATATAGTATTATGTTGTTTACGTTCGGGGTTTTGGTTTGTCGGTTCAACATAAACACAAACATTCAACATCGACAAAACCATACACAACATAAACTATGCTAAGCATTAGAAAACCCCAATTTCTAATGCAATACATAATCATTGTGTAAGTGTGCATAAGTGTTTCATTCATCCACCCTAATCACAACCACTCATTCTAAGTTTATAATTAACCATCATAGCATCATTTAACATTAGAAACGAACTCATACTTAGCCATTTAGCACGTTTTCGATAATTAGCAACAATTAGCATACGATCCGATAAATTCCAATAAAATCATGTTGTACTCCTATCATACTATAGAATTTAATTATCAACTCAATATCATCATATAAAATTTTAAACCATAGGTTAAAATCTTTGTAATTTTCGCAATTTCAAATCAACAAGCTTTGGTGTTCAATAAATTCCTCAAAATTATTTCATGCTTATACTATATACTAAACATGAAATATCACTTCATATCATGCATTAAAATTTAAACCCATGCTTTTCATCCTTATTTATTTTCGGTATTCATATATATATATATATACATATTCAAAATTTCAATCCTTCACAATATGGTTGTATATGTAATAGCATGTAATATTAACACCAACATTTACCAATATTCATAATATTACACATCCTATTATTTTCAACAATAAAAATCAAATAAATGACTACATATATATATATAAGCCACGGTTCTTATTAAAAAATAGAAGAGGTGTTTGAATAAATTAAGGTTAATGTATGATGTTCATATCATACCCTAAACACCATATCTCAACTATTTTCCTCAACCAAAAATCAAACAACAAAATATATATATATATATATATATATATATATATATATAGTATTCGGCTATTTCAACAATAAATAGGAGATGTGTTTCAAAAATCCCAAGATTTATATATGATGTTCACATCATATATTAAACACCATATCTCAACTATTTTTCACAAAAAAAATTAAAATCAAAGCTTAAAATAAGCTAATAACTCTCGGCCCTTTTAAAAAAAAAATCCAAAAATTACAGAAAAATTATGATATTTATTATACATGCTTATAACACCTTAGCAAGTAACAATATCAAATAACATTCACAAAATCATGCTTTAACATATTTAAAAATAAATAAAGCATAAATCGAAAAAAAATAAACATGCTCCAAAAATTATGAAATTTTTACAGTAGCCTTAGAACATCATTCTAAGTATTTTCATTCATGACTAAAGAGCATTTGGAGGCTCTAAAGTCACGAAAATAAATGGGGAGCAAACTAGGGTTTTTAAACCCAAAAATTCAAAATAAATATTCCACTCCATTAGGATGGAAGAGGATGATGAATAATACCTTCCTATGGTCTTAGAAGGATTATTTGAGTGTGGAAGAGGTTGGGGAGGGAGGATTTAGTGTTGGGAGTTTGAAAAGTGTAGAGAGAAATTTGAAAATGAGAGCAAAATGTAAAAGGGTGAAATGGGCTGCTCTTGGACGTTTTTCCCTTGTTATTGCAGACCTTAGAGCTGTCATTGCCCATTTTGGGGTGGTCTTAGTGGTAGTTGGGAGGTGGATTGGTCAAATTACCCGTTTTGGTATGTTAATACCGACTCTTTAAGTTTTAACGCACTTTCGATCGATTTCTCGGAACCTTAAGGTTCTATCTTATTAAATAGCCTTTAAAAGGCTTATTTTAATGTTCATAAAAATTTCACGACGTTCGGACGTCGATTCGATAAGCCAATTCCGAGTTATCGCGAAAAACGAGTCGGCGATTAAAATATGTTCATTCAAAATTCTCTTGAATTTTTGAGCTTTACAAATAATTTGAGTCTTATAAAGCATATTTTATTGATTTAGACCCTCGGTTCGAGTTTGGTCGTTCGGATCAAATTAGGGTTTTCGGTGATATTTTACCGTGCGTTGGTTAAGTTCTTGTGAATTCCTTGTAAATTGATTCTTATAATTTCTAAATTCATAATAAATTATTCCTTCATGATTTTGGTTGTTATCACTATTTATTATGATTAGCACGGACTGGAAGTTGTTAGGCTCGTAAATAGTGTTTTTAAGATCGACCAGGGCAAGTATGCCGAAAATTCTCATCCTTTGCATTCTCACATGTTTTCGTGTGAGGATTCTAAAATGAAATTGTCGTGGAGATTCATTCTCGATCTTTCATTCTATGTTCAAAGCTACTCGAAAAACCCTAATCCGGAGGACTAGTTATCGAGTTTTGATTTCTTTATTATTCGGTCTCCGAATCGATTCTAATCGTTTCATTGGTTTCCTTAAACATAATTAAGGTCTAAGAACCACAACCAAGTGATTCAAACATCACTAATAAAAGTTTTAAATTTTTCGGGTTATTACACAATCTTTGTTACGGAGACTAGTCACATACCCATAATTAGTGACAAAAGCTCATCTCCTGATCGTGCTTCTGGTGGATCGTTAGTAATCACTGTGTTCTTTCTGAAACCTCTTCAATCCCTTCGAAATGGGTGACTAGAAATTTACGATGGTTATCAAACCATGACTGCTTATCACTTTTAGCTAAAGTAAAAGCACCAGATACTCCATGCAAAGGCGGACAAGCTAATCTTCGGTTTGTATCCATCCGGACAACATAGAGTATGCAGGAAGTCACTAATTGTCCAAAGTAATGCAGCATGCATTTGAAAATTTCGCTTCAACAATACATCATAAGTAAGAACGCCATCCCACAAATCTATTAACTCGCTATCAATGGTCGCACGAACACATCAATCTTCTCCTTCGGATTACGCGTCCGGGCACTAAGATCGTAAGAAACATGTATTGCTCCTTCATACACAACCATGTGGGAAGATTATAAGGGTAAGTATAACGGGCCATGATGAATATTGCTTTCCGATTGATCGAATGGTTGAAAATCGTCGGTTGAGAGTCCCAATCGCACGTTCTTAATTTTTGATGCAAATAAGGAAACTTAGTGTTCAAATGTTTCCATGCAATTGAGTCTCGCGGACGACGATGACCCCATCATCGACCGACGATGCATGCCAACACATATTTTTCATTTGTAGCATTGGATGCATACAATCTACGTAGTCGAGGAGTTAGAGGAAAATAATACATCTTTTATATGCTACTTGGCTTTCCGTCGACTTCCACCAGCTCGAGTATTGCTCTTGAAACGATGATGCTTACAGAATTTACAACTCGTCAATTCAGAATCTTCGCGTCAATAAATCATGCAATTAAATGGAAAACAATCAATTTTGTGTACGGGCAACCCCATGCCACGCAACAATCTCTTCGTGCTGTAGAAGTTATCAGGCACGCAATTTCCATCTGGATGCGATTCTTTCATCAGTTCTGATATTTGATCAAAACCCTTCTCAGTAATGTTGTTCTCTGCTTTCCAACTCAGAAGTCGAGCCACAAATGACAATTGTGTGTGATTCGAGCAACCCGACCACAGAGGTTTATCGGCAGCATTCAACAGGTCATAAAATATTTGTGCATCAGAATTTGGCTCCTCTTCGATCTCGTCAAAGTTGAACTGTGGACCAGCAGCATCCACTACCATCGTATGATACATATTTGGTTGACGGCTAACATCTGAATCCACAACATTGTCCCTACTTGTGGTTGTCTCTCCTTGAAATATCCATGTGTGATAATGTAATAACCCGAAAAATTTAAAACTTTTATTAGTGATGTTTGAATCACTTAGTTGTGGTTCTTAGACCTTAATTATGTTTAAGGAAACCAATGAAACGAATTAGAATCGATTCGGAGATCGAATACTAAAGAAATCAAAAACTGATAACTAGTCCTACCGGATTAGGGTTTTTCGAGTAGCCTGAACATAGAATGAAAGATCGAGAATGAATCTCCACTAACGGATTTCATTTTAGAATCCTCACACGAAAACATGTGAGAATGCAAAGGATGAAAATTTTCGGGCATACTTGCCCTGGTCACCTTAAAACACTATTTACGAGCTTAACAACTTCCATCGTGCTAATCATAATAAATAGTGATAACAACCAAAATCATGAAGGAATGATTTATTATGAATTTAGAAATTATAAGAATCAATTTCAAGGAATTCTCAAGAACTTAACCGAACGCCGGTAAAATATACCGAAAACCCTAATTTGATCCGAACGACCAAACTCGAACCGAGGCTCTAAATCAATAAAATATGCTTTATAAGACTCAAATTATTTGAGGAAAGCTCAAAATTCAAGAGAATTTTGAATGAGCATATTTTAATCGTCGGACGACGCTTTTTCCGCGATAACTCGGAATTGATTTATCGAACGACGTCCGAACGTCGTGAAATTTTTATAAACATTAAAATAAGTCTTTAAAGGCTATTTAATAAGATAGAACCTTAAGGTTCCGAGAAATCGATCGAAAGTGCGTTAAAACTTAAAGAGTCAGATAACATACCAAACGGGTAATTTGACCAATCCACCTCTCAACTACCACCAAGACCTTACCAAAATGGGAAATGACAGCTCTAAGGTCTGCAATAACAAGGGAAAACGTGCAAGGACAGACCTCATTCATCCTCTCACTTTTTCTCTCATTTTCAAATTTCTCTACACTTTTCAAACCCCAACACTAAATCCTCCCTCCCCAACCTCTCCCACACTCAAATAATCCTTCTAAGACCATAGGAAGGTATTATTCATCATCCTCTTCCATCCTAATGGAGTGGAATATTTATTTTGAATTTTGGGTTTAAAACCCTAGTTTGCTCTATTTATTTTCGTGACTTTAGAGCCCAAATGCTCTTGAGTCGTGAATGAAAAATGCTTAGAATGATGTTCTAAGGCTACTGTAAAAATTTCATAATTTTTGGAGCATGTTTATATTTTTTCGATTTATGCTTTATTTATTTTAAATATGTTAAAGCATGATTTTGTGATATTATTTGATATTTTTGATTGCTAATGTATTATAAGCATTTAGTATAAATATCATAATTTTCCGAATACTTTAAAAAAAAAACGTGAGTGTTGAGGCTTATTTAGGCCATGGTTTGATTTTTATTTTTGAAAATAGTTGAGATATGGTGTTTAAAATATGATGTGAATATCATATAAAAATCTTGGAATTTTGAAACACATCTCCTATTTTATTTTATTTTGACCGATTATATTTATATACTTTTAGAGTATTGTTTGATTTTTGTTTGTTGAAAATAGTTGAGATATGGTGTTTAGGGTATGATATGAACATCATACATTAACCTTGAATTTATTCAAACACCCTCCTATTTTTTATAAGAACCGTGGCTTATATATATATATGTAGTCTTTATTTGATTTTTATTGTTGAAAATAATAGGATGTGTAATATTATGAATATTGGTAAATGTTGGTGTTAATATTACATGCTATTACATATACAACCATATTGTGAAGGATTGAAATTTTGAATATGTATATGTATATATATGTGAATACCGAAAATTAATGATGATGAAAAGCATGGGTTTAAATTTTTAATGCATGATACTAAGTGATATTTCATGTTTAGTATATAGTATAAGCATAAAATAATTTTGTGGAATTTATGAACACCAAAGCTTGTTGATTTGAAATTGCCGAAAATTACAAAGATTTTAACCTATGGTTTAAAATTTTATATGATGATATTGAGTTGATAATTAAATTCTATAGTATGATAGGAGTACAACATGATTTTATTGGAATTTATTGATACGTATGCTAATTGTTGCTAATTATCTAAAACGAACGAAATGGCTAAGTATGAGTTCGTTTAATGTTAAATGATGCTATGATGGTTAATTATAAACTTGGAATGAATGGTTGTGATTAGAGTGGATGAATGAAACACTTATGCACACTTACACAATGATTGTGTATTGCATTAGAAATTAGGGTTTTCTAATGCTTAGCATAGTTTATGTTGTGTATGGTTTTGTCGAGGTTGAATGTTTATGTTTATGTTGAACCGACAAACCAAAACCCCGAACGTAAACAACATAATAATATATGAACAAGAATCCAAAAGAAATCGACCAATTTCGATAACTTAAGATGGAATAAACAAGAATCAAGTTAGATACTAATTGGGTTTTATTAATGAAAGGATACCCAAACGTGAATTCACGTTAGAAAAAACCAAGAGTCGAAAGCTACAACGTTAATATTCAATAACGACAACTCACTACGACATTAGTCGGCGTAAACACAACTCGATAATGAATAACGATTATCGATATATGTAACCTCCGAAAGTTAAGTTAAATAGACAATGTCGTAATGTAAGCAACGATTCGAACACATGATGTCGATCCTTATGTCTCAAAAGCCGAGTTAATATTCCAAGTACTCCATTTATTCTAAGTACTATTTACTTACATGATGGCATATGTCCACTGATTTGTAAGTCAACATTCCTCTTTAATTATCGTGCTAACACGACAAGTCGTCAAGCATAACCTACTGGACGTAACTATAATTGTTAAGTCTAGTTAGTGGCTTAAGAACTTCCTAATTTACCAATCATAATTTGATTATCGATAACCTATAACGAATAACATTATAATAAAACTAAGGTTAAGAGTCACGAATAGACTCGGATTATGTAATTCATAATTGAAGTTCACCTATGGACGATGAGGTAATATAGCGGAGAATTGGGAATGTAGGATAATAAAATTATCTTAAAACAATCACATTAAATCATAAAGAAACCATAATTGGGAACTTTAAAGTCGTAATTTATAAACGACCATCGATCGATAGAAAGAACCTAAGAACGGCTATTTTCTTATGAAGGGTTGATCGGGCGAGTTTCTTTGAGGAAGCGATACTCACCCCGCTCATTTAGAATCACTAAGCTTTGGATTAGCAGTGGGCTTTCAAACAAAATGTTATGCATAACTCAAAGCATGATTTACAAAAGCTTTATGAAATATTATCACATGAAATGTTATCGATCGCCAAATGTTTATGTTTTGTTGTTATCCTATCCGAGATTGATATATTCAATGTGGTATGTGAATGTGTTGGTCCACCAACGCGTAAAAAAGGGTAACGATCGGATCCGACTTAGTTGAGGACTAACTCGGATTGTGTACACGTGTGACGTGTGTTAAGGTTAGCTACCTCGATCGTCACGGCGACTATGTGTAGGTGGCCACCCATAGTGCGCGAATGGAATGAATGAATGAATGATCGATATGGGAACAACGTGAATGAAATAGTCGCCCGACACTTTTGGAAAACGATAAATATTGATGGCATGAGTCTTTAACCAAAATCCTCATGCGCTATTGTGGGCGCTAATAACTTTGACAAAGAAAATGTTTTCGCAACGAGTCCACCGAGTACTTTTGTACTTAGCCCCGCATCTCGCTTTTGATGTGCGGTTGAGCAATGATCGATGATGGGTGCGAGGTGGTGCGAGTAGCAGCTATTTTTGATGCTTAATTAGAAAGGTTTCTAGAACTTGGGCATGCATCGTCATACGCATGTCCACATGCTTATTTGTCGCCTAACTCGATATTATTAACGCTTTGATTATAACCGCTATTTCCGTATTGAATTGGAGGTCGACTGCACTTTAAATTCGCCCGATTGGGTTATGTTGAACCATACCGCGACAAGTCCTTCTAGGACTTGAGTTGGTATCGATTGTTTATCCCTTTAAACCTATGCGTTATTAAGTAGTTGATTGGTTGATCGCTTTGATTAGTTATGTTTATTTCACGCTTATCATACCGTGACGCATCCATATGATCCGTACTTCATTGGAAAGTCGGTCGTCACAGTGGTATCGAGCACTTGTTCGCCTCGAACCCCGTAAACCCTTTCCTGAATCACGAGTTGAAAGTTGAGTCTAGAAATTGTTTAGGGTCGATCGCCACCGCACCGCACTCCATCGCCGCCCGCTCAACAAGGAAGAAGGTAGCTGTTTCAACTAAAGGTTGTTTTGAAATGATTGAAGTATATGAAATGTGAGTTGGAATTTCAATAACGCTTGTTGGGAAATTGAAAAAATATTGGGAAAATGGAAATTTTAAAATTGAAGAGTTGTTTCAATTGACTAGTCATTAGCTTGAATGAAAGTTACAAGCTTTAAGAACTTGTAAATGAGAATGCGTGATTATCGCACAAGGTGTCGCGATTTGTGTTTCTTGTTGTATGCTAAGCATGATATAAATGAATATGTTTCATGAGAACATAGACTCTTAAGACGCATGATCCTCTCTACGAACTTAGTATGAGAACATAGTACCCCATTTGAACGAAATACTAAGAAAGAACGAGAACATAGAAATCTTAAGAATCACAATCCGAACGGATTCAATGATGAGGACGCGATGAATCTACAATGACGAAGCGACTGCTTAACTGGAAATTCGTACTGTTATGAGTCCCAACTGCTCTACGCGAAGGAATTCCGGAAGTCATACGTGTCGCCTCTATCGTAACAATAAGGAAATGAATCAAGTATAACTATAGGGAAGCATAAAAGGAAATAATGATTTGTAAGCGCATAATGAGAACGGATACGACATGATCCTATGATGTGAATAGAAATAAGAAATCCAAGACCCGATAAGATAAGGTGACCACTTAGCCTTTACTCAAGGCTAGGCCTCGATCACGATATACCCTAAGAAACCATACCGCCTCTTCCCGAGACCAACCCAAGAAAGTAATGCCATAAGGATTTGAGCATGTAGGTCATAGAAGAATGCGATTGCTATAACCTTCCTTGTATAGATGTTCTTTGTGTACGCACCTTCTTCTAGATACACCGTTATGTTTACCGTGTCGACCATAGTGATACTTTCCTTTTCGATGGCTCGACCGTGTTCACGACTAGACGCCCGTCCTCTAGGGCCACCCCGAGGAGGTTATACGATCGTACTGCTCTTACCAGATGTGCCACGGAGACGACCTTGGCGAGTTTTTGGCGCACTTCACACGCCAGTGGGCTGCAGCACATGCCCGGGTACATCACATTACGACGGTGTACTCCACCGATCATGAGACCGCCATCCGATCGGCATGGTTACGCCGTGAAATATCGGGACTACATTTACCGGGTCGAGAGCTGACCGGAGGCGGATGCGCCTCGCTTTGCTAGCCACTTGAGCTATGTGTTCACCGTGTACGGAGCTGCACCACGCGGACCGTATCTCCCCGCACGGGAATACACTTGGCGTGACGAGATTCCCAGTGGCTCCATCCGAGTGCCCCATCTAGCGGTGATGGACAATGTTCTGCCCGGCGAAGGCGGGGACATGTTCGGCGGGACCTTCCCGCCCCGACACCACATTCCCAGCCCTACCACCGTAGGATTCCATCTCCATCATTGTCCGCCCGACCATCACCACCGGTCATGCCATGCCCATATCCACCCCACCGCCGGCTCCACCGGCCCGCCGCCACCCACGCCCACCGCTTGGAGGAGGTCATGGCCGAGATTCACGAGACCCAGCGGCTATGGAAGACGCTAGGTCATTAGGATCGAGGAGCCCGCTGTCCCGCGCCCGGCGTCAAGAGGAAGACCGAGGAAGATCCGGAGGAGGACCCCGAAGAAGATCCGGAAGAGGACCCCGAGGAAGACCCGGAGGAGGATCCGGAGGAGGACCCCGAGGAAGACCCAGAGGAAGACCCCGAGGGCGATATATCAGCTGATGACGAGATGGAGGGAGTGGACAGCTCCCATGCTTCCAGTCCTGACTCCGATGCATGGAGCCCGATCTACACCCCGGGCGACCATAGATCTAGTTCTTAGGACTAGATTATCTTTTGTCTATATACTCTGTATATCTTTTGATGCATGCGGAGACGACGAGTCGTTCCGACATGAACCCTATTTTGATGATCACGGTAGCGTGTTGATTTTTGTGCGCACCATGACGAGGTACACAGAGTGATGCCGGTATTTGTTTTTGGGCATCATACTCTGTACCTGGTATTTTTGTAAAGTTTAAAAACGCTGATGAAAGTCCTCGTAGAGGCAATTGATATGACATGATGATAGCTCTTCGAGAGCCTTTTGTTTTAATATGGTGTTATGTGGTTTCCGACGTTGTTTTTAAAATTTTTGCTACGTATATAAATACCCAGTTGATATATATATATAGATGCTTTAACCCTGATGGATGGTATAAGACGAGATCTAATTTCGTGTGTTTATGAAGGATAGGATGCCGAGAAGGAGGAACCGTGCGATAACCCCGGAAAGAGAGGCACACCACCACCACCACCACCACCACCACAGGCGAGGCGGATCGAGGAACTGTTCCTCAAGCAAAACCCACCCACCTTCAACGGGACTGGGAATCCCGTGGACGCTGAACTATGGATTCGCGCTCTGGAGCGGATCTTCAATTTCCTCCACTGCACATCACAGGAACGCTTGTCATGCGTTGCCTTCCAGATGACTGGCGCCGCCGACTTTTGGTGGGAGGCGAAGAGAAAAACCCTGACAGAGGAAGAACTGGAAGGTTTCTCCTGGGAGGAATTCAAGGAGGAAGTGTACGAAGTACATTCCTAAGAATTACAGAAGAAAATGAGCACGAGTTTTACAACTTGCGCCAAGGGAAGACCACGGTCACTGATTACGACCGTGCGTTCTGTGAAATGTCACGGTATGCACCTCAGCTGGTCGACACCGATGAGAAGAGGACGGAGAAATTTCGGGCGGGACTCCGCCATGAGATCAGAGTGTCATTGGCTGGTCACGGAGATCTGACTTACCGTGAGGCCCTCAGTCGGGCATTGGACATCGAGGCTGCACTGCCTGAAGATAGAGTCGTCACCATGCATCCCCCGACTCACCAAGGAGATCGCGGGAAGAGGAAGTGGGAAGGACCCCACCAAGGGCAAGGATCCAACACTGGCCAGGCCGACAGGAGACCATGGCAAGGAAATAACGTGCCATCCGGCACAGGCAGGGAATGGACGCCCATGGTACCCGTGATCGGCGGGGAAACCAAAATTCGTGAAGCTCCCCATGTGCCCCGGGTGCCATAGGAGTCATAAGGGGCATGCGATTCACGAATGACGGATGCTTCAGTGTGGCGGAAGGGCCACTACTACTAGGGATCTACTCGACACGCCAAGGAGGAAATGGTCGTCCGAATGTGCCCAACCAAGTCCAACCGGTCCGGCTATCCAAGCTCAACCGATCCAACAACAGCCCCTGCTCAAGATTATCACCGAATCAACGACCATATCAACCACGGCGGCAACGACGACAACAATGGCGACAACCGCAAGCAGCGATCGACAGCCCCAACAACAAGAACCACAAAGAACAACAATAAAGAATAAACGGCAAAGAACCACAACAACTTTATCAAGAACAACAACCGCCTCAAAGAAGCGAGGGCCAACGCCTCAACCAGAAAGAGAGTTCCCAAGAGCCGCCAAGGAACCAAGGAAACTTGGCGTGTATGGGAATACCTCCACCACTGTTATCCCTCTTGCTTGACACCGCGCCCGCACTCTTTTATTTTCAAGCATGCGAGAGAACTTAGGATTAGATCCTAAACGCTTGAACAAATCATGAGAATTTCTTCTCGATGGGAGGCATAAGAACGGTAACCACATATGCTCGAACCAGAGCTTGGACTAGGCTCACTTAAGGTCATGACAGAGAACCTTCACGCCATACCCATGACGGATGTGGACATAATCCTAGGAATGGATTGGTTAACCGAACATAGTGCGACCATCTTGTGTAATGAAAGAAAAATTTCCTTCCAACACCCCGGAGAGAAATCTACCGACTTTCACGGGATCAACATGGGGAGGAGAGTTCCAATTATATCCGCACTACAAGCAAGGACGTTGCTGAACAAGACCGAGAACCATGCCTACCTCGTCTACCTCCAAGAAGAAGATCAGAATGAGAGGAGGATAGAAGACGTCCCGATCGTGAAGGAGTATCCCGATGTGTTTCCAGACGAACTACCGGGATTACCGCCAAACCGACAGATCGAGTTCACGATCGACCTCGAACCAGGTTCTGCCCCGGTGTCAAAAGCTCCATACCGGATGGCACCAAAGGAGCTTGAGGAATTAAAGATCCAACTGCAAGAACTCTTGGAGCTAGGATTTATTAGACCCAGTGTGTCTCCATGGGGAGCACCTGTCCTTTTCGTGAAAAAGAAGGATGGTACACTGAGGATGTGTATAGACTATCGAGAGTTAAACAAGATAACTCTTAAGAATAAGTACCCTGGCCCGAATTGACGATCTGTTTGATCAACTTAAAGGAGCAGGAGTCTTTTCAAAGATAGATCTAAAGTCGGGATATCACCAATTGAGGATTAGACCAGAGGATGTACCTAAAACGGCTTTCCGTACAAGGTATGGTCATTTCGAATTCATCGTGATGCCCTTTGGACTTACAAATGCCCCGGCAGTATTTATGGATATTATGAACAGGGTGTTCCACCCATACCTAGACAAATTGCCTTAGTGTTCATAGAGCGATATCCTAATATACTCTAGGAATAACCAAGAACACAAAGAGCACTTGAGAACTGTACTACAAACATTGAGGCAAGAGCAGCTCTTCGCCAAGTTTAGCAAGTGTGAGTTTTGGTTAGGCGAAGTAACATTTTTGGGTCACATTGTGTCCGCCGAGGGAATCAAAGTAGACCCTCAAGATCGACATGATTCGAGAATGGGAGTCATCAAGAACCCGAATGAAATTGAGTTTCTTAGGACCGCCGCTACTATCGAAGATTTATCGAAGGATTCTCAACGATAGCCCGACCCATGACCCAACTGTTGAGGAAAGGAATCAAGTACACCGACCGCCGAGTGTGAGGCTAGTTTCAGAGGTGAAGGAGTTCTCGACGACAAGACTGTGACTAGCAAGATTCGAGGCAGATAAAGAGTACACAATCTACACGGAT
This sequence comes from Salvia rosmarinus, assembly GCA_036937905.1. NCBI lineage: Eukaryota > Viridiplantae > Streptophyta > Magnoliopsida > Lamiales > Lamiaceae > Salvia > Salvia rosmarinus. The sequence continues at coordinate 61,143,322 of CM072822.1, read as the reverse complement.
GCTTCAAAGAATGGACTAGGTTGTGTACTAATGCAAGAAGGTAAGGTTATTGCTTACGCTTCAAGGCAATTACGCCTACATGAGTTGAACTATCCTACGCACGACCTGGAATTAGCAGCGGTCGTACATGCCTTAAAGATATGGAGGCATCACCTTTATGGAGTTAGATGTGAGATCTATACTGACCATAAGAGCCTGAAATATTTCTTTGAACAGAAAGATCTTAACATGAGGCAGCGTAGATGGTTAGAGCTAGTGAAAGATTACGACTGTGGTATAAATTACCACCCAGGCAAGGCTAATGTTGTAGCCGATGCCTTGAGTCGCAAATCTCATCCTAGTTTGGGATGTCTCCTCAGTCATGAGGAAATACTTATAAAAGAATTCCAGAGGATGAACATCGAAGTCGTAGGCCCATCTCTGACGATAGAGGGCTGTATTGCAACATTGATTGCAATCCCCGACTTAAGAGTCCGAATCTTAGAAGCTCAGAGGAAGAGCAAAAAGCTAGAGGAAATGCGAGCTAAGATCAAGGACGATAAACACAAGAATTTTACAGAAGCAACAGATAATGTTTTGTTGTATGACGGGAGAGTGTGCGTTCCAGAAGATGAAGAACTTCAGAGCGAAATCTTGAAGGAAGCCCATGAGACTTCTTATACCGCACACCCCGGCAGCACCAAAATGTACCAAGACCTCAAGGAGAAATTTTGGTGGGATGGAATGAAGCGAGATGTGGCTTCATTTGTGGAACGTTGTTTGACGTGCCAACAAGTGAAAGCACTCCACCAACGACCATATGGGACCTTACAACCGCTAGATATACCGGAATGGAAATGGGATGATATAGCCATGGACTTTGTTACCGGGCTACCCAAATCACAGAGGGGGAATACCGCTATTTGGGTCATCATCGATCGATCGACCAAGAGCGCATTTCTACCCATTCCAATAACACATGGGTCGACAAACTAGCACACGGTTATGCGTTCGAGAAGTTATCCGCTACATGGAGTTCCAAAGACTATCACGTCTGATAGAGATTCGAAATTTACGTCCCGATTCTGGATGAGTTTACAAAAGGAACTGGGGACACGACTACATTTCAGCACCGCGTTCCATCCGCAGACGGACGGACAGTCCGAGAGGACCATTCAAACGTTGGAAGACATGCTGAGGACCGTTGTCCTCGATAGAGGAGAAGGTTGGGAACAAGTGTTACCACTTGTGGAATTCGCCTACAACAATGTACTACCAAGCGACTATTGGAATGGCCCGCACGAAGCGCTTTATGGAAGGAAATGTCGGTCACCACTTTACTGGGATGAAGTGGGAGAAAGAAGAGTGTTAGGACCTGACTACGGGAGAAATGATTGAGATCGTGCGACAGATCCGCCAACGGATCAAGGAGGCCCAGGACCGACAGAAGTCGTACGCCGACAAGCGTCGCACAGAGCTACATTTCGAAGAGGGAGATAAGGTCTTCTTGAAAATCTCTCCATCTAAAGGGATCGTGAGATTCGGAATCAAAGGGAAGTTGCGACCACGTTTCATAGGACCCTATGAAATTCTGGAGAGAATAGGACCAGCGGCTTACAGACTTGCATTGCCGCCAAGTTTTGGAAACGTGCACAATGTGTTCCATGTTTCACAACTACGGAAGTACATACATGACCCCAGCCATGTGATACCACCGACCGATATTGTCCTCGATGACAATATGAGTTACGTAGAACTACCTACGGAAATCTTGGACCAACGTATCCAAAGGCTAAGGAACAAAGAAATACCGCTAGTGAAAGTTCTATGGAGACACCATGGTCAAGAAGAAGCAACCTGGGAACTGGAATCAGCTATGAAGGAGAAATATCCAGATCTTTTCCAAGGCTAGCAAATTTCGGGACGAAATTTCTTTTAAGGGGGATGGTATGTAATAACCCGAAAAATTTAAAACTTTTATTAGTGATGTTTGAATCACTTAGTTGTGGTTCTTAGACCTTAATTATGTTTAAGGAAACCAATGAAACGAATTAGAATCGATTCGGAGATCGAATACTAAAGAAATCAAAAACTGATAACTAGTCCTACCGGATTAGGGTTTTTCGAGTAGCCTGAACATAGAATGAAAGATCGAGAATGAATCTCCACGAACGGATTTCATTTTTAGAATCCTCACACGAAAACATGTGAGAATGCAAAGGATGAGAATTTTCGGGCATACTTGCGGTGGCCGCCTTAAAACACTATTTACGAGCCTAACAACTTCCAGTCCGTGCTAATCATAATAAATAGTGATAACAACCAAAATCATGAAGGAATGATTTATTATGAATTTAGAAATTATAAGAATCAATTTCAAGGGAATTCTCAAGAACTTAACCGAACAGGGTAAAATATACTGGGAAAACCCTAATTTGATCCGAACGACCCGAAACTCGAACCGAGGGTCTAAATCAATAAAATATGCTTTATAAGACTCAAATTATTTATGAAAGCTCAAAATTCAAGAGAATTTTGAATGAGCATATTTTAATCACGGACGCCGCTTTTTCGCGATAACTCGGAATTGACTTATCGAACGACGTCCGAACGTCGTGAAATTTTATGAACATTAAAATAAGTCTTTAAAGGCTATTTAATAAGATAGAACCTTAAGGTTCTGAGAAATCGATCGAAAGTGCGTTAAAACTTAAAGAGTCGGATTAACATACCGAAACGGTAATTTGACCAATCCACCTCTCAAATACCACCAAGACCTTACCAAAATGGGAAATGACAGCTCTAAGTTCTGCAATAACAAGGAAAAACGTGCAAGGGCAGACCTCATTCATCCTCTCACTTTTCTCTCATTTTCAAATTTCTTTCTACACTTTTCAAACCCCAACACTAAATCCTCCTCCCCAACCTCTCCCACACTCAAATAATCCTTCTAAGACAATAGGAAGGTATTATTCATCATCATCTTCCATCCTAATGGAGTGGAATATTTATTTTGAATTTTTGGGTTTAAAAACCCTAGTTTGCTCCCTATTTATTTTCGTGACTTTAGAGCCTCCTCAAATGCTCTTGAGTCGTGAATGAAAAATGCTTAGAATGATGTTCTAAGGCTACTGTAAAAATTTCATAATTTTTGGAGCATGTTTATATTTTTTCGATTTATGCTTTATTTATTTTTAAATATGTTAAAGCATGATTTTGTGAATATTATTTGATATTGTTTCTTGCTAATGTATTATAAGCATTTAGTATAAATATCATAATTTTCCGAATACTTTTAAAAAAACGTGAGTGTTGAGGCTTATTTAGGCCATGGTTTGATTTTATTTTTGAAAAATAGTTGAGATATGGTGTTTAAAATATGATGTGAACATCATATAAAAATCTTGGAATTTTGAAACACATCTCCTATTTTATTTTATTTTGACCGATTATATTTATATACTTTTAGAGTATTGTTTGGTTTTGTTTGTTGAAAATAGTTGAGATATGGTGTTTAGGTATGATATGAACATCATACATTAACCTTGAATTTATTCAAACACCTCTCCTATTTTTTTATAAGAACCGTGGCTTATATATATATATGTAGTCTTTTATTTGATTTTATTGTTGAAAATAATAGGATGTGTAATATTATGAATATTGGAAAATGTTGGTGTTAATATTACATGCTATTACATATACAACCATATTTTGAAGGATTGAAATTTTGAATATGTATATATATATATATATATATATATGTGAATACCGAAAATTAATGATGATGAAAAGCATGGGTTTAAATTTTTAATGCATGATACTAAGTGATATTTCATGTTTAGTATATAGTATAAGCATAAAATAATTTTGTGAAATTTATTGAACACCAAAGCTTGTTGATTTGAAATTGCGAAAATTACAAAGATTTTAACCTATGGTTTAAAATTTTATATGATGATATTGAGTTGATAATTAAATTCTATAGTATGATAGAGTACAACAAGATTTTATTGGAATTTATTGGATACGTATGCTAATTGTTGCTAATTATCGAAAACGAACGAAATGGCTAAGTATGAGTTCGTTTCTAATGTTAAATGATGCTATGATGGTTAATTATAAACTTAGAATGAATGGTTGTGATTAGAGTGGATGAATGAAACACTTATGCACACTTACACAATGATTGTGTATTGCATTAGAAATTAGGGTTTCTAATGCTTAGCATAGTTTATGTTGTGTATGGTTTTGTCGATGTTGAATGTTTATGTTTATGTCGAACCGACAAACCAAAACCCCGAACGTAAACAACATAATACTATATGAACGAGAATCCAAAAGAAATCGACCAATTTCGATAACTTAAGATGGAATAAACAAGAATCGAAGTTAGATACGAATTAGGGTTTTTATTAATGAAAGGATACCCAAACGTGAGTTCCTACGTTAGAAAAACCAAGAGTCGAGCTACAACGTTAATATTCAATAACGACAACTCACTACGACATTAGTCGGGCGTAAACACAACTCGATAATGAATAACGATTATCGACATATGTAACCTCCGTGAGTTAAGTTAAATAAACAATGTCGTAATGTGTAAGCAACGATTCGAACACACGATGTCGATCCTTATGTCTCAAAAGCCGAGTTAATATTCCCGAAGTACTCCATTTATTCTTAAGTACTAATTACTTACATGATGGCATATGTCCACTTGATTTGTAAGTCAACATTCCTCTTTTAATTATCGTGCTAATACGACAAGTCGTCAAGCATAACCTACTAGGACGTAACTATAATTGTTAAGTCTAGTTAGTGGCTTAAGAACTTCCTAATTTACCAATCATAATTTGATTATCGATAACCTATAACGTAATAACGTTATAATAAAACTAAGGTTAAGAGTCACGAATAGACTCGGATTATGTAATTCATAATTGAAGTTCACCTATGGACGATGAGGTAATATAGCCGGAGAATTGGGAATGTAGGATAATAAAAATTATCTTAAAACAATCACATTAAATCATAAAGAAACCCTAATTGGGAACTTTAAAGTCGTAATTTATAAACGACCATCGATCGATAGAAAGAACCTAAGAACGGCTATTTTCTTATGAAGGGTTCGATCGGGCGTAGTTGCTGAGGAAGGATACTCACCCCTGCTCATTTAGAATCACTAAGCTTTGGATTAGCAGGTGGGCTTTCTTGAAACAAAAATGTTATGCATAACTCAAAGCATGATTTACAAAAGCTTTATGAAATATTATCACATGAAATGTTATCGATCGCCAAATGTTTATGTTTTGTTGTTATCCTATCTGAGATTGATATATTCAATGTGGTATGTGAATGTGTTGGTCCACCAACGTTAAAAAAGGGTAACGATCGGATCCGACTTAGTTGAGGACTAACTCGGATTGTGTACACGATGTGTTGTGTGTTAAGGTTAGCTACCTCGATCGATCACGGCGACTATGTGTAGGTGGCCACCCATAGTCGCGAATGGAATGAATGAATGAATGATCGATATGGGAACAACGTGAATGAAATAGTCGCCCGACACTTTTGGAAAACGATAAAATATTTGATAGGCATGAGTCTTTAACTAAAATCCTCATGCGCTATTGTGGCGCTAATAACTTTGACAAAGAAAATGTTTTCGCAACGAGTCCACCGAGTACTTTTGTACTTAGCCCGCATCTCGTTTTTGATGTGCGGGTTGAGCAATGATCGATGATGGGTGCGAGGTGGTGCGAGTAGCGACTATTTTGATGCTTAATTAGAAAGGTTTCTAGAACCTTGGGCATGCATCGTCATATGCATGTCCACATGCTTATTTGCCGCCTAACTCGATATTATTAACGCTTTGATTATAACCGCTATTTCCGTATTGAATTGGAGGTCGACTGCACTTTAAATTTCGCCTTACGATTGGGTTATGTGAATCTTGAACCCTTTTGACAAGTCCTTCTAGGACTTGAGTTGGTATGGATTGTTTATCCCTTTAAACCTATGCGTTATTAAGTAGTAGATTGGTTGATTGCCTTGATTAGTTATGTTTATTTCCGCTGCTTTATCATACCGGTGACGATCCATATGATCCGTACTTCATTGGAAAGTCGGGTCGTCACAGATAATTTGGAACAAATCCAATTTTTGATAAGTGATATCATACGTATCTTTCTTCGATAAGGTATATTCTTACACTTCTTACACGGACACTTGATTTTCTACATCTGCGAATAAAAGCGAGCACTAGCGAATTCAATAAAACTTTCAAGTCCATCTCGAAATTCAATATTTAATCCACCAACCGAACTAAACCTCTTATACATCCACTCACGATTGTCATTCATTCTTCAAGCTCCTAATTATAAATAATTAATTAAACATATTCAACATAAGTTGTACAATATAGACTAATTATACACTCATAAGTTTATAAACATTCAAACAACGTATAAGTTGTTTTGATTGAAGAAGCTTATAAGCTCACGAACACCCTCTTAGAAAATTCGGGAAATGAATTAAATACAAGCTTTGGACATATAAAGTATTATTGAAATAATAAATTTTGATACTACAACAAAAAAAATGTTGAAACAAAAGATCCGAGTTTGATTCTTAAGATATAAAAAATCATTGAAAATTCGATCTTCGGAAAAACTCGCCTTTTTTTAGTAAATTGTCTTCCAAAAAAACTTGTCTTTCTTAGTACCAAATTGTTCGGATTTAAATCCCATGTACTAATAGCTAATATATCCTTCTGAATCCTAAATCGATGAACTCTTCATTATTATTTTTTTAATTTTATTTACTAAAGAAAGAATAAAACACTCACTCACTTATTTTCTAGATTATTCAAACTCTCAATTTATTAGTTGGAAAGAAAGAGTCTTATCTATTTAGTAACTCCTAAACTCGTATTATTTGAGGATTGCCCAAATTATAAGTATGTGATCGTATTATTCATCCAAATTTCACCAAATCATCACCATATGCCTAATTATACACTTAATAACTCAAAACATCTTAATTCACGAAATGATGAATTTATCATCTCAATTCACATCCAAGCTAAACATATTCACATCCAAACATATTCACATCCAAGCTAAACATATTCACGAAATGATGAATTTATCAAACACCACATATGCGTACAGTTAATTCACGAAATGATGAATTTATCATCTCAATTCATATCCAAGCTTATCAATTTCACAAGCCCAAATCACAAGACTAACATTCAATGCATCATTTTCACAAACTCCACTAAATTCGGTAACATACATGCATAAACTCAACACATCCTAGCATATTAACATAATTAACAAATATATATCAACAAAAAAAAATAAAATTGAAATACAAATCAATAAAAAAACAGAAATATAACACAGACGACGGGCGACGGGCGGGGGGCTAGGGGGGTTAGGGGCGGCGGCGGCGACGACGGGACGACGGGGGGGGTCAGTGAGGGTCATGGGGGGGGGGGGTGGGTGGGGTGGGGTCATGGGGGGGGGCAGGCAGGCGGCGACGGGCACGGCATGGGCGGACGGCGGGCGGTCGGGGCAGCATGGCTGGGGCGGGGTTGGGGTGGGGAGGAGTTAGGGGTTAGGGCTCGATATGAAATTGGGAAGAAATCCGTATGATATTAAATTTTTAGCGGCGGATTAACGACGGAAAAATCATCGTTATAATTAAAAGCCTCTAACGACGGATTAACGACGGAAAAAGACCTTAACGACGGACTAAATTTAACGACGGATATGTGTCCGTCGTTAAATTACATCTGTAATTAAAAAAAAATAAAAATAGTTAACATAACGACGATTTCATCGTCGTTAAATTTAACGACGGTTGTCTGACGGAAATTCGTCGTTAATATTATTGGAATAAATAAAATCAAAATTAATATTAACGATGATTGTTTTTCGTCGTTAAATTAAATAAAAAATTAAAAATCCGTTTATTTAATGACGGATCAGCGACGGATAGAGTTTAACGACGGACATAATCTGTCGCTAAAGTATCAATCCAATAAAAAAATTGAAAAAAGGTTAATTTTAACGACGGAATTAGTCCGTCGTTAAATTTAACGACGGAATAGCGACGAGAGTGACGTCGTTATCAGTTCTCGCGAGATAGGGGTGAGTATTCGGGTATTTGGTCGGGTATGGTCAAAAAAATATCCGAATTAAAATAACCGAAATTTTAGAAATGATATCCAAACCAAACCGAAATAATTTCGGTTACCAAACCAAAATAACCGAAAATTATTTCGGATAATTCGGATAAAACCGAATTTTTGCCTTAATTCTGAATTTTAAACAAAAAAATACAAAAAATATTCTAATACTCAACAAATAACTAGCTTGCTATATTCATAAATAACATTGTCAAATACTAAACAACTCATTACCAACAATCTTCATAAGTTCAAAGTTCAAAAATCACTACCAAATACGAACAATTCATAAAAATGCTACAATATTCTCAAAACACCAAATTTAAAGTTCAATTTAGGGCAACTACTATTTTAATTATAATATTACTATACTATATATAAATATAAATTTCGGGTATCGGATATTCGGGTAAAAAAACTCATACCCGACCGGAAACCATACTACCAAAATATATTTCGGTTATAACCGAATTGTCCCAAATAACCGATTTACCCGAACCAAATTAGATATTTCGGTTTGGTTCGGTTCGATTATTCGGTTATTGAACACTTTGCTCACCCCTAGCGCGAGATATTCCCGCCTCGTTCCGTCGCCGATCAGTCGCTAAAATAATTCCTTTCTATTCCGTAGCTAATTCGTCGCTGATTCACGACCCGTATTTTGGCCGTCACTAATCCGTCGCTGATCGGCTGTATTATTGTAGTGCCAATTTTTGCTCGTATAGTCATACTTTGATCCATTTTTAAAAATTATTAATATGGCATGATCTGTGTTTTTTTTAACACTCATAGCTCAACTCAACATTTAAAAACTTATAAATATAACCTAACATTTGCCCGTTATTGCACTAATTGCCCATTAATTAGATGACGTTAATAGAATTATGACTAGGATTGAGGGAAACTGACATGGATAGTTAATTTTATCACATAACAACAAATCGATCAAAATAACGTTGTTTTGTAATTTTTTAAAACACATCTAAGAAATTTTGATGCCACATTAATTTTTCAAAGACAAGCCATAACCATAAGTATAAAACTAGAGCAAACATTTAACAATATCTATATATTTTTTAAATCGAACCAAAATATCACCACATATGCAAAAGTCGGCCAAAATTGAATGCTAATACTTTTTGTTAATAAAATATCAATTTTCGGAGGGCCATCTCACTCCTCAAAATCAAGCTACCAAAATCATGAACGCAAAAAAAAAAGGACAAAGAAGAAGGCAAAAATGAAACTAATTAACCAGTTAAAACCAAAAACTGAATTGGCTGTACAAAGAACACATAGTATTGAAAGAAACATATATTTATTATTCCAAATGAAGGAATGAGAGCACCTAATTGATCATCTCCTCTCCTACCTAGTAATATCCGAAACCGGAGTCATCTCCGACGACCTGCGACGTGGTGGCCGATCTCGAGCACTTCTTGGACGAGGATGCGGTGGCGTCGCCGGACCTCCGACGCAGCATCTGGCGCATTCCGTCGGCGACGCGGACGGCGGGGTTGGATTTATACTTGCTGCAGAAGGACATGTGAGCTCTGACAGCTTCGTCCATGGCGTATTGCTTCTTCCCTCTGCAAATTTCATCCCTCACCGCCTCCGAACATAATCCGCACAGCCATTTCCCCTCGAATTTCGACTTCACCTCGTTGATGTAGTCTTGTGTGCACTCCTCCTTCAGCCCGCAGCACTCACACTTCACCAATTCTGTGTCCATTCTCTCTCTCTCTCTCTCTCTCTTGCCTCACTTGATCATGTGTATTGTGGTGTGAATTTGAGAGAAAAGGAATGTTAGCATAGGTTTCTTGATGACAAAAAGCTCTTTTTTCCGCTGTTGTTTCTTTTTCTTTCTTTTTTTTTTTGTTGGGAGATTTGAGGGAGAAATTGAGGTCTAATTATGGGGTAACTTATGAAAGATGGAAAGGATTGGGAGAAGAGAGAAGTTATAGTAGGGAGGGAAGGAAAGCTTCCATAATTTTCTCCATGAATAAAGGGACATTGGGCACTGGAATGTGAAACAATGTGGCCTTTGGGGGGCCTAATGGTGGGGCCCCTTTCATATTTTTCTTTTGTCATTTTTTTGGTAAATTTAAATATATATTTTATTCTAAATTTATTAATTTTTAATTAATTAAATTAATTTCTCATGTTAGTAATTTTGCAAACTCCATATTTTAAGATATCAGTAGGATTTTTCTAGTGAAAATGGGATTTAGCAACATTGTGTATACTTAATATATCGCTTTACATATCATTTTAGTGTTATTATATTGAAATATAATCTGGAGCATTAATTAGAAAATGATGGTATGACCGAATGAAATCTGTCATATGGGTCATGACCTATATTATAAAAAATTCAGTACAATTGTAAATATATTGTTCATTATGAACTTGTTACAAGATATTTAAATTAGAAAAAAAGGTATTTAAATCGTTTGACTGATCTTGCACCCCTCAAATCGTGTTACACAAGTTTTTTTTTACTAATAAGATATGGCGTTGTATTTAAACTATATATACTGCACAAGATTTTATATTTTAAACCATGTTAAACATTAATTTCAAATCAGGGGTGGATCCAGAAATTTAGTGTAGGAGGCTGAGTATAACACGTATGTAGTCGAGGATGGACGTAGAAAAATTTTACTAGGTGTATTTACTTGATAATCTAAGAGAATAGTTATAAGAGATGAGGAGTGTCATCTCCTTTGAGTCTGATTACACTTTTTATTTAAGTATATATTCATTCTCTATTTGATAATTATTTCTTTTAATTTCTTTAGACGTCTTTCTACTTGTTTTTCCTTGCCCCACCCATAACCTCATTATACATAGTTATCTTGATCATAAATATTTTTTGTATGAAAAATATCAAAAAATATGAGAATTTAAAGTTGGAGTTCATCCATTATTGGTTATATTAATATTTGTAAATATAGATTTTTAATTCTAATTAAAATTCTTAATTAACTAAATGATGTTAAGTCTAGATTTTTATATAGCACTTTTAGAGAATTTTTTTCAAATTTTATCACTTTTCTGCACGAAATATTATATAATTTGTATATTTAAAACTTATGAAAAGTATATAAAGAATGTGATTAAACTAACTATTGCAACTTAAAAATATATATATTCGTATTCTTGTGAAAATAGTAATAAGAAACTTCCTAAAGTATTAGAACTATGATTAATGAATACGGAACAATTGAGAGTTGAAAAAAAATTCAAATTTTTCATTCGCGTGATTATACTAGAAAAAAAGTGATTAATTCTTTGTTCAAGATCGTGGAAAATTATTAACCAAAAGTAAGTCCAATATGTTATGTAATTTTGTTCATATATGCTGCTACATATCATGTAAGGATCTGGACTTTAAATTAAAATTTTAATTATTTGAGGTGGGCTAAATTGAAGTTGGGCTATATATAATATATATAAATATAAGAAGAAATTTTGGGATTGCACTGGACTGGAGCTCAACCCATGAATAAATCCGCCCATGTTTCAAATATATACACGTTATTCTAATCATGCTATTATTCTCGCAACATATTTTGAATTGTTTTTAATAGAAAATGTTAAATAATTAAGTCCCAAAATAAAACCTTGATAATGATTGACCATTTATCGCCTTAATGAAACATAGTATGAAAAGCAATTATATTTGTAATAAAGAACAAGCATGAGAAATGGAATCATGACTTCTTGCTTGCGGTAGCTCTATATGGTGGGCGTGTTTAATTATTTTTTCTTTACTATTTAAAAATTCGCAATTTAAAAAGTGCGGTAAAATTTAAATTAAAAACCCTTTAATTACAAAACTAATATACAGTTTCACTTAATAAACTAGGGCACGACTTTGTCTATTGCTAAAAATCAACCTTTTTTGGGTGGGTCAAGTATTAGTATAGCGATAGAATGGTTAATACTTAAAGTTAGGTTCGAATTCGTCGTTACATGATTTTAAAATTTATCCATTTATTATATACCTGTTAATTACTAAATACTAATTAATAATATTAGTTGTTTCTTAGGTAAAAACATTGCAATGATTGATCAGCAGTTAGTTCGGTTGTCGTAGTCAAAAGTAACTTATGTATAATACCAAAAGATAAGGCTAAGATCATTAAACTAATGCATATTGAACAAAACGTTGATTGGTTCTACTTCCACTGATATTATTTTTCCTACACTTGCATTTACTGAGCATCCGTAATATTCATGTCAATTCGCGCGCAAATTTATTATTTTCTCTCTATATAATTTTTAAATTTAATGAGTTTTTAGTAATTTGTTTTAAATAACTGATGTTAATTTTTGTATACTCGTTTTGGTCTGCAATGCAATCGATTTTCTAATGTAATAATTAAGGATAAAAAGTGTGAATTTACTCACTTTTTGTATATAGCTTTTGATAATAAGGGACATTTATTTGGGGGCAGATGGAGGATATATGTATATATTATATCTAGTGATAGTTAATAAGTCATACATCTTACTCCAATTTTACATGTTTCATTTCTATAATCGTTTTATTTGTAGCAATGTACTCTTGTGTTTACTCTGTATCGGTTGTAGTTGATTAAACATTTTATTTGAGCTATTAAACATAAAAAGAAAACAATGGATCGAATGGAAATGGAGCAGCTGTCTATTTGCATGGTTAAGTGGGTTTATGTGGTCAAAATGTCACATGTTTGAATTTCACTAACATCTATATAGGTCTTAATCTGTTATATTTAGTTTTTCAAGTTTGGTATATTTCTCATGTATGGTTTGTAGATTATTGCACAAGAACGTATAGTTTACTAGTACACAACGACGGTAGAGACTACGGATTCCTTATGAATTAAAATAAATAAATAAATAAATGGTACTTGTAACAGTAAGGCAAATATGGAATTAAGATCTCATTCCAAATCAAATAAATGCATGACAATATATAAGTGGAGAGGTTTAGATAAAACTTAATCATATACCTTAATATATAATAATCCAAAATAAAGTTATGGGCTGAAGATGACTCGATCATTATTTATACCAACAATTTGTTGTTTCTGCAACAATATATTTATGTTTCTTTGATGATCTGATTCATGCATGTGTTGACCTTGACTAACTTGACTTGATTCGACGGCCGCTTCATATGTTTATAAATAGGGATATATGGGGAGGGTTTATAGCAGAAACATCCCTTATAATATAAACTACAAAATTATGAATTTGTATTAGTTCATTATAAAAGTTTTTGAATTTTCCTTAAAAGGTGATGAATTAAGAAAAAAATAGAATTCCGCCCTCATAATATTCGAATCCAAGCGTATTAATTTATCCAACAAAATGATGAATGAAACGTATATCTTTATGATCGAATGACTGAAAATAGCTCTTATTTTATATGTTCAAATTGGTTTGTACTTAATCTAATTTTGATATATATGGGTTGGGTTCCCATAATACCCGATCGTTAGGTAGTATGTAGTACTCAATCTAAATCACATATTTTGAATATATGGACACACCACAATTGACAACCTTATTATTTATTAATTTTTTTAACTTTTACAAAGGACAAAATGAAAAAGAAAGCAAACAAATCTTCTTTTTCTTTTCTTTTCCTCCGATCTTCTTCTTCTTCAATTTTGTTTTACAAAGGCGGTGGCTACAGCACCAGGGGACAGCGACAGCGATGCACGGGAAAGCAACAAACAACAGATTTTGAGAGAGAAAAAAATAAGGAATTTTTTTTAGAAAAATATTTGATGGATTTTGAGGGAAAAAAAGAAGATGAATTTGAGACCAGAACGAAGAATCGAGAGAGATGGTATCTATGATGGTGGTTTATGACGAAATTCACCGATAACCAATGAAGGAGACGGCTGAACAGATGGATGAGGATGGATGAGAGATTTGCTATCGAAAAACATACTCCTACATATAACAAAATATACTCCTACATATAATAAAACATACTCATGCATATAACAAAATATACTCCTACATATAACAAAACATACTCATGCATATAACAAAATATAAGACTACATGTTGATACAAAATACAAACATACATATGACAAAACGCCCTCATGCATGCAACAAAATACACTTATGCATACAACAAAACATAAACCTGCATGTTGGCCACGAAATACAAACATGCAAACAAAACACATTCATGCATATAATAATATATATTCATGCATATGACAAAACATATATGAATGTTGGTCAACAAACGCTAAGGGATGTACGAACGCATGCTGGGAGGACGTACAAGCATGAGCGTGTGCTAGCACTGAGCGCGCTTCCAACACACATGCATGTTTGTGTTCATTATATACATAATTCAGTTCAATTATATGCATAATTTATTTATTTTTTTGTATTATATAACAAATTAAATTACTAGTATACCCTTACTGTAGCGAAATTAGTAAAAATAAACTTAAAAAATCAAAAAATAATCTCCACCATAGGATCTATGAGATGAATGGATGAGATTGAGTGCTACATATTACCTAAGGCTTTGGTACTATATGATCCCAATATGAAAATGTTTAAATAAAAACTTTATTTAAAGTGAGAATATGAGAACCATTTTTAGGCATTCGATCACGAAGATTTACGGTGATGCATCATTTTGTTGGATGAGTGCAATGAGCATCACATGGCTTCGAATCCCATGACAACGAAAATTCAATATTTTTTTCAGTGCAGTAACTTTCATGAAAGATGTATTGTTATCACGTTGTACGATAACAAATGTTTTTACAATAACTCATACACACACATATATATATTTATAATATATAATATATAATATATATAGAGAGATAAGAGCAAATACAAACCATAATTAAAGTATAAAATAGGAACAAATTTTAACCCTTAGATTAAACTAATCCAGTGGATAATATTTTGCCAATTAATGTCCGTATATGATACACAAAATGATTAGTAGAGGTTAATAACGTAATTTCAAATTTTCGGTTATAACTTTCAACATAATTATAGGAACTCTAATTTGCACATATCATGATGGAGTAGTGATCCATTAAATATGGATAAATTAGTTATCGTTTCCTATATCCATGCCATTTACAATATTTGCTTTCTTTTTAGATTTTGTGAATATTACTGGTTGAACACTAATGGAGAATTCAGGTAATGTTTTGTTTTAATATTGAGTTTAATCTATCATATTTGTTTATTCTAGATTTGTTCTTGTTAGCAGAAAGTTCTTTTTTGTTCGTTTTCATTCGATTGTATTGTAATATAGTAGGCGTCTGTGTGAATTTGTACTAAACACATGATGAATCGCATTCAAATTATGTCTGAACTTTCTTTCGTAGTATTAAGTTTTGGGTGTGGAAAAAAAATGGCAGGTTAATATTATATTATTTTGAGGTGGACTAGAATCATTTATAGTTGTTTATTAGTTAGTATTATAACATGTTTAATTCTCGGTGATAGCTTCAACATGTTAATGTAGGCCATATCTTATAGAATTTTTATTTTTATTTTTTATTACAGGTACATTGGATGAGGTTGTCAGCTCAGATGTTGGCGGGCTATTTATTCCAACATGTGACGTTGATTTGAAACCTTTTGTAGGTCAACCATTTGACTCGTTGGAAGCGGCATTTGATTTTTATTCGCTATATATATGGTTATGCGTCGGGTTTTGATGTTCGAAAGGGAACTGCAAAAATAGGCAAGTATCATCAAGTAGTGGTGAGGTACTTTGTTTGTACTAGGGAAGAGATGAAGAATATAGTTCATGATGAGTCATATGAAGATTCAGGTAAAATTGTAAAGAAACGTCGGAGGCCATCAACTCGTGTTTGTTGCAAAGCTCGTATTGTTTTGAAAAAACAGATTGGAATGGGTTATGTTGTATCGAGTCTCAATGAAGGTCATATACATGATTTTGTATCAGAAGAATATCGTCATCTTTTAAAGTATAATAGGAAAGTGGATCATTCTCATCAAATGATTCTTCTGAAATGTGCTAAAGCAAATATTGGTCCAATGAAATCTTTTCGTGTTTTCAAGGAGCTTGTGGGTAGTTACGAAGATATCGGATGTACGAGTGAATCCGTATTAAGATTGTACGAATCATAAACGCACTGTACCAAACAACTTAATAAAGCGACACAATACTTTCCAGAAATCGAAAAAAATATAAGATATGCAATTACTAGAACAACTTGTACTAAATTCAAAGTTCATATTTCACGTGTTCCAGAAAAATGGTATGAATTCAATAACCGTATCAAATAACTGAAAATTAGACACATTATTTGCAGTTCTTTAGCAGAATTGTTTTTAAAAAAAATAAAAGGATACACAACACACTAGAAAAAACACACTTTTATGGATAAGGACCGATTTGCCCCCAAAATTATTTATGGATGGGCTTCAGTACAATTTCTTCTTACGACTTTGAAATACGTCCAAAATTTGTAGCTTGTCAATGTTCATACTCAAGTTGATAATACAGTTATAGCCGAAGCAACTATAATATAAAGTTAGCATTTGAAGTAGCCATGTGAATTTATTTTGTGAATTATTCGAAATAGTGTGAATTATTCGGTCAGTTGTATATATGTATTTATTTGTTCTTATAAAAGACATAAACGTACGAATCGGACAAGCACATAGTGTGAATTCGAACTAAAAATGGTATGAATATAATAACCGTATCAAATAATTGAATAATTAGATACATTATTTGCAGATCTTTAGCATAATTGTTTTTTTAAAACAAATAAAAGGATACACAATTACTCGAACATGTAGTTCAAAATTGACTACATTATATTTTTTTCACGCATCTTCTACACTTATAATTCTCAACCTAATAGTGTTGCATCTATGTTGATATTTGAGTTTCCTATCAATTCTCCATAATAAGAATTTGCACTCAAGGCAACTTGGTCTTTCACATTGTTGTGTTTCGAAGCAAGCAGAGCCACACAATAACGTGCATGTAAGAGGTTTAATTGTCTTTTGGATTTTGATGACAACCCACTATCCCACGATGATGTTGCTTCTCCCATAAATGTCTCGAGATGCCTTGTCAGATAAATACCAGTGTCATTGATATTGTTCTCATCTCCCCATTTGATGCTCAAGATGGATTCCTTAGCTTTGTGGACAATATTTCCCTTGTGAGCATGGTTGACATGGTGCAGGTAGTCGCCGAGCATGCGTTTTGTGCAATTAAGATAAATAAATTTTTAGATACGATATTTGGAATTTAAATTAATTTGAAAGAGTTTGGATAAGTAGACTCAACATACCACGTCATTGATTGTTGAGATATATTTCTCCATATGACAATTTGCTTGTGTTTCGTTCAGACTATCTATGACATACACCTTAGCTTTTCTCGTGTCCACACATATTGCATAATATTTTAGTATCTTGCACATTGGGAAAAAGAACTAATAGAAAATAAATTGTTTAGTTAGTGTACAAAAGTACTAATGTTTTATAATGAATTAATAAGACATTTACTTACAAGGTCTATGTAAGAGAGTATGCTGTGTTTAAGGCGTTCGAACTCTGGAGCAATCTTTCTGAAAAATATGTCCCTATGCCTCTCGTACGACCACATTTTGGGGGTTCAACAATTGATTCAACCTTTAAAAGTATACACAATTTAGTAATAACTTTTGAAAATCTGTTAATTACATGTATAGATTAATTCAGACTATACACGAAGTAAGCGTATATAGCTTGTTCATACTAACTATAAAAAAATGCATATGATTAAATTAGATTGATGCATTTTAAGCACATAATACCATTTTTCCCTAGTCTATCAATGATGGATTTCATACGAACGCACAATAAAATGTATGTAATTTTCTTATTCAGACATAAATTAGTCACAAACTTACGCAAACTCCTGTAGTAGCATAAAATCTTTGTGGTGATGTATCTGATCGAAATTCCTCACTTCCGTTCAGCATCGTAACCCATGCATCTATGACACCAATCCCTAAAATGTTGCCTCTGCATAATGTGACCATGCCTATCCTTTGTAACACAATATTTTCGAACGAAAAAAGTATCTCATCCCTGCAAATAAAATCCAATATTAGATTTTTTTTATCGATCAATATAGTTCGATGTATGATGTAGAAGATATAATTTAGATCACAAGAAAGTATTGTTCGTCATCGTTATTATATAAGGAAAACATCGCAAGTGTTGTCTCTGTTCTATTCAGATGTTTGCTTGCATTAACACTTCGTTGCACAAAGGGAGATAAAATATAGGTTGCTTTCTTAATGACTCCTTTCATCCTGCAACGATTTTTGGGTTGTGTTCCCAATGGTGCCATTACCTACGCCCATATAATGCATTTGTCATACATCACAGTATAAATTGAAATTCTAGAATTTTCGCTATTCATTTAACATCATGTCAAAAAACAATCAAACATATAAAATTAATTCCATATTCATTTCATACCAATTTAAAATTCAATTTACGTTAAAAACAAAATATATAGCATTAACCTATCTAAGAGTGCACATATGTAACCACAACTTATATATTTGACATATAGAGCCAGAAGAAAAACATAAATTAGTAGTCAGATAATAGTTGCAGTCATAGAATTTTAGATTGTTCACATGAGTTTATAATATTACATACATTGGTTGTCCGAGGTTGCAACACCTTTAGATTTCCATTGTAGTTACTCATCCCACTATCACAGACCTGATAAATATATAGAATATTACAACCTTATCGAACATTCTCGCTATTCTTTAAGTCTCAACCAAATTTTCACTTTTAATTGGTTGAGTGATTGATATTAATATCATTCAAACTACAACACCAATAGTTAATTTAATTTAATTTGATCAGATAAATAGTTTTTTAATTTAATTTGACCAAATTAACAGTCTATTTAATGCATTATTTAATAAGATAAATAATTTGGATACATTATATCTATTAATACTATATAGCAAAAAATGTCTTATAATCTCACGTAGTTAGAATGTTCATGTTGTACTGGAGACTTAAACTTCATTAATTGATTTCTTTATTATTGTGACATAATTAAAATTATGATTGCTCTAAAAATATTATGAACTAATTATAATTTTGTTTTGAAATCTACTTATTGTATTTTGACAGTATTAGTTGGATCCTTGACAAATTTTTATGACTCCACTATTAAATATATTTTATTATAGTTTTTAACATCTAATTATATCACTATTTCTATTTCAAAATATATTAATATAGATAGCAATGCCAAAAAATATGAATCCAAATTTTTATGCAATCCGGTATTAAATGCAATTAAGGTAGAGTCTGAATATGATTAAGTAATTGAAATGAATTGACTAATACTTTTTCGGCAACTACACTCCTATAGGCTATATCTATATATAATCTAATTAGCAATATAATTATATATATATATATATATATATATATATATATATATATATATATATATACGAATAATATATTCAAGCACCTTACCAATGAATTCATACGAATAGTATATCAATTCGAACATGAAGCTTTGTTGCCACGCTTTCATGGATAATGACTTTAATCTAACATCGTAAATAATTTCATATCACCGCGTACACTCTACTCCATGATTCAAATGATTATTTCTAATACAATCAGATAATGAATATGTTCAAGCAGCGTATATCCGCAATTCAGATAATTAGTAAGCAAATTCATACAACTTACTCTACGATTCAGATAATTGTTTTTGAAACAATCAAATCATGAATATATTCAAACCATAATTCCAACAAATTCATACGAATACTATATATCAATTCAGACATTGTTTTAATGCTTTCATGGATAAGGGCTTTAATCTAACATCATAAAGAATTTCATATCACAGTGTACACAATTCATATTGGGTAAAAAAAGGGACCACATACAATTAAGGTTATTTTCAACATTAAAGTAAAGGACCATCTGTATTTGATTTTTAGATATTATAAAGAACAAAAACAATATAATCTTTGAATCATAGGATGCAATATATCCAATAAATAAAGAACAAAACAGTGTAATCACAACAAAGAAAAGAAGCCACAATGCCTTTAAAAAAATAATTACTATACGACAATTTTCTCATATACCTCTAAAAACATATTTTCGAGAATTCATATTAACAAGAAAAGAGTGTGCATGAGAAAAACAAGTACCAAAATATATAATATCTTAGTCGATTTCTCCATTCGAACAAAAAAATTTCAGTAACAATGCAACGAACCTACTGCTCCAGGAGATTTCAAAGTTGTCTTCTTCGTCGACATAACAGTGATTTTTCACGTATGGTTAAGTGGATATTTCACAATTGTAAAACCCTTTTCTGGTTGTTGGTCGCATGGTTCAGTGTATTTTTAACTATTGTAAATCTCTAGTTGTTGGAATGAAAAAGGAGTTGTGTAAAATGGAATGCAGATGGATAATCATTAAATGTCAACGAAATTATGTTCAATGGTTTTTTCACTATTGCAAAACTCTGGTTGTTGGAATGCAAAAGGAATCGTATGAAATGGAATGCAGATGGATAACATGACAAATGAAATATGCATTGGATATTGTGGTACTAATTGAATATTGGGCAGACAAATCGTCATTAGGTGCAGAGGCGTATCTCACTTTGATTTGTTGCATCGGCATTCTCGTGAGTTCAAGATACAGACGGTGGGAATCAAATTGTAATTACATTTTTACCCCTTTCTTAAATAAATTTCATATTATATAAATTATATGTTAATCAAGTATTAAATTGTTCAACTCAATCTGGACCGTTGTTTTAATTCAAATCTATGGTTCAATATGGTTCTTATTTTATACTCTTAGGAGAGTTTTCACAATAACAACTCCATATATATATATATATGGTTGAGTTATAATAAAAACCTATTTTTTCGTAAGAACCTAAAAACCAATGTATTTTATGTATAAAATTAATGTATTTTATGTATAAAACTAATGCACCATTGAGTTATGGTAAAAGCCAACACTATTCATCAATATTTTATAGTGCAATAACTTTATATTTAAAGTGCATTGGTTTTTAGGTTTTTACAGAAAAATTGGTTTTTATTTGAACTTTTCCATATATATATATATATGGATGAGTTCATATACATGCAAAGCTTAAAGTACATAAATAAGAACAATATATGACCATTTGATTGTCTTTTTGGATGGTTAAGATTAGGTTGGCATATTTTCATTTTTATTCACTTATTTATTGTACTAAGGTTATTTAGGTAATTTTTTTATAATAGAAACCGTTTTATAGGGAATTATGGTCACTAAATGATTTGGTTATTACGATTTTTGATTGATGTGATATCTTCACGTGATGTAAATTTTCATCTCATATTTCTTCCCTTAAAACACATAGATGTGTATCACGTGTTTTTTACAATTATAATAACACGCAGATGTACATATCCAAAATACATATATTAGAGTGCATATACATAGATGTACATATCCCATATATATAGATACTCAGATGTTGCATTTATTCGTGCACGTATTTAATAATGCACATATTCTGTGCAACACACTGATGCTCATTAGATCACAATTATGAACAAATTCAGTCCAAAATACATTTTTCTATTGTTGGGAAAATTGCTTTGTTTTTTAGAATTAACCTATCTTAACTCATGCAGCTTTCTTCATAGTTGCTGATCTCTCGACCATCACGCACTTGCTTTCATCATTTGTGTTGGAGGAGGTACTGGAAGAGCTACTTGAGATGAGCTTAAAGTGTCGGCCTTCTCATCAACCATTTCCTTGCGCTCGCTCATCTTCTTGTCTTGCTTGGCACATAAAGCTTTTCTTTCCTTGTGGCTCTGTTCAGAGCAGTTATGTTCGAAGTGTCATTTCTTGCCACAGTTGAAGCACTCATCATTTTTATCCTCAGGTCCTTCCTCTCTACGGCTCTTATCATGTCCGCGACTCTCTTTTTGGTACTTGATGTACATCTTTAATTGGGCTTTCATTTTCCAAATCGTTCAGCCATTAAAGTATACTCAGTCAGCAACTCGTCGTTATTGCACTCAACTTTATCCTTAGTTGTCTTCTTGGCTTCCTTGCTCTTGTCAGCTTTCAGGGTGGCACCTTTGCTCGTGCTGACTTGAGCGTCTTCTTCAGATGCTTCAGCCTTTGTAGACTCTTCGATACGTCTGATGTCATATTCGTCAGCTTTCAAGGCTGAGAAAAGCTTGTCCGTAGACATCTCATTAAATTCGACTTTCTTCTGAAGTGCTACTGTGTAGATTTTCCAGTCAATAGCATGGTGTGCTCAAATTAATTTGAGATTGATTTCGTGTTGCATATATTTGTCCTTTCTCGAGTTGAGATCTCATTTATGATGGTAGTGAATCTAAGTTCCATGTCATCAATGGATTCTTCCTTATTTTTTTTGAAGTTATCAAACTTCTAACAAGCTACCGTAAGCTTATTCCTCTTGATTTCCTCGGAGTCTGCACATAGGCTCTCTAACGTATCCCACATTTCCTTTGTTGTTTTATATTTCATCAGCTTCCTAATGTGAGAGCTGGGAACTATTCCGGAGATGATATTTTTGGCAACGCGGTCGAGCTTGTCTTGTTTGTGTTCTTTTGAGGTGAAGTCCGCTCGATCCTTCAGCTTGTACTCGTAGGTAGGTTCTTGTCCCGGTTGCATGCTTACTTTCATTATTTTCTCTCTGATAATGATCGGGCCATTGGTGATTACCTCCCACATATGGCAGTGTTTGGCAGTGAGGTAGCTCTTAAGTCCGAACTTTCAGATCTCATAGTTATCTAACGTAAATATGAGAAGAGAAGTTGATCTGCTATAGTTAGTTTCCATCACAACAAAAATTAAGTAGTATGCCAAAAATATGTGATTTTAAGGATCAGTTCTGAAACAATGACTACTGGGGGAGTTAGTTATTCTTGTGAACAACCTGCTCTGATACCAATTAATGGTCCGCTGGTACGTATTGGTGTATTGAGGGGGATACACCAGTTAGGCAAATTTAAAAAAAAATCTTAAGACAAGACTAACTGGTTGCTGACAGCAGCTAGTCGGATAACTGACGGTCTAGTACTGGTGTCAATACTGTTGGTCAATTTAGATGAGAGATATCTTGTACTGAGTGATATCAGTTAGCAAATCTTCTAACTGCTATGGCAGTAAGTCAGTTGTACTGATAACTGATTTATGTGCGGAATATGGTGGTTACTGTATTTGCCTTACTGAAAGTTGAGACTCAATTTTAAATACTTAGTCGTCTATTGATTAGTCAGTTTAGATCTCTTCAGTATCAAACTGATACTGATAGAGGATTTTAAAACAATGTTATGTTGTTGTGTGTTGTTGATGGGAGTTCAATAACATGTAATATAAAAGCAATGTTGAAAGTAAATAACACGTTGATTTTTACATAGTTCGGAGAGATTAACTCCTACGTCCACGAACTAATTTCTCAGTCAATCCACTAACTTCGGATTGTTATTGTTTACGGGTACAAGAGTAAACCTAGATACTAAGATCACCTTATAGTATCCCGACTAACTTGACGTTCCTCCTATGCTTGCTAGTGCTAGGAAACCACTAACTGCTTTCAAGATGCAGTCGACTTAATATCTAGCTTGCGGGTGCTAGAAACCAAGCTTTCAGCAATTAACACTTTGTTGCTTACTTGCCCAAACTTTTTTACTCAACTATGTAGGGTTTTGTAGAAGGATTTTCCAACTACGGATCTGAGTTGTCACAGACGATAAACTCCGGATGTCTAGGCTTAAGATATACAAGATGAATATCCTAGACGTAAGGAGGTGTATGTTGAAATCTCGAGCTAATATGAATATGTGAGCTCTTAAGATTTACTAATATGATGACTACTTCATTCTTCGAAATCGTTGTTTGATTGGCATGAGCTTTGAGCTTGACTACTTTGAGATTTCAATTGTGCAGCATTTCTGTAACCTTCAAATGTTGGATTCTGTACAATATATATCGAGAGGAATAAGAATAAAGCCGTTGGATAGACTAGCATTCAAATCCTTCTATTTGTCGTCTGAATTCTTCTCATTGACAATTCTCGACGTCTTCTGATAAAGATCGCACCATCGTCACTGTAGCTTTGTAACTCTGAAAAGATGGTATGACATGTCAGGATCTTCTGCAGATACGCTACTACACGTAACGAGTCAAACACTCAAGTTTTAAGTCCTTCCATATTTCTTCAGTTGAGTTGACTCTGTGTTTTATCAGCATTGACTTATGGTTGGGCTAGTCGAGACTGTTGCTCCTTTTCATCAGCAGTCTGGACTCCGTCTTTTGTCAACTTCGAACTCCTGAGTCAGTATGATACATTCAATCAGACGTAGATACTGATAGTCAGTTTTGACCTTTTATTTGTTAGCTTTGACTTGTTATAGCTAACATTGACTACTTGTCTCCAGCTTTGATTATCGAAAGACAGCTTTGACTCTTGGACATCAGCTTTGACCCTGGTAGTCAGTTGTGACTTCGGGCACCCAGTTTGACTTCTGCAATGGCAGTCTACTGCCTGATATGACACTTAGTCATATACTGACTCATTTTCATCCATCAGCGCTAAGTCTCAGTCTTCGATCATGAGGCTTCAGTATTCCGACGTCATTCTTCAGTCTTCGACTTTACTCCAGTAGCTCTGATCATCAGCATCACTTGCACTTCCGTCTTTGGACATCAATTAGCCTTCCATCAGTCTTCATTCTTCAGTACGTGATCCTTCAGTTGCATCGATATTGATATTCATATCAGTATGACTAACTCTCAGTACTGCTTGAACACCTTTAGTCTTGGGTCTATCCAAGTTGCTAGTTCTCCTACTGAAACATATAACAAAAACATCTAACTCTACAACAAGTCAGTAGAATTATTTACTTTAGCAAGACAATCATCAGAGATTTTTAGATCTAATCAAAATACACAGTTAAGATAGATTAATTTCTGATACTTAGAAATTTTTCCAACATGAATAAGGTGTTTGATTAAGGTGTTTTTGATTTATTGGAATAAGTTAGAAACGTTGTTGGAATAGATACGAGCTATATATTATTTCTGATGTCAATTGTGATTTTCGACGTCGAAAAATCACTTGCAGACTAAAATTATCACAAAATCATTTCATTAGGTTTGATTAAGGTGTTTTTGATTTATTGGGCTAAAAATTTCAGAAAGTCCATTTATTATGCTAAAATTATGTATTTTCCTATTTATTTTGAGTGATAAGATGGATAGATATAGAGGGTGTTTGACTGAGCTTATAAGCTCTTTAAAACAGTTTATAAGATGTTTAGAAGCTTATAAGTTGTTGTAAAGTGTTTGGCAAAATAAGCTCATAAACAACTTATAAGCTATGAAAATAAGCTCCAACAGCTAATAGGCTCTCCTAAAAATAAGTTGTTCAACCCCAACTTATTTTTCATAAGCTTATAAGCAACCATGAATTTACCAAAATAATCATATTATAGTTCGTTATTTCCTACATATACACTACCAACTTCATTTCTCGTCAATTTTATCTCTGTAACTCACGATTCTTTCTCTAGCTTATAAGATCAATTATCCAAACACTTTAACAACTTATAAGTTCTTGAAACATTACCTCTTATAAGCTCTTGAAATATCTTATAAGCTCTTAGAACTTATAAACTCTTTAAAATAAGCTTAGTCAAACACCCGCATAGTCCAATCTAATCTATTATTTACTTTGATGGAATAATGATAGATTGATTAATTTTGAACTTGTTTGATCATCATATCCTTCAAATACTCAATTTTATGTTATAATCCCCTTCGTCCCCATTTTTTCGTAGTTTTCCTTTTTGTTACGTTCCAAACTTCTTTATATTCATTTTATGGAAACTATTCCACAAAATATTTCTTACTTATTATCATCAACAACACTCTTTATTTATATATTTTAATATTCATGGTCCACCATTATCCCCACTTATCACTCTCAATAATGCTATTTATTTACATATTTTATCACTCATAATCCATCATTAATTTGAGTAACACTAAACTAATATGAGACTCTTAATCTACTTATAATATATCAAATATTTTTATTAATACTCATGCTATAGATTTCTAAGAAAAAAAATTATAGGATAAAAAAAAGTGTTAATTTATTTTATTATTCAGATTAAACATATATAAAAATAGATGGAGATAAACAAAAAGCTGCAAATATCAAAGTAAAAAAATACTACAATATAGCATACCAAGTACCAACGTTAGCAGTGTCTAAAAGTCTAAAACTACACCGTTGGTCAGAGTAAACTTCCTTTAAAAATTAAATTGCAGCATCAATCATTAAGAATAAATGTATTGTTTGAGACCAAAAAATTTAAGATTCTAGTCTGCTTTAACATGACTTTTCCATTTTTTTATTAATTAATAAAATAAAATATTAATAGATTAATTTTTGAACCGTGCCCACTACTCCAAGTTCCGTTGAAAAGTCAAAAATCAATCTACGCTTGACTTAATTCTATTTTACTCGTCAATCTCCTATATAAATCAAAATATTCCCAGTGATAAAATGATCAAACATGGCTGGAAACACAAAGAAATCAGAAGATGAAAAAATCAGTCTTCGGCCTATCAAACTATCAGACATAGATGATTTCATGGTGTGGGCAAGTGATGACAGAGTCACCCAATTCTGCACTTGGGATTCCTACACTTCGCGAGATGAGGCCCTCCATTTCTTCAACAACATCGCCATTCCCCACCCCTGCTTCCAAGCCATCTGCGCCGGCGGTCGCGCAGTCGGCTCGATCACAGTCACGCCCTACTCCGGCAACCGGAGCTGCGCGGCGGAGCTTGGCTACGTGATGGCGTTTGAGCACTGGGGAAAAGGGGTTGCGACCGAGGCGGTGAAGATGGTGGCCTCCACAATTTTCCAAGAATGGCCGCTGCTGCAGAGGCTCGAAGCTTTTGTCCATGTCGATAATGGAAGGTCCCAGAAGGTTCTAGAGAAGGCTGGATTTGTGAGAGAGGGCTTGCTGAGGAAGTATAGGGTTGTGAAGGGGAAATCTAGAGATATGGTGGTTTTCAGCCTCCTTTCCTATCTTCATTGATAGACAATATACAATACTCTTCTTGCGCGTGTGTGTTTTAAAACAGTGTCTAAGTTTTGTTCAACTAATTTGGAGCAAGTAGCACTAAGTCTTCCCATACCTCATCTATGTAAACAAAACATGTTCATTGTAAATTGATGGAGTCCGATATTGTTGGGCATATTTTTAGTTTTAATTATTTTTGCAACCCATTTAGATATAAGATTAAATAGTTTCCTAGTTTAATTAGATCTCTTCTATTAGTTAGTCTCCTACTTTGATAAGAATTCATTCTTTGATAAGGATTAGACTTTATTTTTTAGCCAATATATAAAGGCTTGTAAGCATACGAAAATATTCAGCTTTTGATTTACGAATGTATGTGAGTTTTATTTTCTCTTCAAGAGCTCTTGAATTTTCTTGCATTTGCCAAGGAATTCAATTATCGACGTATCGACGAGACATCCATCCATCGTTCGTGTGTCATTCATCGTCTCCGAGTTGCTGCGTCAACGTCAAGTTGGGTTATAGGCGACATACTGACCTATATCACTTCTTGAGTTAGATTCAGAGGTTTTGAGATTTTCCATCGGTTCCGTTCAAATCTTCCGTTCGCGTGTCGATAGATCCTTCGTACCGTTCGCGTGTAAATGATATTTTTCTTTAATATAAATGACACTTTCTAAATTATAGGGTAAAAAACAAATAATACTTTTCTTTAATGTAAATGATATTTTTCTTAATAACAAATTATACTTTTATCTGTCCGCACAGTATAGACAGATTTACAAGAAGTTTTCTGACAAAGAATTTTATAAGACGGAGAACTGAACCAAAATTTCTCTTTCTTCATTATAATTGGATCACATTGGCAACCCAAGATTCTATTTTGCAGACTAACATTTGATTATTTTATATAGGATAAATATCAATATATGTACCAACATTTTGAAATTTTTCACTTAATGTCCCAACGGAAATATGTTACTATTTTAATCCCTAATGTTTCAGAAATATTCTATTAATGTCTCATCGATCAATGTCTAACGTCAAAACACTTATGTGGCTGTTGGAATTTCATGTTGGACCCAAGTCAATATGAAAATAAAATAAAAACGTAAAAAATTCCTCTAAAACAAAGTCATTCCATTTATTCCCTTATATTGATGTGGAAAATAAATAAAATAACATCGTTTTGAATGAGTTTTTCACGTTTTTATTTAATTTTTATATTGACATTGAGTCAAACATGAAATTTCGGGAGTCACATAAGCGTTTGTACGTCGAAAATCGACCGGCAAGACATTAATAGAATTTTTTTGAAACATTAGAAACCAAAATAATAATATCTTAGGTTGAGACATTAAATGAAAATCACAAAACATTAGAACATACACTAATATTTATCCCTTATATATATATACAAATATATACGCGCATACAAGGTATATAGCCTGTGGGACTGGTACAATTAGATTTCAGAGACAACAAATAATTTTGTTGTTCAGCGGTACTCTTCCCTCTGTACACACCCTGTAGGACTAGTACAATTAGATCTATGACTAGGGTACGAACCCTCAACCCTCAAATCCAAAAAAAAAAAGAGAATGCTACATTTCAAAATTTGTTGTAAAACTTGGTATGGTGCTGCTAGTCTCAATAATGACTGAATCTGAAGCAGCAATAGCCAAATTCACGAGGCTAATGTATAGTTCGAAAGACATCAAATCACGAGCGTAATATAAAATTGGAAAGAGTTGAATCGGCTTTCAATATTTTTGAAAAAAACTCACAACCCAAAAATAGTAAACAGCTGCCAGATTTGCAGTACATCATCAAGTAGCCAGCAAATATTTGATTCATTAAGATTAGTTCAAAAACATAGATTTAGAGGGTGTTTGGCTGAGCTTATAAGCTCCCCAAAAACAGCTTATAAGCTGTTTTTTAAGTTTAAAAAACAATTTATAAGTTGTTTTGTGGAACTTATAAGCTCAGCCAAACACCCTCTTAATGCTTCAAACCAATTTGATCATTCCTCAAGAAACTATAGATAAACATATCCCTAATCTCACCTTTATTAAAACCATACTTCCTCAACAACCCTTCCTTCACAAAACCAGCCTTTTCCAAAACCTTCTGAGACCCTACATTCTCCTCGTCAACCAAGGCCTCCAACCTCACCAAAAACGGAAAGCTCTCAAAAGCACAAGGGATGGCCATCTTGACAGCTGCAGTGGCAAAGCCCAGCCCCCAATGCTCGCTTCCGACAGCGTAGCTGACGTAGGCCCGGTGTCGGTCATCGCCCGACTGCGGCCTCACGGCGACGTACCCGATGGAACGATCGTGTAGGCAGATGGAGCGGCGCCATGGATGAGGAATAGCTACTTGTTGGATGTGTGCTAAGGCCTCTTCTTTAGAGGTGATGCTGTTCCATCGCAGGTAACGGGTGACTTTGTCGTCGCCAACCCACGCCAGAAAGTCGTCGGCGTCGGTCGGTTTGAACTGCCGGAGAGAGAATCTTGAGGTTGACGACGCCTCCATTTGTTTGTTTGGTTGAGATATGTCTAGAATTAATGGATGTGTTACGTTGTGATAAGATTATGTGACAAGGCAAGGCGGCTCAGTGAGAGTGAAATCAAATGAGAGGCAAAAATCGTGAGAATGCTTAGGGTTTAGGAAAAAATTATATACAATTCGGTTCGGTTCGATTACTGACCGATCTTAAAATTCGAAACCAAAATAATTACTCCCTCCGTCCGTCTAATTGGCACAACTTTTTTTGCACACATATTAAGAAAAAATGGATTAAGGGTTTAATTGTGTTGGTCACAAGATTTAATGTTAATAAAGTAGAGAGAAATAGAATTGGAGAGAGAAAGAGAGTAGAATATGGAGAGGAATGATTGAGAGAGAGAGTGGATTAAGGATTTAATTTTTTAATTTTGGCGTGTCTTAATGGTTTGGAACAACCCAATTTGCAAGTGTCCAATGAATTTGGGACGGAGGAGTATAAATTTTAAAACGAATCGAAAATCGAATCTATTAAAAATCGAACCGAACCGACCGAAAACTATCGATTCGATTGCTTTTTTCGATGTAGTTCGGACACCCCTAAACAATAGTTGACTGTTTTCTGATGTAATTGACTTGGCTTGTTAGATTCTTTATTCCAAAACTTGTTTCATCTCCGATAAAAAAAAAAAGTTTCCTATTGTAAGCCAATTTGTCATATTGGAATAATAATATCAAAAATATAAAATGAAATCTAGGAATTAATTTGCTGGGCTTCTAAATTTATAGGAGAACGAGCATCCTACAATACTAGTTTAATTTTATTTTGTATTTTAATAATATTTAATTAAATTAATTAGTAAAGTCTAATTAAGAACTATTAAATTTTAATCATAGACCAATAAACTCTAATTAAAGATTACTAAGTCTAATTGTGAATTACTAAATTCTAATTATGGGTTGATAAACCACAATTAAAAATAATTGATAATCCTAATTATAAATTAATAAATCCTGACTTTCAATGTAATAAACCCTAAATATTAATTGCTAAACCTTAATTAAAAAATAATTAATATATAATTATAGATGGTGCGGGGGCGTGCTCACCAAGTTTGGGTGCTTACAATATTCAGCTTATAATAATACCCTTATGCTTTCAATTGGCGTGGAACTTGTTTCCCTAGTTTGAATCTAATAAATTTACTTTCATGTGTTTGTGTGACAAGAATTCATGTGTGGCTAATGATTTAAAAGTAATTGTGAATTAGAACACGTTTGTATGCTAGAGACTAATAGTTTTGTTTCGAATAAAATATGATTGTCAAGATGCCAATATGATAGCTCATCGACAAGCAAAACTAGTTAAGATTTTCTATTCTGAATACTTTAATTGAATCTCCGACTATAATGGTCCTTGTGGGTGGTCTTCTTCATCTGTCATACTCTTACTCTTAATATAATTTCATTTACAAAAGAAAATGAAAAAATATGTTGGTAAGTTAGGAATATTTGGATGTTCACACACGACGATTCAAAGAGATCACCGAATAATGTCAGATTCAAAGGCATAATCAGATTAAAAAATGGAATGAAATTTATGTAACTTAATTATTGGTATAAATCTATGTTCTTATACCAAAACTTTAAATTATGAAATACCTCGCATCCTACTCAGTTATATGGAAAAGATAGATATATTAAATTAGAAGTTGTTTCGAACCTGAATAATATAATGTCCAATACGTAACATTGATAGGCTGTGAAAAGCAATAATAACTAACAATATATATTAAAGTACTTTTAGCTAAATCAAAGTCCTCTTTGGTGGCTGCTACAGTTACATAATACTAATTTCCTCGTCATTTCTTCACTCATGACTACTTTCCTTTCCCTTGGTGACCAAGAAAATTAACCTAGACTTGACGCCAAATTGGGCCATCCTTCATTTGGAAATTCCTATAAAAACTCCATTAATTTTCAAAATTGCAAAAGCAAAAAAACTCATACCAAAGAAAAATCCTCTCATGGAAAAATACTCCGATTCCGACATCACTCTCCGGCCACTGGAAATCACCGACGCCGACGACGCAGTGCGATGGTAATCTTTTCGTTTTTTAATATATGAAACTCCGCCATCGCTATCTTCGATGTATTATCTAATTTATTCAAATAAATGCACTTCAGGTATATGGACGAAAATGTGAGCAAATATTGCTCGTGGGAGGTCTTCCCGTCGCGGGAATCGGCCATTGATTACTTCGTGAAGCACGATCTGTCCCACCCGTGGAACCGGGCCATATGCGCGTCGGGCCGGGTTGTGGGCTCGATCGCGGTGAAGCCGTTCGGGGGGAGCGACAGGTGTCGCGCGGAGCTGGGGTACGCGGTGGCGTCGGAGTACTGGGGGAGGGGGATCGCGACGCGGGCGGTGAGGCTGGCTGCAAACGCCGCCTTCGTGGAGTGGGGCCACCTGGAGCGGCTGGAGGCGGTGGTGGACGTCGAGAACGCGGCGTCGCAGCGGGTGGTGGAGAAGGCCGGGTTTACGAGGGAGGGGGTGCTCAGGAAGTATTATCTGTTGAAGGGGAAGCCCAGAGATGCAGTCATTTTTAGCCTTTTGTCCACGGATGCTCAAGTTAATTATTTCATGGATCTTTAATCTATCTGTAATTTTTATTTTGATGATGATGATAATGAATGTGCAATCAAAATCCTTTTTCTTTTTTCTTTTTTACATTTGCGATTATTTTTTATGAATTGCCAAAAAAAATGAGTTTGAATGTTTGGAGAGAGATTCTTGAAGTTCGAATGGGGTAGTGCATAGTAGGTTTAAGTTTAAATATGTGAGGATAAGGGGATTGTGCACGAAGTTTTGATCTAATCTAAATTCCAAAAAAAACTATATTAATTAGTTTAAATTGAGCAAACAATACATAAAAATGTGATTAAAATAGAGCACACAATACATAAAGTGCTTAATTTTGACTATAATGACTTTTTAAAATATATTATTAATCTTAGAAAAGAGAAAAAATAAAAAAGGTTTTAGAATATCAGAACTAACATCAATTGTTAAATTAGAGATGTCTACAAGTCACACGAAAATCAAAGAATTAATATCAAACGGCCAGGTGAGGGAGAAATCCAAACTCCCATTTCTCCACCTTTTACTCTCTTAATCTCTCCCTAGGGCCCACCCTACTTTCTCATTCTTTGTTCTTCTCTGTTGTTAGTCTCTTCTGCCAATGCAAAAACTTTTCCTGAATTAGTCGGTGCTTCTTCCCAGCCGCGACGAGGACGACGGAGTGGGGGGGGGCTAACGTCAGTGAATTCCAGCTAGCAACATATCCTAACATTGGAAAAAAATGGTTGGGGGTGGGCTTTAGCTTACCCTAGCATGTACATAGATTCGCCCCTACTCGAGAATCCTTTAGTTTTAAATAAAAAAACAAAGGATAATGTTTCAATGTTTACGTAAATACAAAAAATGTTCCAACAGTTCAAAAACAATATCTTTAAATATAAATATATATTTTATTATAACAAGAGTATCGCAACCACGTTTTCCAACACCAAAATATATTGGTGAAGAATGGTAATTCTAGTACCTAAAAGCAAAAATGATTGAAATATTTTTGTTTCGATTATAAAGCCTTGGATACAAAATTATTAATTTTTAAAACTTTAGGACATCTTAAACAGTATTCCGCTTGAAAATCGATACATTGTATGAATTTTTTTTCTCATTACAAAATAGAGCATTTTTTCTTTTAGTATCATTTACATTAGGGGTGTCTAAACGGTTTTCGGTTTTCGGTTAGAACCGGAACCGAACCGAAACCGACAAATTCGGTTAACCGAAAACCGACAAATTTGGTTATCGGTTCGGTTTCGGTTCCAGAGTTGAAAAAAAATTCGGTTATTGGTTAACCGATAACCGAACGGTTCGGAACCGAAAAACCGAAAAACCGTTTTTTATTTTTAATTATTATTTCAATTACTAATTAATTAATTAAAAATTATGAAAATCAATTTTTAATTATTACTTTATTAATTATTGTTAAATATTTTATCTATTTTTAATAAGTTTCAGTTTTAATTATTATTTTATTTATTTTAATTATTATTTTATTTGTTTTATTATTATTTTATTTGTTTTATTATTAATTAATTTTAATTCAGTTTTGGTTAACGAAAACCGAACCGCGGAGCCGATCGGTTTTCGGTTAACCAAAATTTAAAACAGTTCGATTTGGTTCCACTTTTCGGAGAAATTCGGTTGATTAACCGAAAAATTGATTCGGTTAATAGAAAAATTGATTCGATTAACGAAACCGAACCGTTAGACACCCTAATTTACATGTATAATTTGTCTACTCCATCGTTAGACCACTAAATAAATTGATACGGAACACGTCTTAGAGATGACGTAGATCTACTTGAATAATAATAATAATAATAATAATAATAATAATAATAATAATAATAATAATAATAATAATAATAATAATAATAATAATAATATATTATTTTTATGCAATTCGTTGAGTTTCGATGAAAATCATTTTACTTTCTAATATATAGATACAATTTAAAAAAAACACTTTATACTTGGTTAGGGTTCGATCATCCTGAGAATTTAACAACAACGAGCAAAATAATTGTTGAGAAAATTCTATCGTAATTATTTATTTTGATTAGATTCCAAAACTCGTTGATGATTGCCCGACTGATGTGACATATTGCTATTTGTATGTTAGTGAGTTAGCCTTTTTTGTTACAGATTTCAGTAAAAGAACTACAAGTTTAGATAGACCCAAGATTGATAGAATTCAAGTAGTATTGAAGTCAGTCTTTCTAGAAGAAATCACAATACCAACATGACTAAAAGAGAAGCACTGATGAACAATGATAGTGAAGACTGAAGATTTGACGCTATCGAAAACAAATAAATCGAAAATATGACTAAGTGTCATACAACACCTAATAAGTCAAAGATGTTGATAATTACGTCAAAGTTCAAAGTGTCATACTGACTCAGGTTCCACAAACTGATAGAAGATGGAATCTCCAATCCACTAATAAAAGACGGAGCATACTCGATTGATACAATCTGAAGTCAACGTACTGGACAAATACAGAATCAACTCAACTAAAGAAATACAAAGTTATTTATGCATTGAGTGTTTTAATCACCACGTGTTGTAGCAAATCAACAAAAGATCCTGACATGTCAGATCCACTTTTCAGAGTTACAAAGCTATAATATACGATGATATAGACCCCGACAACAACGTACAAGAATTCAAATAGGAAGAATTCAAATGATAAATTAAATGAATTTGATTGTGTTCCCTCCAATGATACTATTCATCGTCATTCCTATAAATACCCGCTAAATTTAATCATTGAAGGTTATCGAAAACACTTGGGATTCAAGCATTCAAAGAGTTCAAAGTTCTATCTCCAAAAGCATAAGAACAACGTATTTCGAAGAATTGAACTTATAGTTTTATCAGTAAATCCTAAAAGCTCAAATATATTTTTTGCTTAGTGTATATGCTTTAACTTGTAATACTTTACGCTTAGAGTATATTAAGTTGTTGCATATAATGGCTCGAATCATAGTTGGAAAACCCCCCTCTAACAAATAATGAGTTGTTGCATATAATACTGAAGAGAAAACCCTAGAGTATATTGAGTTGTTGCATATAACTTTGCTACTTAAGAGAAAACTAATATTGACTTTGTATATTCTCAGTATCAGTTTTCAGAAAAAACAAAACATAATCACCATCGTTTTCGTATAAACATTAGTTATCAGTACAACTGATCAGCTACTACAACAGTCATTGGGATTGTTAACTGATTCACTCAATACAAGACTCCCTAAACTTGAACGGATCAACAGTACTAAACTGTCATCAGTAACCAACATCAACTAACTTTAATAGGACGCCAAGTCTTGTGATAAACGAATTTTTTTAATTTGCCTGAACTTGTGTATTTTTCATACACTAGTACGATCCCCAAGAGACCATCAAGTGCTTTCATTATACAAAAAATTATTGGATATATAAGGAATCATTAACATAAAAAGTACTCCACCTGTCTTCGATAAATTTGATGTTGCAGTCCCTATAATGTATCTCTTTTAGGATGATGACATGTGGATAAATTATCGGATCGCAATCGATTACGATCGATAATTTGCTTGATCTCAATCTATTAAGACCGATAATTTGTCAAATATCATCATCTCAAAATGCTGATACATTGCAAGTGTTGCATTGCAGATGTTGTAACATTAAATCTACCTTTTATCCTTCATATTTGTTCATATTTTTCGAAAATATGTTCTTCAAATTTATTTTTTATTATCTATGGACACTGCCTAATAAAATACTCATATTTATTAATTTCAACAGCATATTTTTTATCACCACTATCTATATTTATTACATTTAATATTACTATTTATTTTTATATTTTATTATCATAATCTATAATTAATTTAATTAATATTATATTAATATGAAACTTTTACTCTATTTATTATATATTCAATAACTTTTATTAAAAGATTCTCATTTCCATAATTAAAGAAGAGAATACATGAAATCGTCTTCATAATTTTAACTCTATTAGTTAAAATTATTAGATTTAAAATAAAAAACAAAGAGTCAATTTTAACAATCATAATATAAGATTTTCATTTTATTTAGGATGACTGTTCTGAACATTATACAAATCTTTCTAATTTCTAAAATCCTATAAATAAAGCCTTTCGACTCGAAACTCTTCACACCACCAGTCCTCCGCCGCGCGGCGGCCATTTCCGATGGACCCCTTAACCCTCCTCCGCGACTACACCATCAGCAACTCGCTTGACAGAATCGTCCGAGTCAACGACGATTTCCGCTTCGGCTCCGACTACTCATTCCCCGCCATCATCGAGACCGCCTACCGCTCCAAGCACGTGCAGCAGACGCGCCGCTACACCCTCGAAACCCTAGTCTACTTCGTCACGAACCACCACCTCAAGCACACCGAGTACATCCAGAACGCCCGCGCCCTCCGCATCCCCGCCGTCACCCTCCCCGATCGGAAGCCCCTCCTCGATTACCTCACCGGGAAAGTCCAATCCTCCGATTCAATCGTCCCCCTCGATTTCCCCAATATCAACCCCCAAATTAGCAACGTAGATCGTAGCTTGCAGTATGAGGCCGGCGATGCCGTGGGTTTGAACAGCGGCACTAGTTTGATTGAGCTGATTAGGGCGAAGGAGAAGCCAATTAAGGATAAGGAGGCAATGCTGGTGTTCAAAAAGCGCGATTTCTACAGCGTGCTGACTTCGGCGTTGAAGAGGGATGAGGAGAGGCAGCGGATGGAGGCGCTGCAGAGGAAGGATAACATTGTGGCGAAGAATAGGATTGAGAGCAGAGGGTTTGGCGTAGGGGAGGAGGCGACTAAGATGCGGAAAATTGGGGAAGGGGTCCCGATCATTTTGGTACCAAGTGCATTTTCGACTCTGATCACTATATATAATGTGAAGGAGTTTTTGGAGGATGGAGTTTTCATTCCCACCGATGTGAAGCTGAAGCAGATGAAAGGGGGGAAGCCTGACTGCGTGACGGTGCAGAAGAAGTTCAGTAGGGATCGCGTGGTGACGGCTTATGAGGTGAGGGACAAGCCGTCTGCACTGAAGAGCGATGATTGGGATCGCGTGGTGGCGGTGTTTGTGCTTGGGAAGGAGTGGCAGTTCAAAGACTGGCCTTTTAAGGACCATGTTGAGATCTTCAACAAGAGTGAGTTCTTGCTTTGAACTATTGGTCTTGGTGCTGGAATTGGCTGCATTTGAGTTCATATGCTTGAATTGGTTGAATTAAGCACATTTTGGTTTCTTACACGTACATATCTGAGATGTTTTGCCTGTTCGTTGGTCCTTAGCTGCCCTTTATGAACAAATTTTTTCGGCATAGAATGATTGACGTGTCAAACGAGTTGTTCAATGAATCATGTGTTATAACCATCTTTGAGTATCCATTGAGTTTCTTATTTGTTTATAAGAACATTAGCTGGGATATGAATTCTTGTTTGGAGAAGTTGCATATCAGGGCTACATGTTATATGAAGGAGAAAGTTGATCTTTATTATCATCTTTAGTGGGTTAGTTCTTAGCAATGCTATTATGATGACTGAATCAAATTTTGCTATAAAATGCCTGATTTTGGATATTATCACTTGTAAAGTCATTGTCAACCATATAATACAACAAAGACAAGTAAGACTTGGATTTTGTAAGGTGATAGGGATCCATTTTGTCCTTAGAAGGGACCATTATAAATCACTAATAACATGCTTTTCCTGCAGTTCTTGGGTTCTTCATGCGCTTTGAGGATGATAGTGTGGAATCAGCAAAAGTTGTGAAGCAGTGGAATGTCAAGATTATTTCGGTGAGTATTTCAAATTAAGTGCCCTTCCACACCTTGATCAGCCATAGCTCCTCTTCTATGTACAAATTGGATGGTAACCCATAGTCTTAGGATTTGCTCATACCTGTGTAGTACTGTGCTTTGGGACATTTCCCCGTTTATGATTCCCTGTAAAACCAGGGATGCCCTGAAACGCATCCTGGAATGCCAAATTAAGTAACCTTTTCAGCTTGGGGGTGGGGGACAGCTGTAGGGAAACAATGAGAGGAGAGCCGATGGGGATTTATTTTAGAGAAAATGCACAATTTTAGCCTGATAAAATGAGTTTGTGATAAATGGTTTCTACTTAACATTTATGTAGAAACAGTCGGTCAAAATTAGGTCTTGATCAAAACAACATTAATGAAAGTCATAAATGGCTTGCAACATTATATAATATACTATTTATAATTATATATTGTGTTAGTCTGCGTATAGAATAACATATTGAACTAAATTCTAATGTATGTTTTGGGTGGTTATTTCTCTGATTTTCTGATACAAGTAGAATTTATGTTCAGATAAGCAAAAATAAGCGACATCAGGACAGAGCTGCAGCTCTTGAGGTGTGGGATAAACTTGAAGAGTTTATGCGGTCTCGATCTCGTTAGAGTAAGTTAAATTCTTTTTTCGTTTTCCTTTCTTTCTTTCATTTATCATATACATATGAGTTAATACCATTTGGATCTAGTGCCAACAAATATATGCTGATGAGATAAAATGTAGGCTTTCAAAGCCTATTACTTACACTACGCCTACGGTATTAGGATTATCATGTTATCATATGTGTGTTTCTTATAATTATAAGTAGGAAATTGACTCTGGTAGCCTTAGTTTCAGAAGCGGGTTGGGGGGGGGGTGTTGTTGATGTTATGGTTTCCATATTTAGTCATGTGAAGAATTTGTTGTCACAGACTTAGAGATGCTATCCTTAAATCTCAAATATAATGTAGACTTAATGTATTTGCTTCAGCTGGAGCATCTGGGGGAATACTATGTTGAACAGGGTAGCAGAAGAAAGATTGTATTGCATAATTATAATCATTTTTCTGTTGTTTCTTAATCGAAAATAGGGAAATAAGGAGATAGGGTGCATTTACTGTGCCGTTACTGCTCTATTGATCCTATTAATTTTTGGTGATGTTAGAAGTCAGGAGGTTGAATGAAGGTAACAATAAGCATGTGGATAACGAGGACGACAATAAGGACTATTTGACCTGGATGTGACATGCTAATGTACTTATAGTTTATATTCTTAGCTAGGAGTCTAAGTAGCAGCATATGTCAAAATTTCAGTTGAGATGATTATTGATTCTTTTCTTATCAACTTGTTTGCATAATATTCAATTCTGTGCTTGTTTTACAATCAACACTGCTGGGATTTGATTCCTCATGCCATCTTAAATTCTGCTCTTAAAATTAGCACTAACATATCACGTTCACTCATCATCCCTGTGCCCCAGGGAGTTGGAATTTTGCACCCAGTTTTCTGCTGTCGGATCCTTCTGTAACCATGCTGATAGATGAAAATAGGGACATCTATTATCTGGTCTATTATAGGTGTTATGATGAGATGATGATTAAATTGTTCTGTGATGATAGATGAAAACAGGAATATCTATTATCTGGTCTCCATTATAGGTTTTATGATGAGATGATGATTAAATTGTTCAGGTGGAACTGATATTTTCGTTGGCTAACGTTGGGAATTAAATTGTAATTGCAGAAGGTGAAACTAGGAATCGATGGAGATTGTGACTTACTTGTTCAATGTAGGCAACATTCCTTGTTCTTGTGGAGGGAGAGCAATGTGCAATGGAGAGAAGTTGAGCTTGCATATTGACAATCGTCGTCATATTTATTCGTGTTTGTTGATTGTTTACATATTGTAGATGAGTATGCTTTAGGAGATGGTAACATTTTTGGGAATGATATCTAATGTTGTTTAATTTGTATGTTTTCTTTTTCTAACATAGCTTGTTAGTTTTTAGATGTAGTTTGTATAAAACTAGCTTCTTGCAAATTTCAAAGTAATCATCTCTAATAAACATGTCACTGGGATGCAGTTCAGGTAATTTTGGATGCTTATGCAGATTTTCATTATTATTTATTATCGTGTCTCACTAACATTGAGATAGAAAAATATATCTTGTGTGCATTTGGGCACACCTGCAATTACCCTTATCACTGTAAAATTTCCAACAAAAGTTATTTTCTTGTTCTTGTTCAATTTGCGGGAAAAATGAAAACAAACATACAAAGGATTACTCAGAACAAAATGAATATTTTTTATTACGAAGAGTAGAAACTGCCAATAGTCTCTTCAACTTCATCCATGGTACAAAATCCGATGAGACCCCAATAAACAGGTCACGTCAAAATCGAATAAACAATACAATAGATCATCATTTCTACTAAAAAATACAGAAACAAAAAATGGCATACAATATTCGTAAATATAAATCAAGAATTAACTAGGATGAATCAAGCCATGTTGATATAGGATGCTATTAAGAGAAGGCAACATAGCGGAGTAACACCCAACTTATTCGAAGTTGCATCTGAGAAACCATCACCATCTGGCAGTGTCTTAGATCCATCTCCTGCCATGAAATTCAACAACAATTAATTGCATCGAAACGTTTCAAAAATACTGTTTATTAATATCGAATAATTAATTGTTGGGAATAACACAACGTTCACCCAAATTTGTAATTTTCACATAATTTTGAAATATTGCAATTGCAACACCAGTTTTTCTTTCAACAAAGTCTGTCCAATGTTTACCCTAACACGTCATATTTTACCTATGAAGATGTTGTAATTGCAAAAACTAGACAACTCTATTAATATTACTCCAAAATTTTAAAGGTCAGATGAAAATTATTAATTCGGTAACAATTTTTTATTTTCATCAATTAATCCTATTTGAGAGTATTTAATTAATTTTGAGGATTAGCTAATATAGATAAAAATAGTATAGATTAATCAATTGTTTACTTTGATGAATTGGAATCTTAGATATCTCGAGGCCTTTGATAATTTATATCATTTAAACTAATTTAGCTTGATTCATGTCCCATTCAAACGGTAGGATTGGAGAAATCATAGTAATGAGGATAAAATTGCTCAATCATGTATCATATCAATCATGAAAAGTAAGCATCCCTTGTTATAAACGTTGTAACTAAGTACCTGAGCTGGTGTTGGGAGAATCTGGTGCTGAGCCAGGAGAGCCAGCTGGAGAAGCAGCTGCCATTGCAAGAAAACATGAAGCTTAGTGATCGGATAACTCGACAAAACGTGGAAAGATTCGGAAACAGTGAAGAACTCTTACCGTTGCATCGGCTGAGAGGGGGCGTTTCGACCTTGCATGCGCCAGGCAAGGCCATAGCCTGAGTTTGATTGATGTTGAGGCCGAGGTTGGAGCCGCCGCCGTTGAGAACCTCGCACAAGCACTGCGGCTGGGATCCGACCACCGTGCGCAGCTGCGAGCAGCACCCGGAGGTGGGGGACGAGGAGTTGCCGGAGATGTAGTTGAGGCACGGCGACATGCTGATGAGGACGTTTGTGCAGTCGCTTGACTGCGCCGTCGCAACGCTGGCGAAAAGGGCGGTGGCGAGAATCATGGCTAAGCCCATTGAGATTTGTTGGTGTGCCATTTGACGATGAAGCTAGGTTAATTTCTTGAGGTTTTTCGTGGGGATGTTTCTGGTGTGAGAAGTTTGTGTTTTTCTGTGATGGAGAATTTGGATTTGGTTATGGGGCTCATTATATAGGGGTTTTAGGAGGTGGGGGGTGGTGTTGTTTACCAACTTTCTCCTACTGTGGGAATAGTTGACTATTTTTGAGATATTCAATGGTGTTTATGGAGAGAACTTCTAAGTATTAGGACAGACTGTAATGGTTAGTTATGTGGGTGAGCAACCTTAATATTGACTGGACAGCTAGTGTGATCAGTTTGAATCTGTGCTGGATGAATAATGCATGATTAAATTGTTTACAGGTAATGATGCAATAATGATATAGTTAATATATGGTATGTACGAATTAAATGAAAGTACATAATAAGGTCACGAATATTTAGTTTGTCAATTCTCCGTTATCATTGGGGGCTTTTTACAAAAATCTGACATCTTAATTTTGACAATTTAGTCTTGAATGTTGACCTGCATGCTGTATGCAATCTAGTGTTTTTTTTTTGTTAATTTAATACAGAAATTTAAAGATCGCGTCACGATGGACTCGAAATCGAGATATTTGGCTTCAGACATTAACCACTCTACCATTGGGCCAACACACGCACACTCAATCTAGTGTTTCTTGTGTGTCTAAGGCTATATATATAGGGGAGGGTTAACGTGAAAACTATTTTATCGTGAGAATATGAGAAGAAAAAGATGAATTTGTTATGAAAGTTGATGAATCAGATAGAAAAGTTATTGAATCCAAAAAATAGATTTTTCGCCCTTCATGGAATTTGAACACAGATGAAAAATTCTGAATTTTTAGATTCAATAACTTTTCCAACGGATTTATCAACTTTAATTATAAACTCATTTGATTATTAGTTTTTAGGATAAAAATTGTTTATATTTTTACGAAGAAATTTGACGGTAATCGGGGAAAGACATGGTGGAGAATGACGAATAAGAAATTTGCTGTCGAAAAACATAAAACTGTATTTAACAAAATATAAAATTATATGTTGACACGAAACACAAACATGCATTTAACAAAACACGTTCATGTATTTAATAAAACATGTTCATGTATTTAACAAAACATGATCATGCATTTAACAAAACGTAAATATGCATTGTTGGCCAACGGGCGCTAAGGGAAGTGCGAGTGCACATCGGGGTGACGCGCGAGCATGAGGGCACGCTAGACGCGCACTTCCAACCTACATGCATTATTGTGTTCAACTGTATGCATTTTTTTGTTCATTTGAATGCATAAGTCAGTTCAACTAAATGCATGGTTTGTTTTTTGCAATCACATAACAAATCACATTATTAATATACCCTTACTGTAGTGAAATTAAGCTTAAAAAGTTTGAAACAATCTCCACCATAGGATCTATGAGATGAGTGGATGAGATTGAATACTATATACTACCTCAGGC
This sequence comes from Salvia rosmarinus, assembly GCA_036937905.1. Taxonomy (NCBI): domain Eukaryota; kingdom Viridiplantae; phylum Streptophyta; class Magnoliopsida; order Lamiales; family Lamiaceae; genus Salvia; species Salvia rosmarinus. Next base: position 61,099,862 of record CM072822.1, on the reverse strand, counting down.
TCAGATACAATTTGATCATTCATCTCTCTCTCTCTCTCTCTATATATATATATATATATATATATATATATATAGAGGTTGGATCAAGTGAGAACTCATCTTTTTTGAGAACTTGAGAATCATGCATAAGACGTTGAAGATAATGCATAAAACAGTATAAAGTTGTGCATAACGAAAACTTTCTAAAATTGTTGCACAACAAAATAATTTTAGAAAGTTTTCGTTATGTCTAACTTTATACCGCTCATGCATCATCTTCAACATCTTATCATGGTTAGAGTTCGCAAAAAGATGTGATTTCATTGATCCATCTCTCTCTCTCTCTATATATATATATATATATATATATATATATATATATATATATGGGTGTGTATCGGTCGGTCGAACACGAAATTTTTCAAGCGGAAAATCGAATCGAACATATTTTTTTGAACCGAATCGAACCAATTTATAGTTTCGGATCGATCGAAAACCTAACCAAAAAAACCGATCGGTTTCGATCGGACTGAAAAATAGACCGAAACATGTATTATATATATATATATATATATATTTTAAATAAACATATTTTAATCCTAATTATTTAATTAAAATATTAATTAATTATTATATAAAATATATAAAAATAATATTTTCAGTTCGGTTCAGTTATCGATCGAACCTAAAATATAAAAAACCGAAAACAGAACCGAAAATCGATTTTAATTGAAAATTTGAACAGAACCGAAAATCGACTTTCTCAAAAATCGATCCGATTCGGTCGATTTTTTCGGTTCGGTTCGTGCACACCCCAACATATATATATAGGGGATGGTTAACGTGAAAACCATTTTTATTGTGAGAACCAAAAAATGATGAATTCATTGTGAAAATCGATGAATCCGTTGGGAAAGTTACTGAATCCAAAAAAATAGAATTTTCGCTCCTCATGGGATTCGAACCCGGGTGAAAATTTTTGTATTTTGGAATTCAGTAACTTTCTCAACGGATTCATCAACTTTCATAACAAATTCATTTGATTCTTAGTTTTTAGGATAAAAGTGATTCTCATTTAAACATATATATATATATATATATATATATATATATATATATATATATATAATTTTGGGTAGTTAATTACTGAGAAAAAATGAAATAGTCATTTTACTTGATGAAGGAATAATAGTAGCTAGTTTTTTAAATATATATATGGAAGGGAGCAAATAAAAATATATTTTTTGATAAGAATCTACAAAATAATGCATTTTACGTATGGAATTATTGTATTTTATGTGTAAAATTATTGTACTATGATAATATTGATGTACAAGTTGTTTTTTACTAGAATCTAGTAGTATATTAACTTTATAAATAAAATGTATTAACTTTATACGTTAAGTGCATTGGTCCATAGGTTATTACGAAAAATAAGTTTTTGTTATAATTCAACTCCATGGTTGGATTTTCGTAGTACCCAATCCTTAGGTAATATATATTACTCAATTTAGGCCGCATATATCATGACTCCTTCATCTCTTCAGTGTTGAGTCTTTAGTCTCTGATCTTCATGCTTCAATCTTCTGACTTTAGTTTTCGATCTTCGACTTTACTCCAGCAGTTCTGTTCATCAGTACCGCTATACTTCCGTCTTCAGACATCAGTTGACATTCCGTCAGCCTTCAGTCTTCAGTATGTGATCTTTCAGCTGAGTTTTTATCAGTTGCGCTGGTATCAATACAGGAATATCAGTATGACTGACTTCAATACTGCTCGAACTCCTTCAGTCTTAGGCTTGTCTAAGCTGATAGTTCTACTGCTGAAACCTATAACAAAAACGCCTAACTCCAAAATAAATCAATAACATTAGTTACAACAGTAGGACAATCGTCAGATATTTTGAGATCTAATCAAAATATATGATTATGATAAACTAATTCCCAACAACTTTGAAATTTTGCCAACAAATTTGTTGTGGTATTCTCCATTTAGGGGAATGGTAATATTTTTTATTTTTTTTGATCAATTAATACAGAAATTTTTAAAGGCTGCGTCACGGTGGACTCGAACCCGAGACCTTTGACCTCGAGCATTAACCACTCTACCACTAGACCAACACACACACACGCACATACAGATTACTCAAATAATGAGGTTTCCAACTAAAATACAACAAATAGATTTTGTGGAATTGAACTGAGATTGTCGATAGTTTAAAACGTAGTCATTACCTCATGTATAATCTATCATGTCAAAATATTAGTACATCATTAAATAGAGAATGATACATCAAATTTTGATTATCTAAAAAAATTGATTTTTTTAGTTTGCTAAAAATGAAAAGATTGTCTTAATTACAACTATTCAAATATCTTATTGAAACTAGAAAATGGTGCATTACTCGACAATTAAACCTTGTTTTTATATACATCTTAAAAACTTAGATAAATTGTCTGCATGGTGATGTTATAACCAAGGGCGGACCTAAACACAGGCTAGCCCAATTTTATTTTTTTAGTGTTAGTCTGACAAGCATTATCCCATTATGAAGAAGAATTATGATTAAATCCAATTTTTTAAAAGAGAAAAAAATAAAAAAAAGTGTACGGTTATTATTTGACTTTTAGAATAAATAAGAAGTGAACACTTTTTTAAATTTTTTAAACCAACACACAAGTATCTTTAAAAAAAAGTAAGTTGATAGTATATAGAATGATTTTTCAGAAGTAACTAAATTTGACTCAACTAATAATTTAGAAGAGTTTATGAAACATAATTTGACTCAACTAATATATATATATATATATATATATATATATATATATATATATAGTCTCGTTCCTGACATTTTATAGGCCCTAGGCAAAATAAGGAATATAGGCCCCCATTTTTTTAAATTCATAGAAAACACATAGTCAGTATCTTCTGTGCGTATAAGGTAAAACTTATGTTTCCTTACAATAGCTTGCAAACGACACAAGACGAATAAACCACACTTGAAAAATCTTATGTGACAGGCTTGAACCTTTAAATGCGATAGTGAGGTTTGAACTCATGATCTTTAGCCATATGAACTAACTTTATCATTAGATCGTCCAAAATGATCTATTTTATTATACTTATACGATAAGTTGAATTTATAAATTGACGTAAAATTCAAGTGATCTATAAATAAAAATAGATAATCAAAAATTATCAAAAACATATGCAACTTACTTTTCATCCTTATATTTATATATCTCAACTCTCATATAAGATACGATATCATAAAAAATAATTTATTCGAATATTTGTAAATACAAAACCATTAATAATCAAATCAACATTAATATTTTCTAACATATTTTTGGATCAAATGAAGACACATATCTATAAATAAAATATAAAAAGATTTAATAGTTTGAACATTTAAAAAAAATTATTTAAGTTATATTATAATAATTTGGATCTAAATAAAATTATATAAATTATTTTTTGAATTAATTTGACCCCCTGAGATGATGGGCACTGGGCGATCGCCCAGGGTTGCCTACCCTTAAGGCCGGCATAATATATAAAAGGCCCTAAAATCTTAAAGGTCTCATATTCGTTTAGTGGCGGAAACAATAGTATCCTAGAGTCCCAATAACCATTTTAAACTCATATATGATAGTTGATGGCTATAATTTTTAAGAAAATCTATTTAGCCAACTAAAATGATATTGTCATAAAATAGTTCTTGTTGTAGGAGAACTCACTTCTCATACTCGAATAAAACTCATTTCTAGATCTTGAAGTGATGAAGAGGAGAAGAATCGAAGAAGAAAATGCAACCCTCCTTTAACAAAATTCCTAGATCCATCCCTGACTATAATTCTGTTGCTGTTTCAGATGCAGACGACGGCGATCCGCTGTCATCGCCTTCTAGTCATGGAGGTAATGATGATTATGAAGAGATATCTCCGCCGTCTTTGCGGCCGGAAAGTGTCGTATTGCCGAAAAGACGCCGCCGGGAATGTGACCGACACTGTTTCATCTGCTGGGCATTCATCTCACATTGATTTGCCGTCTCTTTTTATAATGTTGGGAGTCTTCAGGATTTCCTAGAAAAATGTGCTACTAGGATTTAATTTTTGCTTTGTGCCAAATATTCATTTGATGATTTTGTTTTCTCTTTTTATGTTGTAATAATTGAGATTTGAGGGGTGTGTGTGATCCATTTGATGTAGAAAGAGAAAATAACATGTCAAAGTGATTTTTATTGAATAAATAGTTATTATTTTTTACGCTTCTGAATTACTCTCTCATTTCGAGATATAAGATACTTCCTCCATTACATCTAAGATGACTTGTATTTCTTTTGGACTGTCTCATCCAAGATGACCTGTTTTTTTTTTAAAGAAATAATTATCTCTTCAAAAGTTATGGGATCTACCTATTTTTTATCACTTTATACCATTCTTTTAAATAATCGTGCCGAAATGAAATTGGTCGTCTTGGATGGGATGGAGGGAGAATTGTTTTTGGCCGTAAAAAAAGATATTATTTTTGTTATTAAAATTTTATAAATAAATGACGAAAATAGAATTTTAAAATAGAAAAATTGGTTGATGAGGCCTAGAAAAATAAAATAAAATAAAATACTGGAATAGTTAGATTGGATAAAAATTTGAAATTTAAAACAAAATATTCGGAGCATTTAGTTAACCCCAAGAAGATCCCTTGCACGCTAAAGTGATCAATTAAGTTGAATTATTATATTTGGTCCATGAATTTAAATAAGAGGAGCTTTCCTTCAACAAGTCCCATGCATGTAAGTAACCTCAGAAATCCTTATGTTTATTAACTATTTTATTTCCGTATTATTTTTTAAAGCATTTCCTAATTATTAGCTAATTATTTATGTGAATTTTATCCATTAAAATTGAAAATATGAGTGTGTGTAGTACTTTAAATAAGCAAAGCTATTCGGAGTCCTTCTCGATAAAAGTTCGTACGAGTTTATTTACTGAAGCTCGTTAGCTAAACAAACCAAACTATAGTATGGTAGTATTCGGCTCGTAAGCAAGTTCGTTAACTGATTTAACTTGAAAATGTACAAATACTAACTAGATGCAATGATTTTTTTTCATAATTAGTAATTATTGTGTTAAATCTCTAAGTACCTTTATTTGTTGTAAGAAATCAATAAATATATTGTGTTATTATGGATAAAATAATTTATTTTTAAAATAAAATAATCAATATTCTACATATATATAAATTTGGAAAGTTTTTTGGGTTCGATTAAGCTTGTGAGCTCGAAATATTTGATAAATAAAGCTCGAAACTCGATTCAATACTAACAAATCAAGCTTGAGTATGATAGTATTCGACTCGATTCAGTTCGATTACACCTTTATCATTGTGTGAAAGAGAGAGAGAGGTGAGAGAAAATGTGTGCCGTCTTTTCTAACAAAGCAGAAGCGCATTCCCGGAAGAGAAAAATCAGTTTAAGTTCCCGCCAATCCATCATCTCATACACACTTTTCACTATCCTTTCAACCGATTTACAGATCATAACCGATAACCGCCATGAATCACGCTCTCTACATTTCTCTCCTCCTCCCCACTGTCACCTCCGCCTCTACCCCCCGGCGAATCCCCGAATCCCGATGATGCTTCCCTCCGCCGCCTGCACGGACGAGCTGGTCGTCTTCTCCTCGTGCCTCCCTTTCATCTGCGCCGTCCCCAACAACCGCACCGACTTCCCTTCGGCGGAGTGCTGCGACGACGTATCCGACGCTTTCGTGAACGGCTCAGCCATCTGCTTCTGCTACTTGATCCTCCAACCGAATGTTCTCGGATTTCCGCTCAATTCCAGCAAGCTACTCTCTCTCACATCCTTCTGCCCGCGGAATGATCTAAAGTCCACTGCTAATTTCTCTCTCCTAACACTCTGCTCAGGTTCGATACAGAATTGTGCGTAGATATATGTGAAATTCTTTCTTTCACATTTCTGTATGTTTCGTACTGTCTGGCTGGACTTGAATAAGATATGAGGAATTTTACATTTTAAGCATGAATAATGAGATAAATGATCTGATATTCTTCTGCAATTGTAAATGCAAGAGTGATAATGTTCGTGAACTTCTGTTGCTGCTGTATAAATCTCGAAATAAATTTTTTGTGATTTTGTTCTCGTTTTTCAGATCGTCAAATTTGCTGGTCCGTGCAGCTAGAGCTTTGGCATTTCTTAGCTGCAGAATAATTACTTAGATTCAAACTTTGATTCAATACTGGAATTATGCTGAAACTGTGATTGAGAAACTGGAATTCACCCACTGCAGTGATTTGATTAGTTCGGAGTATTAAAACTTCTTTACTCGCTATCAAGTGTTATTTTTCTGCATTTGCCAAATTCCTTGTAACTGGAGTCTTATTCATTTTTTGTTGATTATTCGATGCTTACACTGATTTTCTTAGTGGTGATGAATTTATCAGATTCAGCTGCCTTGCCTCCTCTTCACAACATAACAGGTAATATAGATCACCCCTTCCTTAGCCACGGTTTTCATCTGTTACTTGCGCCTTTTCGATATCTCTCTGTGATATTCTAACGTGCAATTTTATTTTAACAGGCTCCAGCAAACCAAAGCCTCCCGGTACTGGTAAAATACTGTCTATTTTCACATTCTTCATGCTAAAATACTTTTTTTTTTGGTCAATTAATATAGAAATTTTTAAAGGCTGCGTCACGGTGGACTCGAACCCGAGACCTTTGGCCTCGGGCATTAACCACTCTACCACTAGGCCAACACACACACAGCATGCTAAAATACTGATAATAAATGGTGGCATTAGATAAAACACGATCAATCTTTATTTGTTATAAGGGCCATTACAAATAGCAAGTTTGACCCATTCATTAAGTTGGATTAGTATTGATGAAAAAAAAGCATTACTCTGAATCTCCTTTTGAATTTCTAACCTCTATTCAGTTGCCAAGAGCCCTCCTCCGCAGGAATCAAGTGATGGTCCTTCGACTGAACAAACTGTAGACAATTTGCCTAATGAAGCTAGGCCATCGACCAAGTCGTTAGCGATACAGAAGATCTACCGGCTGCGATGGAATGTGCTAAGTTTCCTTGTTTTACAAGTTCATTTCTCAAACATACGAAAATAGTAGAAGTGCTTTGATTGCATAGAATATTTATGTGATAGATCACTGATAACTGCATGATGTGAATCAGTATCTTGTCTTCGCCCCTTTCTTGAAATGGTTGTCTTGTTGAATGGTGCTTTGTACTGATACGTAATATTAAAATATATTTTTGTAATTTTACTGTAGAAATATTATATAATAACTTGTGGAGGAAGAAGATGTAGTAGGTAGAGAGAATAAAGAAGGAGATAGAGATAAGATACTTTTTCGTATCCAGCTTTTTCGGCTACAGTAACCCTAATACACTTTAGATGGTTCCACAAATGTAATAGCAACTCTTAAACAACTAACACTTTAATTGAAATAACAACTATTACAATAGTGACATAAAGGTGAGTTTCTCTCAAACAACACCACGTGTATTTCTTCAATTCAATTTCTTCACGACTCCACCTTTACTCTCGATTGCAGAACCCAGATATCTTTCCCAATTGCTTTTCCTTTTTCCAAAATCAAGCTTGAGTTCACAACAATACTCCGGCTTTGAGAGATCCTCGACCCCAAGGATCAAAGTTGGAAATTTCTTCGAAGAAGCTGTACATCCTCCCGACTTGAAGATCCCAAATCATGCTCATCCCATTTGACCAAATCTTGAACTGCCTTCCCATTTCTCTCAATGATCCTTTCTTCAACCACCAAGCTGGTTTACCACAAAGGCCCCATCTTGATCGACAATCGGTAGATCTGAGGCGAGAGTGACCATGGAGTTGATGAACCGTTTGAGAAGGGATACATGAAAAGCGGGTGTATCTTGAGCCCTCTAGCAAGTCGAGACGGTGAGGCCACATTCCCTATCTTCTCCAGAACAACATAAGGCCCATAATATTTGGCAGCAAGTTTGACATTCTTCCGTAGGTAGACTGAATTTTGTTTGAAAGGTTGAAGTTTAAGATAGACCTTCTCCCCCACCTGAAATTCTCTCTCAGTTCTTGACTTGTCTGCATATGGTTTCATCCTGTTTTGAGCATTTTGTAGGTTCTCCTTTAATTCGTGATTCTCTTGCCTCAATTGTAAGAAGTCCTTCACTTTGGACTCGCCACAGGTAAATAGGTAGTGAGTGAGTGTAGAAAGGTGAATACCCATACAAAGCCTCGAAGGTGTTATCTTTAGGCTAGTATGATAGTTGGTAGTGTACCAAAACTCACCAAGGATAGCCTTGCATCCACCGCTTGGGATTCAGTGCACCATACACCGTAGAAATGTCTCTAAGCACTGTTGAGTCTTTCGATCGCCCCATCGATTGGGGTGATAGGTGAGGTATAATCAAAGCGGTGTTCATTCCCCGAAGAGTTCCTTCGAATTGACTAGTGAAAACCTTATCTCGATCGGTAACTATGCTTAGAGGCTGCCCATGTAGCTTATATATGTTGTCCAAGAAAACTTTAGCAACAATATTGGCTGTGAATGGGTGAGATAGTGGAATAAAGTGCCCATACTTGGTAAATCGATCAACCACCACCAAAATGACATCTTTACCTTGTGATTTAGGTAATCCCTCAATAAAGTCCATACTCACATGCGTCCAAGCTTGTTCGGGAATTGCTAGAGGTTGTAATAGTCTGGATAGGGCCCTAAGTCGACTTACTTTTGTTACAAACATCACAAGATTTCACCCACATGGTGATATCTTTCTTGAGTTGTGGCCAAAAGAAAAGTCTTTAGTTCTCACATAGGTTCCCAATATACGAGTGTCCTCCATAACCGATGTCATGCATCTCCCTAATGATTATGCCGCAGATCGGTGTTAGTTCCCACAACAATTTCGCCTTGTACCTCAATATATCTCCCAACAACTCCTATTCGTGTAAGTATTCGACCGCAATACCTTGGCCTCCATGATCTTCGAATAAATCCATCCCCTTCGTAACTAGCCTTAACTTGTTGTACCCAAGTAGGGTCGATCGTAGTAATGGCTTTTCACAATTGTCACCTATTTCTCCTCTTCGAGATAAAGCATCTGCAACTTTGTTATCCCTTCCTTTATTGTATTGTATCTCATAATGGAATCCCATGAGTTTAGCCACTCATTTTTGTTGCATAGGGGTGACAATCTTTTGATCAAGCAAGTGTTTTAGTGCTTGTTGGTCAGTTCTAATGATGAATTTGCTTCCTTGCAAGTAGTGCCTCCACCTTTGAATAGCCATTAAAATTGCCAAAAATTCCCTTTCATAAATAGAAAGAGATTGATGTTTGGGGCTTAGGGTTTTACTCATATAAGCAATAGGTTGACCACTCTGCATGAGAACAGTCCCCACACCTGTTCCACTTGCATCAGTTTCTAGGACAAAAGGTATAGTGAAATCTGGTAGAGCTAAAACAGGTGTATTGATCATAGCTTCCTTAAGTTTGATAAAGGCTTGCTCTGCCTCAACCCCCCAATGGAAAGCCCCTTTCTCCAATAGGGAACTAAGAGGCCTACTGAGAACCCCATATCCCTGTACAAACTTCCTGTCATAACCAGTGAGACCTAAGAAACCCCAACTGTTTAAGATTAGAAGGCCTTGGCCACTCCACCATATCCTTGATTTTATCTGGATCAGTGGATACACCTGCTGAAGAGATGATGTGGCCTAGATAGTTCACCTTACCCTGTCCAAAGCAACATTTACTCATCTTCGCATATAATTTGTTATTCCTCAGAATAAGGAGAACTTCTCTTAAATTCACAAGATGAGTTTCCCAAGTCTTGCTATAAACCAAAATATCATCAAAGAATACCAAAACTGTCTTCCTCAATTGTTTTTCAAAAACTTGATTCATAAGGGATTGGAAGGTAGCAGGGGCATTGCATAGTCCAAAGGGCATGACAAGAAATTCAAAATGACCATGATGTGTCCTAAAGGCAGTCAAGTGCCTATGTTCAGGAGACATCAATATCTGAAAGTAGCCCGATCTCAAGTCAATTTTTGAAAAGAAACTGCTTCCATGTAGCTCATCTAGGAGTTCCTCAATAACAGGAATAGGGTAATTGTGTTTGATTGTGTGGTTGTTGAGGTATCTGTAATCAACACATAGTCTCCATGTTCCATCTTTCTTCTTAACCAATAGCACTAGTGAAGCATATGGGCTTTTGCTGTGTTGTATTTCACCAGTTGCAAGTAATCCTCCCACAATCTTCTCAATCTCATTTTTTTGGTCATGTGATACCCGATAAGGAAATTGTTGTCTGGGTATACTGTCTGGTTTAAGAAGGATTTGGTGTTCAATACCTCTGATAAGGGGCAGCCCGATCGGTTCCTCAAATAAATCCGTGAATTCCTCCAGCAATTCATCCAGCCCCTGCGCTTTCAAGTATTCATCCTCTTTAGATTTTATCCAAAACATCTCCTCAATATTCAAGTTCGGTGTGCATCATTTGGTAGAGCTCAATACCGGTCATCAATGGCGGTGATTGGCCCGATGAAGTGCTTGTAACTTGACCCTCTTTCCCATTAGAGTGACAAGAAAAGTCATGTGATCATAGTCTAGCTCTATGGGTGTACATGCCTTAAGCCAATCACCACCCAAAATTAAATTACACCCCACAAGATTTAGCACTCTAGGAGAATAAGTGAGCGATGTTGTTGAATTTTCAAGAGAAACCCTTCACCTTTTGGAGCTCACCATTTTTCGCCATTAGCAACCTTGACAAGGATTGGCTTCACAGGTTCTAAGCGACATCCTAGAGTCAGTAGCAATTGGTTCACTTATGAAACTCGATGTACTACCGAATCTAAAAGAATATTAATTTTCTTATCTCCAACTTCCCAATTAATCTCATAGTTGTCACCCACCTTCCCCGCCAAAGCACTTGGGTTATCTCGAACTTCTTCCACTATATGGTCAAGCCTCTCGGTCACATTAGCTTCTACCAAGAATGATTGCCGAGATCATTCTCTTCTTCCTCTATCATTATTAAATAAGAAATTCTTTGCTTACATCTATGCCTTGGGATGTAAGTTTCATCACGATTATAACTTCTTTTCCCTTCGTGCTGTCATCTCAGCTACAGTGAGTAACTTGAAGGAGGTTTTATTACTAGCATCTTGCCCTCGTGGTGTCATGATAGTAGGTGCATCTATCCTCTTGTAGCTGGAAGAACACGAACTTGGTAGCTTAGATGGATAACGTAGTTTCTTAGTAAGAGCTTCATGGTGCGAATTTGATTTCGCCTAGCTCCACAGTTTGCTCAAGGAACTAGGGTTAAACATTCTTACAAAAGCCTGTAGCTCATCACTCAATCCACTTATGAAACTTGCAACAAAATATTCCTGTGAGTATTCCCCTTTGTTTAGCAGCATCATACAAGCTCGAAGCTCTTCAAATTTCTCCACATAGTCATCATAGCTTCCCACATGTCTCAACTTGTTAAACTCAGCAATTATTTTGGTCTCTCTTAGCTCTTCAAACCTAGCCGAAACCAATTCCACAAACTGAGACCATTCCAGATCTATTTGTTTGGTAGAAAGATTTTGGTACCACTGGTTTGCCCTTCCCTCAAAATGCATCGCAGCCAAGGTAACCTTCTGTGAATCGGGAATGATGGGTATTAACATGAAGTAACCCTGACATTTTAATATCCATGAGCGGGGTTGGGTTCCATCGAACCTTGGGAAATCTAGCTTGGGTAACGGGCTAATAATGTGGCTTCCAGATTGATCCCCATGATTCTTGCCACTATGTGTGTGTGGTGTTTTAATGGAACCTTCGCCATTAAATTCCCTTTGATCATGTCCTCCTAACATAGATCCCTCCTCTATTTTTTTTTTCCTTTTCCAATATTTAATAATTGTAACTGCATAGTAGCCAAAATGGTAGTTAAATGATCAAACTTACTGTTCACATTGCCCATTTGTTTATGCATGTCTGCATTCAACATCGTGATCTGCTCTTGGAGTTAAGTTCAGAGGCATCTCGCTTAATCGACTCTTGTTGCCAAATTTGATCAAGTTTTCTTTGTGCCTCTTGCGGGTCCTTGAATCTTGTCCTTGACCATTGCGCCAAGATCTAGCTCGATACTAGTTGTCTTGATATGTAATATTAAAATATATTTTGTAATTTTCTTGTAGAAATATTATATAATAACTTGTGGAGGAAGAAGATGTAGTAGGTAGAGAGAATAAAGAAGGAGATGGAGATAAGATACTTTTTCGTATCCAGCTTTTTCGGCTACAGTAGCCCTAATACACTTTAGATGGTTCCACAAAGGTAATAGCAACTCTTAAACAACTAACACTTTAATTGAAATAACAACTATTACAATAGTGACATAAAGATGAGTTTCTCTCAAACAACACCACGTGTATTTCTTCAATTCAATTTCTTCAGGACTCCACCTTTACTCTCGATTGCAGAAACCCAGATATCTTTCCCAATTGCTTTTCCTTTTTCCAAAATCAAGCTTGAGTTCACAACATGCTTCTGATTAAATAGCAAGAACTGTGTGGAGATTAATGTTGTCTTGTTCAATGGTGCTTCTGATCAATAGCAAGGAATCTGTGAAGATTAATTGTCTTGTGTTCAATGGTGCATCACTGAAGTCTAATCAATAGGACAAACTAGCGACAGTTATATTTTGAAATCCACGAAAGACCTTTAGTAAAACTATGCAATAAGATCTTGCTCTTCATCAGTAGCAAATCCTTTAGTTTCTTTTACTGAACTTTACTCCCATGGCACATCAGTTGTGTGAAAATTGTCTTTGTCGCCCCAAGAAACATAAGGCTGGAGCGTGGTTTCATCGGCCCGAGGAACATCTGATGGCTGGAGATTGGTTTCGTCGGCTCGAGGTACATCAGATGGCTGGATATTATTTTCTTCCTCGCTCCAAGGAACATCAGATGGCTGGAGATTATGTTCTTCTTCACCCGAAGGAAGATCAGATGGCTGGAGACTGTTGTTTTCTTCCTCACCCCAAGGAATGTTTGATGGCTGATTCCACCCATCTTCGTTGCCCCATTGATCTTGAGAAGGCTGCCATCCGCCTCCTTCGCCATCCCAATTCGACCCAGATGGCTGATAATTATCACCCCAATTCTGGTACTCTCCCTCTGCCTGCGCTGACTCTTCCTCTTGTTTAGGAAGGAAGCAACCCTTGTAGGAGTTATTTTCCACACAATACCACAAGAGCTTGTTCCAGCTTGGATCCTACCACATTTAAACAGCTAAACTATTAAAATATGCAACAGATAGAGATACACTCTGATACAATCCTTATTGAAGGAACGAGAATCGTACTAATAGAAGCTTAAAACTTAGTGACATGTAAAAAGAAGTTCTATATACCTTGCAAATTATGTGAGGATTCCCAATAATTATGATCAAGGATTTCGCTCGGGTAACAGCAACATTAAATCTCCTTGGGTTGCTCAAGAATCCTAAATAATGAACCTTGTCAAACTCATTATGTTTCACAGTCGAACGGACAGTAGATATTATGATAACTTCCCTCTCTTGTCCCTGGAACTGTTCAACACTTCCGACTTTAACATTCGGATTGCCAAGACATTCTAGAGCATCTCTTATTTTGCTCACCTGCTTCCTGTAAGGTGCAATAACCCCAATCTCTTCCTCTTTGATCCCTTTTTCCTCTATCAAAACTTTAATCATCTCCACACTCTTGCTTGCTTCAATTCTGTTGAACCATGATGGATTGCTTCCTTCTCTTTCATCACAGCCTTGAATGCCTATAAAAAGCAAAGGAAAATCCTTATCTGGAATAATGCCTTCCCAGGAATTTGACGGGTTTTTATCATCTTTACATGGGATCAATTCACCAGCATAAAACATTTCTGAGGGGAGCTGCAGTATCGCCTCGTGTGTCCGGTAATTTCTTAGTAACTTAGTCATAAAGCTAGTGTCTCCTTTCAGATAGAGGTCACACTCGAAAAGCCTCTCCAGATATGAAGTACCAAGCCCATGTGTTTCAGCTTCTGTCGAGAAAACTACAGGCCCTAGCTGCATCGGATCCCCCGCAAGAACCAAGACGGTATTCGTTGAGTAGAGATGAGATATAGGAACCATGGCTTCTGGCTCAGAAGCTTGGCCGGCCTCGTCTAGGATAATGTAGGAAAATTGACCTCTCCGAATGCCTCCTGAATATAGAATCGAGGCACTCGCATACGTGGATACGATGATCCTGTACTGCTCGAGGACTTCGCACGGAGGGCACACGAAGATACAATCCTCGTGACTGCAAAAATTAATGTGATTGGGGTTGACATCCTCGAAGGGGCGTGTGTATGCATTAAGCCGGAAGATCTCGTGCTCCTGAATCCGAACTGAATCCTCATTGATGAGCCTATCTAGAATATGGTCGGCTGCACTATTCGAAGGTGCGCAGGCTAGAATCCGGGCATGTCTATCTTCACGGTAGATTTGAAGGATAGCTTCGATAAGAGTCTTCGTTTTACCCGTGCCTGGGGGGCCATGGATGACATATGGAGGGCCACCTCTGCGGACAAGGATCATGTTGACAGCCATCGTCTGCTCCTCATTCAGGTTGGAAGATATAGGTGTCAAAGCTTTGTATTGCCCTAGCTTCACTTTGGACATTGCAGATGGGAACAGAAAGTTCCTTTCTAATGATTGAGCAGCATCGACGGCTTGATACAACCGTCGCATATTTGTCCGGTTATAGGTGAACTGTACATTGTAGAGGTTGCTATCTCTGTGATTACGGTGAAATTGTGTATCAAATTTCAGCAGTATTTCTTCAGCCTCTACTCGATAGATGTAGCCCTGCACAATAAGCAAAAGAAACCTCAGAAAATGATAGAATGAAATAGAAAACAGAATTCTCTTTTTATTGATGAAGAAAGAAAGCACATATTGACAATTGACAATATTGAAATAGCAAAAGAAACCTTAGAAATGCCTCAAGATGAAAAACATGTAAATTTAATTAGTAATAAATGGAATATGGTACTATCATATGAAAAGGGAACATGATATTCATCAGGGATGCTTGGAATAATATAACTTTTTACTCTCTTGTAAAAGCATATGATAGAAGGATGTTTGCAAGAATACTACTAGTATTAGTATCAGCAATCCAAAAGTTTATTTCCACCACCAGAACTCGCATGATGGATGTTCGCAACAATACTACTTGTATTAGTATCAGCAATCCAAAAGTTTATTTCCACCACCAGAACTCGCAAGATATAGTTGCTTGATTATTTTTCCAAAATGTCTCAAAATTTCATATGATAAGATCGTGGAACTGTGGAAGTTCATTACATGATCATAAATTGAGATGATAGACTTGCAAACAAATAGCTTTGCTAATTTATAGGGCATAAACACACTGAGTAAACTTGCATAAACCGATAAGCAGGAAATCATTTAGAACATGACTTAGAAAGAAAGAAGCACTATATTACTCTATTATGTATAGGTTAGGTCATCATATAATAGTATTCATAAACTAGAATAGGCCTGTTCAGTTTACAGGCATGCCTGATATGCAGAACTCGAAGTTTCATCCTCGAAAGCAAGCTTGGCAAATATGAAGTCGCCATTAACAAGTGAAGGCCTTTTCTCAGCCAATCCTGGGACCTCAAGAGACAACATCTGCCCTCTCTTGCTCTTCATGGTGACGCCCTCCATGTCATACGACCGCATATCTTCCTAAATTTGTCAAAAACAAAAAAACACTATCATTCTAACAGACACCGGAGCATAAAACTCCATAAAGATGAACAATTGAAAAGAATCAGACGTGTAATGAATTGATCTCAGACCTCCAACTTTATCTCCTCCATAGCTAGTAGATTCTTGAAGAACGCACCATAGTTTTTTACCGTTAACCCCTCAATGACTGGATCAGGGATCTCATGCCTGCTTAACATCTCACGGAGTTCTGCTGGAATAGGATACTCGGGCAGTCGATATCTGAACCCACGACCCGGACCCCGGGCAGGGCGCCTTCCTGCAACATATGCAGCATCCGGTGCATGCTGATTGACAACGTCCTGTTTCTTTCTCCGAGGTCTTTGGTATGCTCTCGAAGAAGACAAAGACTTGGAGATCTTATCTTCTGCGAGCAAAAAAAGGAGACGTTCGATCACCTCATCGCCAACGCTGAAGTGTATAGCTGCTGAGTGCACGCCTATTTCCTTCGGTTTGCACGATAGCCAAATAGTCAGAGCCTGATTCGGTCTGAGCACTTTTTCGTCCAACGATACTAATTCCATGTAATCTTGGATGTATTCGAGATCAGAATCAGCAGTTGGAGGCTTCATTAATGAAATCCTAAATGAATCCTCAGGTTTGGAGTCGAAAATCTTCACAGACCAGATATCCAACGACTCGTCGGTGGTGTTTCTTATAGTTACCGAATCAAACATCGTCTCTCCAACGATTCCTGATTGGGGTTTCCTTCCTTCAATGAGAGGAAACGGAACAGAAATGTTGACTATATCACTCTCCTCAGCAGGGTTATAGCTACAAACAGATCGGCAATTGTCAAAATCAATGAATCCGATATCCCCTTTATCTCCAACATACGAGTATTCATCATCTGATTTATCGTGAATAGTGCCCATCACTGACTGCATAGAGAAACTTCGCGAAGGAACTGCAGAGTCAAGGTAAATCAGCCATGTTAAGCCTCTTTATAATTCTAAGGATGAAGTACAAGAGATAATTGCTATAAACTCAAATTTTGAAGTGGAAATTCTCATTCCTCAGATGATTTTGTTCAGCTTCTTTGAATTTAAATATAAACAACAAACAAGTAAACCTAATTGTTAAGACTACGATGAGATAAATCTACAGTAAGACTGTTACTGACACAATACATCCATATAAGAAATAAGGGGCAAAAAGTGATTGCTCACCCTCCTAACCTACTCATAAATTCAATAAACAATATAACAAGGCAAAGATTGTATGTCCCAATACAAACCTTTTGGTTACACTAATATGTCTTGCATGTAGGTTTCGTTATATTCCTTCTCCTCCTCGCAATGGCAAACAAGAGTAGTACATTCTTAATTGAAGCTGTCAACAAGCAAAAAAAACATTAAAGGAATTGATCATTAAAAGATTTCGAATCTACTGATAGAATTGGTGTTACACTTTAACTCACAGTACATGAAGAATAATTATAGGCAAAAAGAACAATTCCATCATAATAGCAAATCTTGACTGCAACATACTAAAACAAATTCACTCCATTTTCCACCATTTTCAAACCTAATCCAAAATCAGTTAAATAATGACTATAAGTTAATGAATGAGAAACACCCACATCAGATTCATCAAAAAAGTTCCACCTGCAGAACACAACATGAATTCCCACTTCAATTCACACACACACACACACAAAAAGGAATCGAATCCACAATTCTTGAATACAACACCACAAAAGCAACAGAAGATCTATCACAGTTGACATAATATTACCAAAATAAAATTATATTTATTTGCTGATGAAATGTAGCTAAGAAGATACATCAAAATGCTCAAAACATGTTCTCATCTTATCTGTCAACCAAACACGCCCTTTGCCATTCTCTATCAAAACATAAGAAACCAAAACTCTTATGAACAAAATAATTAGAAAAAAAAAAGACTGTCAAAATTCTGAAATTAATCAAGGATACTGATCACCACAATCCCACCAAAAAAAAAAAAAGATTAAAACACACCTTCAATTCATGCAAATCAAAGCAAAACATACCAACTCTGCCACACCACTTAATCTGAGTTTTAAAGTTGAGAAAACGACAATAAAGGATTCTCTGGGAAAGAAAAGGCAAACAGTGACACGCAGAAGAAGCCAGTTTTACTCAGGCGAAAGACGACGATTCATGAAAAAAAAATCAAATACAGAAATGCAGGATCTGTACCAAATCGAAGGGTTTCTCTCCGTGGAGGTGCGGAAAATCTGGGTTTGCGAATGTTAAATGGAAAACCGACGGAATTGTGATTACCTCTGCCTATGTGAGTGAGTGAGTGAGTGAGTGACAGTGATGTGCAAACAATACATATATGCAATCTTCGACGGTTTACTGTGCTTTTTCTAAGCTCATCTACACACGTCATCTTTATGTCATTTATATGTGCTAATACACCCCTCCATCCCACTTTTTAATATTACGTATTTCACTATTAACTTTTACTTAATGTCCCGAAATTTTCTTCTTAACAATGTTCGGCACCAATTTTAATAAAAGTAGTTAGATGTACTTAGGGGTGACTAATCGGGTTTCGGATATCGGGTATTATCCGACCCGACCCGACCCGATCGGATAATTGGGTATCCTATAACCTCTTTTGTCAGTTATCGGGTCAGTATAAGGTAGTTTGTATTTAATAAAAACGGATATCGGGTATATCCGATTATCCGACGAGTATACCCGAATACCCGCATTTAATAAAGTGCTAATGTATGTAAGTAACCAAAAACAATAGGAATGAGAGTTTTATAGCCTATATGATAAAAACATGAGTTTTATAGCCATTTTGACTTAAAAGACAAAATTATCCTTGGAAAAATAAGAAAAAGCAATTGAATATTCTCTCTCTCTCTCTGCGCCTCTACTCTCTCTCTCTCACACCAAACCCACTTCTCTCTCTCACTCACTCACTCACTGCGCCCCTCCCCAAAGAAACCGTGTCTCGACATTCAAGAACAACATGTAGTGTGCCCTACTCTCAGTGTGCCCTACTCTCTCACTGCACTACTCTTTCACTCACTCACTCACTCACTCACTCACTCACAAAGATCCCTCCCCCAAAGAAGAAACCGCACTCTTTCTTCATCACTCACGTAGCGCCCCCATTCCCATCAAAACCGTGCACTCTTTCAATCCCACATTAGCACAACACGAGTGATACGGATCTGGATCCACAGACTCCCGGATGCGGCCGAGCAAGTGGCGGCCGAAGGAGAGAGCTCCTCCACGGCGGAAGAAGCTTCACGGGAGGCGGTCACCGTCGCGCACACAAGCACGCCGTCGACCTTACGCCTTGGTCGACTAACTCGCACCGATCTAGGAGCACCACAGCCTCCGGTGAGTAATCGTGCATTTAAAATAGAATTTTAGTATGTACACTATAATTTTCATGTAAGACACGATAGTTTTCATGTATGACACGATAGTGATGAAATTTCGATAGTTTGTGTGTTTAGAAACTTATAAATTGAAATCGATTGCAATGTTGTTGAAATTCGTGAAAATAACGATATTTGGTGTACGGTCCTAGCAGGTATACAGATCGAGTACAGTTAGCACCGTGTCTTGAAGAACCATACACGGTTCTTCAAGACGGTGCTAACTGTACTCAAGATCCAGACACTGTTAGACCGTACTCTGTTGGTTTGAATCGTGTATTACTGTTGTTAGAACTTCGTTTAGTGTATCGATTAATCTTGTGCATTTGACCTCGTTATAGGTGGTTACGACCGATATGCAAGGCTACACGGACGATCAACCAATACATCCGAATTGATGTATTAGCCGAGGTGAGGACATGTCAGAGCGGCGCGGATGTATCGACGTATTTAGACAGAGTGCTTGGGCATCTTCTTCATCTCGGAGAGGGAAAGCGCTAATAATGCGCCGCACAATCGATGGCCCGACAGATTATGGATCCTAGTTTTATGGAGTTCGAGATTTGGTTTCACGTTTGTGGAACCGATATACGATTGGGATGATTGAGTTTGCCACGGTCTCCGGATTGCGCTTTGGGCGTCTTGCTCGATCCGAACTTGAGGCACGAGATTCCCCGACCAAAGATGTTCCATAGGTTATTTCGGCCTGGGAGGACTACTATTTGAGCTCATGCACCGATTCATCAAACAACGGTGGGTGATGATGCCGCAGACTACTTGAAGGCGGCTTTCATATTAGTAGCTTACCTCATCGCCCTTATCGCGATAGGGAAGCCATCGAGCCATGGGTTTGGGCGTTGGCTGAGGATTTTGATATGTGGCAGAGTTTTCCTTGGGGCTCCTATTCATTCCAGGTCCTCTGTCACGGGATTGATGTGCTCAAGAGGCACCCGAGCGAGGTGGCAGCTTCGAGGAAGACGTACCATTTCTATGGTCCTGTTTGGGCCTTACAGATTTGGTCGTATGAGGCCATCCCCGACTTAGGACGTATGTGTGGATGCCGAGACAGTGAGATACGGATTCCGAGATGCTTGATGTGGACTACATGGAAGTCCCCGACCCAGTATACTGGATTTTTTGACGAGCATGTAATTTTAATCTCATGTTTAGTATTTGCTATATATTTATTAAATACATTATAATCAATAATGTGTATGTGTTTTTTGTAGCGTTTATGTCATCGTGTCTTTGGAGCCGCCGAGACCGAGTTATCGAGGCATACTACTTGAGCCTATACGAGGCGATCCGATGGCTATTCGGTTTGTGCTGCTGGGCGGCATGCGAGGCGACACGACGAGCTCGCACAGCCACGGCAGTGCTGTGCGTGAGAGAGTGCCGCGCAGTGGCGCAGAGCATGTCCCGATCATGCGGCGAGTGGCGGCGGTGGGAAGTCGAAGTGAGGAGATACATCTCGGGTTTTGAGCCGAGTCGACTGGTGTATCTCGATCGCGATCGAGCGTCGAGACACGAGGAGGCGCGAGCGGACCACGTGTCTGCGAACACGCCAGAGTGTTCGACTAGACGAGGCCTCCATTCGCTTTGTGGATCGAGACCGTCCGTCGTGCCATTGTGGACGACGATTCGGAGAGGGCCTCGAGCTCGAGTGGCTCGACGTGTGTTCGGCGATTGACGGATTTCTTGAGCGCAGATCTTGAGACGTAGATCTCGTACCCCTATATCTCGCACGTGGGAGCTACGTCGGCTATTCGAGCATATCGATCGAGGCGCTCGCCTCCCGGCATGAGGAGGGGCCGCGACTAGCCATCGACGATCCGCTACACGGCGGCAGTCGATCCGGAGGAGGTGCCCACATTAGCCACCGACGATGCGCTTCACGGCGGTCGATCGATGCCTCACATTAGCCACCGACGATCCGCTTCACGGCGGTCGATCAGAGGTGCCTCGCATTAGCCACCGACGATCCGCTTCACGGCGGTCGATCCGGAGGAGGGCCCAAGATTAGCCACCGACGATCGGGTCGTCGAGTCTAGTCACGCCACCCGGCGGAGATCGGCGGCTCGAGAGCGATCGTGCTCGAGGGTGATGGATCGTCGATGGTGGGGATGCTTGATCGGATACCCACATGCAGCTCCCATAGAGTATGGTACCCCGAGTGCGACCAAGGGCCTTCGAGGTCTTTAGCGGGCGGGCCCGTATGTTTTTGTCGTGGCTCATTTGAATCAAGATGTCGTGACTCAAGCTAATCGCTCGATCATATCACCGACCCGTTTCGAGTTCACGGGCGAGGTACTTTATTACAACATTTATTCAAATTTTGTTTATATATTTATAATTCAATTAATGGTGTTCTTTTTTATGTGTGTTAGATTATGGAGTTGTTCACTTTGTACATACATTGAAAATAATCAACCCACATCATCCCGGCAATGTATTATTGCCCACGATCAATGAAGCTCGATGCGTTGTAGCAACCGATTCGATTTTATGTAAGTTTGAAATGTCCTTAAATTATTCCAACATAGATAGCTTTAGCTTTATATGGGTATAAATTATTCGACTAAATTTATTCATTTATGCAAGAAGCGCTTTTGCGTGAGTTCACCCGGCTTCATCCGGATGATCCTATGGGCTGTGGTGGTATCAAAGACCATATATCCACGATGGCAAGTACCATGACTTGTTAGCGATGGTGCGAGGAAGCGATGCGAGCAGCATAGCGCATCGTGGTTGTCTTGTTGTACGGTAAATTTATTACCTCATTTCTATTTTTTCTATCCAATTGAATGTAAACTTTAAAATGATCAATGTTGCGAGATACTAGCCATCCGTACGCGTCGGGGCAATCACTGGGTCACAGTTCACATATCTACTGTTGCGTGGACTCTTGAGGTGTACGACTACGCTGTCGTACAACCCTGACTCTCAGGCGTTGAGACGTTATCAGATGTTGCCCATTATTCGGCTTTTCCCTCGACTGATGAGGGTAGCTGGATTTTGGAACAACAATCCATTGAGGACGCCACACAATGAGCATCTGACATTGGCGGAGGTGCCCCATGATCAGCAGTACAGGCAGAAAGACTCAGTGAGTTGCGGTGTCTTTGCATGCCTCTATATGTATCGCCTCATCATAGGTATACCTCGGAGGTTACATCACAGTCGGCGTTACATACAGATTCAGCGTACAACGATAGCTCGTAGGATATGGACATTGTCTCGTTTTTGATTAGTTTCCTTGACTTTTTTGTATTTATAACGGATATTGTAGAATTTTTATCTGTGTTAGTGATATTTTTGTTTGTATTGGAGGCTGTGACCTCTATGTATATGTTGTGGAGGCTGTGACCTCTTTGGCTATTGCTTGTTGTTGGCTATTTGCTGAGTGCAGGTTGGCTTATCCATATTTTAGAGGTTATGCTGCCCGTTTTTTTACATGTATATATAGTTTGTAAGTTTAATAGTTTTGTCGAATTTGCAATTAACCGAATAGGGGGATTGAATTGGATTCAATTAACCGAATTTGCAATTAACCGAATTTGTTGGATTGTGGGATTGCACGGCGTGTACGGGCGTGCACGGGCATTGTTGGCTATTTGTCGAGTGCACGTCGTGCACGACGCAGCATCTTGCACTGCATCGTGCACGGCACAATCGCACAAGACACGGTCGTGCACGACTGCACGATCGTGCACGCGGCGTGTACCCCGTGCGCACGTCGTGCAGACGACAGTATCTTATACCGACCGTGTACCGTGCACGATCGTGCATTCCGTGTACCCGTGCAAGCACTGTGTACCCGTGCACGCACGTGTACCCTCGTGAATCCAATTGAACCAACATAATCCAACAAAAACCAACATAATTCAACAAAAACCTACAACAATCCAACTGAATCCCCCTAATTCAACAAAAACCAACAACAATCCAACTGAATCCCCCTAATTCAACAAAAACCAACATAATCCAACAAAAACCAACAATATTAAACAAAATCCAACAACAATCCAACTGAATCTCCTAATTCAACAAAAACCAACATAATCCAACAAAAACCAACAATATTCAACAAAATCCAACAACAATCCAACTAAATCCCCCTAATTCAACAAAAACCAACATAATCCAACAAAAACCAACAATATTCAACAAAATCCAACATAATCCAACAAAAACCAACAATATTCAACCAAATCCAACATAATTCAACAAAATCCAAAACAACGAATATCATCATGATATAACAAATATCCTTACTCACGAGGCCGTTGAGGACACAAATTCAGATGCTCTTCACTCGACAAATACTACATTTTTCCTACGTCGTGTCCTTTCCACACATATTTCATCACTAATGGCAATAAATGCCGTGTATGAGCGTTTGTTGTGGCCTCGACCCGCAACGCGTGTGCATATTTGACGATGCGATCTTGACGAACCCTCAACAACCGATTGCATCCTACTCAATCTAGGACGCCTTGACTGATGTGTGATGATTGGAGGTCGAATAATGTAAGTCGACATGAGTCTGGTACAATCCATGCACCGGGATGTGATACTGATCCAATTCGATAAGAATAAGTCGCCGCAAAAACAGAGTGTCGATAATACTGAGCCACAAAGTCAGTGACTTGTAAACCAGCACGCCTAAAAAAAAGAAATTAATCACAAAATAAATTAACCACAACATATGAGTTGGACTTGACGTTTAGATAAATACCATACCTAATAGCAGCACAAGCGTGACAACAAGGGATCTCGTCCAAATCGAACTCACGACATTCACATGTCCCGTTCTCGCAAATCAACCACGTATGATGTGTTTCCTCTTCGACTTTAAACATGTGTCGTCGTTGAACGAACAACCAGCGACTCCCCTTCGACAGAGGCATGTAGCTCGACGCGGCTACTTGATCAACTCATCGACCTTCTGCTGCACTAGCTCGTCAGACGTCAAACCATTTCTCCGTAATAGATCGAAAAGTCTCAAGCAACGAGCAAGCGGTGAGACGCCGAGCCCACAACAACCGACTATGAAACTCTGCGCGATTCAAGTCATGAAACTATATCGCCTTATAGGACACTTCAACCTAGACCACCTATGCTCGCCAATGGAAAGTAGATGATGGTGGATCGGTTTTAGAACATCCACGCAGAAAAAATCTCTCGAAATCCCTCGATCGACAGTATATGCGGTGACTTGATAATCAGACAAACATGCGATCCAAATCGCGCCATATTCTTCTCGCAAATGGTAAAAGCACAACACATGTGCGACGCTCGGATACACGGACTCCACGCCTTTTTCGATGCCCTTATGTTGATCGACACAACTAAGAGATCATCGGGATGACCAATGCACTAACGCGGCCGAGATAAAACCAAGTCCATGACTCTTCATCCTCAATCGGACCTAACCCAATAGCAATCGGAAGATTCCTTCATTTCCATCCTTCGTAATAAATGACAAAACAAATTCCTTTGTTCTTTCCCTTAAGACGAGTCCCGTCTACAACGACTACCGGCCGTAGGTAATGCTTGAAAGCATACAAACACCGCCCAAGAGCAAGAAACAAATATCGAAATTCGCCATCATGAGCCGTCTCAATATCATATAGTGTCCGGGGTTTGATTCTCTCAACAGATGCAAATATGATGGAAGCAATTGATAGGACCGTTCGAAATCGCCATATGTCATCTCTATAACGACGTTTCTTGCTCGGAGAGCAAAGCTGTAATCCATCTCAATGCCAAATTGTCGATGCATCTCTCCAATCATCTCTTTCGGCTTCAGTACCACACCTTCATCGACCAATTTCCGTGCAAAATACTTGCCAACAATCTTAGCGAGCACCGTCGTGGGCGGCGATTCAAATCAAGTGACAAGTATGATCGTTGTTCAACTTAATTACTCTCCATATCGTTGCCCTACGGACGGCTCGTAGCTTAAAAGGACAACTGTTGCCATGCTTGCAAACATACCCCAAACGTGTTTTACTTGACCGATCGACCACGTACTCTACATGATTCTTCAAGTGGTACAATCCCACGACTATCGCCAAGTCATCTTTCATCTTAAATATCGAATCAACGATAATTGGTGGGTATGGGGTCCACAAGGTTCGACCCAATCTAATGGCAATGCACTGTCACAATCAAGTAATGGAATAACCCAGTTGCGTAATTCATGCGTTGTATCATCATCTACGGTTCGTGAAGTTGTAGCATGAGCCTCACCATCATCTTCTTTGTTCGGAAGTGAAGTCATACCGTCCGATAACCTTATCAAGATGTCTGGTTGTCGAATCCAAGCACCAAATTCAGAGCCAATGAATCAAATATATCTCACGTCGGTTCGTGTCTTCCTCTTCATCCGAATACACCAGCTCGCCTTCCTCCTCATTCAAGACAACGGCTCATCTTCGTGTATAGTGAACCAAGACATCTTGCATTAGACTCGGGCAAGGCGTAGATCGCTAGAACCATATAATACCGTGTCTCTGTGTGTACCGTGGTTGCGCATCGCTTGCCCTTTTCAATCACATACACAATCGATCATCCTTTTGTTCCACAATCAATCGGAACAAATCGATTGTCGATTTCAACGATACTTTTATTCTTCTTCCATCACTAGCGCCGTCAGATAGAAAAGCATATAATCCGATCCACCATTGTTGCCTACTTGCTCATGAATCTCTCTTAGCAAATTAGCACGTGAAATCATTCTCTGACCATGTATACGAGAACCTCGTCGCCGCCTATATACTCGCTCCGTCCCAACTACCACCATGACGTATAATAAGACGTTGCAAGACATCTGTTGCAAAATAAGATATAAAAGATAACGATCATATACATAGGATGACGGATACATAGGATGCACGGCCATGCACGGTGCGTGCACCGTGCACTGATCATGCATGGTCGTGCAGTGCTGCCGCGTGCACGGACCATCTGCGGCTTATAAGCCGCACTGCATCGTGCTTTGTGCACGGACCGTGCACGGCTTATAAACCCGTGCACTGATGAATTTTGTGCACGGTTTGAAATTCATCTGTGCACGATAGAGCGATGTCGCATACCTGTTCGATGTTAGCATCTCATATTTTTAAATTTAACTTATTAAATGATCCTAAATATTAAATTAATCACTTTATTAACATAAAATCAACACAAATGACATATGTGATGCATAATACTTCTACCGTGTACAACCGTGTACTCAAGAACGCATTTTTGTTTTCTTCAAAACATGAAATTTATCATTCCAATAACATAAAAGTATTAAAAAAACATATTTCTGTTGTAAATGATCAACCGTGTACAACCGTGTACTCAAGAACACGTAAAAAAATTCAATATGGATTTAATTTACCTTAATCCACTAGCAATGCTCGATTTCCACTTTGTTTGATTGAAAAACGCAGTAACAACTTCTTCTATTAATTATTTTCGCTTCTTCCTCTCTTTGAAATTGTAATGTTACAAATGAATTAGTTTGTGATTTGAATTCAATGTTCACTGCGTTTTCAAATTAATGTTTACCAACCTTTTTTTTACAATTAATGTTTACCAACTTTAATTTAATTCCATTCAATTTTGTGGCAGAGAAAGCATTCAATTTGACATTCCTTTATTCTTTTCGTTTCGGCAGAGAGAGAGAGAGAGGAGACGATCCAATATTAATTTAGGCAGAGAGAGAGAGAGAGTCGAGAGAGAGGAGAGATATATATACAGAGAGAGAGAGAGGAGATAGAAGATAGGAGAGTTATTATTTTAAATGGTGGGCCCAGGGACAATTTTGTATTTTTAAGCCAAAATGGTTATAAAACTCATGTTTTTATGAGTGTGAATATAAAACTTCTCCCACTATTTCTTTTGGTTATTTATAAAACTCCCCCTTTAATAAATCATATGCATTGTCTCTGTGGAAGGTTTGTTTGTACATGAGCTGTAGATTTTTCATGTGGAGAGCTACTGCTGCTTCTGCAACATCACCACCCATCCCACCTCTTTTTCCCATGTGATGTGACAATTAGTGAGTTGTCATACACTCACAATAGATCCAAATTTATTTCTCATTTCTTTACCACTTCCATCCTCTTTCTTCATTTTTAGTCTTAAATTCATTTAATTCTTTCAAGTTTCAACCATCTCCTTCTTCATCTTCTCTCGGCTGTCTCTTTTCACTTCTCTCACTCCAATGAAGTATTCATAAATTTATTTCTTTCTTTCAGCCATCTCATTCTTCATTTCTCCTTGTGCGCCTATTTTCTCTTCTTTCTTCTATTTCTAGTCAAGTAGTTTCATCCCACAACATGTCCTACTCGTCTACTCCTTCTCTCTTCCCACTCCAATCGATGAAAATGATAAGCTTTTTTCCTACGGGTAGCGGTCGTTGAAGAATCCTCAAAAAATGGGGATTATTTGGATTTCTTGCATGATTTCTGCATCTTGCTGCCATATTTGCTGCAAAAGGAATTGAAACAGCCAGAAGAAGAAGAAGAAGAAGATGATTCTGAAATTTCGAGTGTTTTCGGTACCCTAATACCCCGATCCGGTTACCCGAGACGGGTATCAGGGTACCCAACTAAGTGAAATGGATCGGGATCGGGTATTGGTTTTTTGTAAAAATGGGGATCGGGTACCCGATAATTTCGGGTAGGGTACCCGATCCGTACCGATTAGTGAGCCTTAGATGTATTGTAAGTAAAGTTAAGATCCTATTTTGATTTAATATTAAATTAGTTAGTAATAGATCATAGATGATAAAAGATATAAATAAGTAGATTATTAAGGATAAAAAAGAAAAATAGCAATGTGTCATTAGTGATAAAATATGTAAATAAAATATATTATTGAATGTAATAAATATAAAGGATAGTTACAATAAATGGAATGAGAAGGAAATTGAGAAACGTCCAAAAAATAAAAACTATGAAGGAAATTGGGGGATGAGGGAGTATAATATTTTTTTATTTCTTTGATCAATTTTAATTTCTTGTATTATACTTTAAATTTATTATAAAAGAGTTATTCTATTGTATTAGTGTATTTGGCTATTAATCAAGAAAAATCGCTGCCTAACTGTTCAACCCACACTAGAACTACACCATATCAGAACCCTTCTCGAAAACAAAGTCCTGAACCCAAACCAACACCCAACCTCAAAATCCCTCTACTACTCTTACTTTTCGATGACAATTTCGTAGAAAATACGTGTCATCTGAAAGACAAAACTACTCTCAATCCCGTAAAACCACCAAACAAAGGCCTAACCATCAGTCATTCTTAGCCTCAAGCCGAAACCCACCCCACCAACTCACAGCCAAACCACCAAAAAGAAAACACACATAGAAAGAACTTGCCCGAGATCCGAATACCTTACAAATATCAATCCCCAAAGCTGAAAGAAAGAGATCCATCAATCCTTGACCAACACAAATTTTGTGTTCTTTTTGGTGTCTTGGTTTAGATCTAGATCAAATCTTCTTGTGTCTTTTGTTCGTGTTTTGTCTCTATGAGGACAACATTATTGAGGCAAGGCATGAAGAGTAAGAAATGGGCACGATTACCAGGTGATATACAGACTAGAAGAAGGAATGTGTGAATGAGGTCGAGCTGAGATACGATTGTATCCATGGTTACCAATGAGCTTATGCTTGCAGTTAGGGCATGATGAAGACATCAAACTAAAAGAAGACTTAAACTGCTATGTTCACACTGCATGACCAATCCAAGTACCGAGTAGATTCAAATTCTCTACTAGTGGCCAAGGGTAAGAGAAGAATGACATGCCCAGGACAATGCACAGTGATAGATTCAACTTATAAATCTAATAAATAATTATGAAAATAGACGTACCTCGTGGTAATGATGAGAATGATGACTATGAGCGAGAAACGAAATGTCGTGTTGGATGTTGGACAGCATACAGATCAAGCCAACTGCAAAACAGAGCCGGAGAAAGGACTCCGGGTAGGCACTCTAACGCTCAAGTCAGTAATGTACCATGCTTAAGGCTTATTGATTGCTTGAGATTGCGTACATGACCCCTTCATGGAGAGGGTATTTATAGATGTGGAGATGGTATCGACTGCGGTCATCTGAATCCTCTTAAGAATAGGATGTGTACAGGTCCTCTGAGATCTACGTCGCTTTACATGCGTCAGATCTATCTACAAGAGCCAGTTCCTATTCGGAGACAAGAGTATTCTTGTTTTTCATATACTGACACATACGATGATGTTTCGTTGCCTGGGACTGCGACTCTGGGCTTACAGATATGGGCTTTGGGGCCAATTTGATGGGCCCATCACCCTCGATTATCTTACTGTTCTGGCATCTTACGTCGGATATGGTATACACGGTCAGTCAATGTATATTATTTGTGATTAGGTGGCATGTATGATATTTATTCCATATCAACTGCTCTTGCTGATGGGTCCCACTGGGTACGTTCTGGTGTATGGGGGAGAATACATCAGGTAGGTAAATTAAAACTTTTTCTGTTGACAAAACTGACTGTATGCTGAGATCAGCTAGTCGGTTAATTGAAAGTTCAGTACTGATGTCAATACTTAGTGATATCAGTTAGCAAACCTACTGACTGCAAAGGCAACAAGTTAATTGGACAGATAACTGATGTGCGTGTGGAAGGGTGACGGTATTCTGCCTAAATAGTAGACACAGGTAATAAATAAGAGAATACTAAAGATCCGAGCCATAGAATTTCTCAATTCTGATACAAGGTACTTATTAGATCGAATGTACTTATGGCGAAATGAAGTTCGCCAGCGTTGTATAGCCAAAAAGGAAAATCAGCATTCATACAAAAAAGACCTATTAGTTGGTTCCAAAAAACAATCTGAAGTAAATTTATTATCTAATGAAAAAGATAATTTTCGAAAATACTATAGATATAATCTTTTATCATATAAATTTCTTAATTATTAAAATAAAACGGAATGCTATGGAAATGGGAATGAAAAACAAGAGATACTGTTTCTCGAAATATGGACAAATGGCAGTTTAACTCCGAAACTTGCGTAAGGATTATATTTCCCCCAATTTTTATGAAATACAAGATGCTCATTGAATGATAAGAAACCCACTTCCACTTATCAAATTTCAAAGATTCTTAATTGAATTGCAATTAAACTCGGCCCAATCTTTTACTAAAAGGATTGAGCCGAATACAAAGATTCTAGCGCATTGCACGTATTTTGGATAAATACACATATCTCTAGATATAGAAGATTTGAAATAGAATTGAATAGCTATTAGAACATTTTTAGAAAAAAAAAATTCTTTTTTTCTAACGTCCTAATAAATCATTATTGTCTTTTGTCCTTTATCCAAATTTACCAATTCAAAAAAGAACGTTTTTACTCAGGTTTAAAGGTTTAAACACTTAGTTAAGTATTGATTAGTCAATAATCAGTTTATGACTCATCAGTATCAAACGGATACTGATAGAGGGTTTCAAAACAATGTTGTGCTGCTTTGTGCTGGTGATGACAGTTCAATAGGCAATGTAAAGATAGTACTGGAAGTAAATAACACGTTGGTTTTTACGTGGTTCGGAGAGATCAACTCCTACGTCCACGGACTGATTGCTCAGTCAATCCACTAGCTTGAGATTGAGTCTTATTTACGGGTACAAGAGTAAACATAGATACTAATGTCACTTTATAGTATCCCATCGAACTTGGTGTTTCTCCTACACTTATGGTGCTAGGAAACCCTAACTACTTTCAGGTTGCAAATTAACTTAACCTCTAGCTTACGGGTGCTAGAAACCAAGCTTTCAGCAACTAACGATTTGTTGCTTACTTGCCTAAACTTCTACTAAACTGTGGTGGGTTTTGTAGAGAGATTTTTCAACTAAAGATCTGAGTTATCACAGATGATAAACGTAGGATCTCTAGGCTTATGATATACAAAAAGGATATCCTAGACGTAAAGAAGTGTATAAGTGAAATTTAGAGCTGATAAGTCTATTTGAGCTATGGAGATTTGCTAATACTCTAAAGAACTTCCTTCTTCGAAACCGTTTTTTGATTATCTGGAGCTTTAGCTTGATAGCTTTTGGAATTTTAATTGTGCAGCGTTCGGTTACCTTTGAAGGTTGGATTATGCACAAATATATAGGAGAGATAAGAATATAGCCGTTGGAGGGACCACAATTCATATTCTTCCATTTTGTCGTTTGAGTTCTTCTCGTTGAGAATCCTCATGCGTTTTCTGAGTCACATCATCATACATTGTAGCTCTGCAACTCTGAAAAATACAGTATGACGTGTCATGATCTTCTATAGATACGTTGAGTATTGCTTCTTGAACTTATTTAGTATCACTTTTCCATACTAATGGTTCTTCTGTTGAAACCAGTAAATATAAAAGTTGGCTCTTTAATATGTGATCAGCACTACGTTACATCAGCAGGGCAAACATCAAGAGATTTTGGAATCAAAACAAAACAGAATTTACCCAACACCAGTGATGGTCCTTTGTTGGTTGTACTGGTCTATGGGGGGATTACACCAGTTAAGACAGATAAAAGCTTTATCTTAAATAAAACTGGACATCCTGCTAAAGTAAGTAGGTGTTAGGTAACCTGATACTAGTCATTACTACTGATCAGTTCAGTTAGGGGGAATCTTATAGTGGGTGAATCAGTTAGCAATCCTACTAAGATCTTTAGCACCCGATCAGTTGAATTGATAATTAATATGCACTCAAAAGTGGTGGTGGTTATATTTTGTCTTTACTGAAAACAGATACTGAAAATATACTTAGTCAAATATTCGTTTAGTCAGTATTAGTTTTCTCTTTAATTAGCAAAGTGCTAATGATGGAGGATTTGAACATTCTGTTGTGTTGCGGTGCTAAGTGATGTTTAGTTCAATAACATGTAATTTAAAGATACTGAAAGTAAAGAGCACACTTAATTTTTACATAGTTCGGATAGATCAACTCCCACGTCCACAGACTGATAAATCAGTCAATCCACTATTTGAGATTGGTCTTGCTCATGGGTGCAAGAGAAAATCTAGATACAGAATTTCACGTTATGTGTACCCCGACTTACTTGTCGTATCTTCCTTCGCTTACTGGTGCAAGAAAATCACTGATTACTACACTTGTAATCGACCGAACCTTCTTGCTTATAGGTGCAAGAAAACCAAGCTTTCAGCAACTAACACTTTGTTGCTTACTTGCCCAACTTCTACTTCTACTTTTACAAGTGTTTGGTAAATAGGGGTTTTCCAACTTTTGATAAGTTGTTACAAGCAACAATCTAATCTTTTCTAGGCATAAGATATTACAAGTTAAAACTCAAGACTTTAAGAGAATATATGTTGAAATCTTAAGCAAATAAATATATTTGAGCTCTTGAAATTTACTGATTACACTTTGAATTCCTTCTTCGAAGAATCCTCGTTTGAATGCTTAGGGAGATATGAACTTTGAACTCTTGAATACTTGAATGCTCAGTATTTTTCGGTAACCTTCAAAGGTTGGATCTCACAGATATTTATAGGAAGGACAATAAATAGTATCATTGGAAGGAACACCAATCACATCCGTTCTATTTTTCGTTTGAATTCTTCCCGTTTGAATCCTCATACGTCGCTTTTCGTATCTATAACATCGTACAACAGAGTTCTGCACGTCTGAAATATATCTCAAGCTTGTCAGGATCTTCTGCAGATTCACTCTGACACATTGAAAGTCAAACACTCAAGCTTAAAAATAATTTGCGTTTCTTCAGTAAGGTTGATTTCGTGTTTCTTTAATATGTTGATTTCAGGTCTTTTTAGTAGAGTCAACTCTGTGTTCTTTCAGTAGAGTGGACTCCATCTCTTTTCAGTATGGTGACTCCGAGTCTTCAGTAGACACTTCATCTTGACATAGATCTTCAGCATCTTTGTCTTCTCTTTTGCTGAAATATCACTTAGTCATTTTCTTGACACCTTTATCTTCAGTAGAATTGTACTTCAGTATCGTTGTGCTTCATTTTTCATTAGCACTGCGTCTTTCAGTAGTGCTTCTCATCAGTAGCGCTGGCATTGAAACTTCTATTAATACGTCTGGCTTCAGTACCGCTTCTTGAACTCCTTTATTGTTAAACGTCTATATTGATGGTTCTTCTATTGAAACCTATAAACATAAAAAGATCGCTTCCTAACAAGTGTTAAGTTCGCTTCCTAACAAGTGAGTAACATTATGTTGCATAAGTTGGACAATAATCAAGAAGGTATTGAAATCTAATCAAAACATTAAGTTAAGATAAAATTTTCCCAACACCTCTTTTAAAGATCTTAATCATACCTTTATTACCCTTATACCAAAAAAATCATGAATCCCCCAAGGATTTTCGCCTGATCAACCTTTGTAACGTAATTTTTAAAATTGTCAACAAAACAATAGCTAATAAGCTTAAACGCATTCTTCCTACCCTGGTTGGTGACTTTCAATCTGCTTTTATTCTCAGGAGACTTATTTATGATAACTCGCTACTGGCCTTTGAACTTTTCCATGCGATGAAAAAGAATTCTTCTAAAAAATTGTGGTCTTTTGCCTTTAAATTGGACATGAGCAAAGTATGTGATCACATCGAATGGTCTTTTTTGAAAAGTATTCTCATTTGAGTTGGGCTCAGTCTCTCATTTGTTGGACTTATCTTAAGATGTTTGTCGTTGGTCTCTTACTATGTACTTATCAATGATTGCCCTTTCTCCCTTTTTTCCTTACATGAGGCCTCTTACAAGGGGACCTGTTATTGCATTATTTATTTATTTTTGTGCATATGGTTTTTCAACACTTCTCCAACAAGCAGAGAGGGTAAATGATAAATCTAGTGTATGCGAGATTTATGAAAGCAGTAAGAACACAAGAGTTTTTACGTGGTTCGATCAAGAATAAGATCTACGTCCACGGAGGTGTGAATCCTCAATAGTTTCACTATAACGGATTACAATGAGTGTATCTAAAAGCTCGAGTATTCAATGAGTTGCTAACCCTTCTACCTTCAATCTAACCTTTATTTATACATGTAGAATACGAAAGATTGTACTAGATCCGATCTCCTTCCTTATCTTGATCCTTGAATATCTCCTTCAATATCTCTTCTTTGATTTGGCCTTGATTAGGGTTTCGTCGTTGGGCTTTAGGCTTAACCGTGAGACCGTTTATTAAGTCGTGCCCGTTCACTGGGCTCGCTATTGGCTTGAGCGGTTGGGCCATATCCCATCATAGCCCCCCCCCCAATTAGTCGAGTAACAACTAAGCCGAGGTGGGGTGAAGAGCGTATGTTGCCGAGGTTGGCTGTTGCTCGGCTGAGGTTGTTGTCGAAGGTTTTCCATCTTTTTGATGTCAGGGTTTGATTGGTTCGCCCGGGTCCGAACTGAGTTAGGCGATCTGCCGTTTTGGACTTGTACAGTTTGTTGAGGACCGAACGAAGTCGCCTGACGTTGAACAGAGATGTCCGTCGAGAGAGTGCCGAGGTCCGACCTGGACGGCGATATCCGTCAGGAGGATGCCGAGGTCCAACCTGGACAGAGATATCCGTCGAGAGGGTACCGAGGTCCGACCTGGACGGCGATATCCGTCAGGAGGATGCCGAGGTCCGACCTGGACGACGATGTCCGTCGGGTTGATGCCGAGGTCCGACCTGGACAGAGATCCGTCAGGAGGATGCCGAAGTCTGACCTGGATCGTCTGACGTTGGATGGCGATGTCCGTTGGAAGGACGATGCCGAGGTCCGGAGTCAGAGTGATGATTGCACGATTAGACCGGCGTGTCAGGGCGTCCTGGAATACGTCATACGCGCCAGACGGTTGGTGGGCACTCAAAACGCGTGCGCACATCTACTTCACATCAAATCGCGATTAGCCATGTGGGAAGTTGAAACGGCAGGTTTGGGCACCTCTTTGTACTATAAATAGTCCCGAATGAGGAAACTGTTCACTTTCTTCTCCCTCATTTGATCCAGAGAAAATATCGTCAGAGCTTTCAGAAATTCCTTCCCAACTTCATCGAGGAAGCCAAAATCCTTCACTAAAAAGTAAGTATGACTTCGACTTCTTCATCTTCTTCTTTGTCGGGGTCTGCCCGTTCATCTCCCCCTCCCGATAATGTTATCGAGATTAAGGATTACATGTGCCATACCTTGGAGGGTAGGTCTAGGGGTATTAGCGCTAGGGTGCCGGAGATATCTTCCGTTTGGGGTGATTATAAGGTCAGGGACGTTAGATCGTCTCTGACCGTCGCCGATGTGTGTAGAGTAGGGAAGGATTACCACATTCCGGCGGAGGCCTGGTGGTGCCTTCCGCAATCCGGTGACAGAGCGTTGGCCCCTCCGGAGGGGTTTATGACGGTGTATGTAAACGCCATGAAGGCCGGACTTAGGTTTCCGTTAGCCCCCATCTTTTTGAATATTCAATAATATTTTCAAATTCCTATATGCCAGTTTACCCCGAATTCCATTAGGTCGGTGGTTGGTATGGGGCTTGCCTGTTATGGCCTTGCTGAGGAGTTCTCCTTCAAGGTCTTGATGCGATTTTTTAGCGTCAAGGGCACAGGAGGTGTATACTATTTTTCAGCTCGGCAGTCGTTTAGGGTGGATGCTCCCTCGAAGGTGCCGCAATGGCAAAATAAGTTTTTCTTTTTGAGGGCCGATGGGCATCCGAGCTACGAGTGGGGGCTGGGTAAAATGAAGGATGTGAAGGTGAAGCCCCTGGGTTACGTGGAGGATCAGCTCAACATGCTCGGTGAAATTTCCGTTAATTTCACCGAGGACGACCTGAATGATGCCGGACTGAGCATACATAGGTCGAAGACATTAGGATCGGGGTCGGAGCTGGGTGAGGGCAACCTCTTTTTCCTTATTGCTCATATGTCCGATCTCGTTGTGTTAACGAAATTTTCTTTTGTTGTGCAGTGAAGCTCGATCCATGTAAGAAGGCCAGGGCGGCGGCCTCACAATCGCCGAGCCAGGCGCCACCGAAGAAGAAGGCGAGGCGGACCGAGCCTGCCCTGGCCCCCGTGGTGGTGGACGATCGGAGTCAACTGGTGACGGCACCTCAACCGAGGTCAAATCCGACCTCGGAGAGGGACACTCGTACCCAGATTACGTACGAGGTGCCGACTTTCGGCTTCCCCATGTCCTTCCCTCAGGTATAGGTCTCTTCCGTATTCATTAATATCCCTTTCTGTGATGCATTTCTGATTATTTTGAATTTCAGGATGCGACTTCGGTGATGGGGGAGTTGCACCGCATGGCCGGATTCATCGCCGAGGGTGTCTCCCGGTATGAGGCTTCGGAGGCGCGCTGGCTGTCGGAGGCCGCGCTTGTTCTTCTTGAGGGAAGCCGAGACCGAAGAAGAAGAAGGCTCGGGCGTTGGAGGTTGCTCGGGCCGAGCTCGAGGAGGCACGAGAGGAGGCGGCTGGGGTGAAGATGGAGCTCGCCGATGAGAGGAGTACCCTGTTGGCAGGTCAAGGGCCGATGCTGAGGGCCTTCACCAGCAGACTCGTCGAGTCGGAGACCTTCTCCGCCTTCATTTTCGACCTGGCTGCCGTGCTCAGGATGCGGGTGGTGTCAGACCACCTGGAGGAGCTGGCGGCCGCCATGCCTGGCTTCGACAAAGTCAAGCATGGCTGGGTCGAGGTCGCTCCTCGGGCGATGCAGAAGGATTACGCCCAGGTTATCGCCGAGGCTGGGTCCTTCCCCGTGCTGGAGGCTTTGGCGGCCTCCACCTCCCTTCTGACGGCTGAGGCCGTGGCCCAATGCAAGGAGGATGAAGACCCTGAGCTTCAGGAACTCCTTGCCAAGGTGCGGGCCGAAGCTGAGGAGGCGGGGCCGAGCTCACACCTCCCTTCTGAAGGAGGTCGGCAGCAGCAGGAGGGGCCGCGACAGGAGGCCGGCCAGTCCGGCAGAGAGGCAGAGGTCAGCGGGCCCTTGTAATAGGTTCAATTTCCGGGGTCATTAGGATCCCGAGCCTTGTAAATTTCCACTTTTGTGAATAATAAATACACCTTTTGAAATGAATGTGTTTTCCTTGTCTTTAGCACTCCTCTTCTCAATATATCGGGCTCGATCATGATCTATTGACCAAGCTGAAGGAGGTCCGAGGTGCTTTGGCTGAGAAGGATGAGGATGTGGTGTTTTGGAGGAGCCGATCTGCCGAGCTGACACAGACTTTGCACAACATGGATAGTCAAGTCGCGGGGGTCGGTCTCCGGACTTCGTTCTTCAACGACGACCTCGTCGTACCTATGGGCAGCCCGGCGATGGCGTAGACTTACTCCATTGCGTTGGGAGCGTCGTCCTCGTCATCATCGGGGTACGTCGTCTTTGAGGTCGGCCCACAATTGTCGCCACCTCCGTTCTTTCCTCTGCGCTTCTTGTTTCCCGACGCGCTCGTGGTGCGGTCGAGGTACTTCTTAAGCGCCCATTTTTTAACGAGCTCGTCTATTTCCGAGCTCAAATTCCTGCATTCGTCGGTATCGTGACCGTACCCCTGGTGGTAGTCGCAATACTGGTCCGACTTTTTCTTGGATCCTCCCTTCATGGGAGGTGGTTTCGGGAAGAGCTCGGCATGAAGCTCAAATATCTCCGCCCTTGACTTGAGCAGATGTGTATTATTGCCAGGGTTTGGCCGAGGTCCCAATCTGGACTCTATTGGGCCTTTCTTGATTCTATCGAAGACACTTCGGCGATCAGTGCCTCTTCCTCGATCATCAGGCTTCTTCATCTCGACCTTCTGCTCGTCCCATATCTCTCTCTTCTTGCGATCCGACTCGTCTCCTTTGACGTAGTTGTCGACCAGGGTCCAGATGCTACTCGCCGTCTTCGGCTTTTCCCTGGTGATCTCTTTGTTCAGTGCGCCAGGTCGGATTCCATTTTTGAACTCATTGATGATGTATAGATCGTTACTCTCATCAATTTTGAGGGACTCCTTGATGAACCG
Organism: Salvia rosmarinus; assembly: GCA_036937905.1. Lineage (NCBI taxonomy): Eukaryota > Viridiplantae > Streptophyta > Magnoliopsida > Lamiales > Lamiaceae > Salvia > Salvia rosmarinus. The sequence goes on along the minus strand of CM072822.1, from coordinate 61,061,658 downwards.
CGAAACGAAATTTGACATCGTCTCTTCTCGTCCTTGGCGTATGGTGAGCAGGTCGGAAGATGGTTGTTGAGGTGGCATCTTCTGGTAGAAGTGCCACTTAAACTGATCCATGAGATCCCTGAAGCTATGAATGTTGTTCTGGCGAAGTGAGGTGAACCAACGTCGGGCGTTGGAGACCAGCACCTCGGGGAAGATTTTGCACATGTGAAAATCTTCCATTCCTTGATTTGCCATGTTGGTGGTGTAGGCAAAAAGGAAGTCGAAGGGATCTCCGAGACCATCGTAAGCAGCGATATTGGGTGCCCGATATCGTTGGGGCAAAGGCGTATCCAGGATTTCCCTTGAGAAAGGGGAGATAATCCGTCCGTGCCGGTCGAACCCAGGTAGCTCATTGACGACTCGCTCGTTTGACCCGTCGTTAGAGGTCCCGAGACTCGTCAAGATACATTTATAATCTCCTCCAACTTGAACATATAGTTCCGTACATGGCAAGTTAAGGGGTCGAACCCAAGAGAGCTGGTTGTGTTGTTACTCGAGTTGTCACAGTTTGAGTAGGAGGTTGCCCAGAGGGCAAGGTGTCGATCGGTGACGGTCTCGAGAGAGATGTCTCGAGAGATAGATCTTGAGCAGAAAATAAAACTGAAATGTAAACACACGAATAAAGATTAAATAACAAGCAGTTGGGCCAAGGGTTCCGCTCGTTGAGATACTGGTCAAGACTTCGGTCATAGGTTCGAGGTTTTCGCCCGAGTGTATGTCGTGGTTAAAGGTACCAAGGGGTAGATGCCCTTTAGGTTGTCACGCACACCAGGCCCCACCCCCGCTTGCCGTAGATTTTAGGACTACACAGAGGCCCCCGCCTTGCCCCTCGCCAAGGCGGTCTTCAAGATTGGTTCGTCCGTCCCAATGACTTTACTCACTAGACAGCCCAACTAGCCACAGCCGATCCAAGGGAGTGGCTCGCAGCCCTTCGCCCAAGGCCGACGGCCACAATCACCCACTCCACCAAGACTTCCCGGACAAAGAGACACTCGATGTCTTACTCGGCTATTGTCAGTATCTACCCCTCCCCAAGGCTACCGATTGAGTTAACGCCAAGAAAAGGAATAACATGTGTATAAAGGCTCAGAGCTTGGGAACACCCACTCAAGGTTCTAAGGACATTTAGACCTCACGACTTGTATGACTTGACTCAACGTGCTTCACCCCGAACCCAACCAAACCGACTACTCACGCATAATCGACATAAACATAAAAACAATAAACAAGAACATAATCGAAACCATACTTGAATAATAGATCAAACGTAAACCAAAAGCATTCTCTGCCAAGCAGTTGCTCAAGCAGAGGTACCCAAATACATAATAATAAATAGTTTGTCCGTAGGACTTGTTTCTTCCTCACCAATCGCTCATGAAATGCAAGAGAAATAAAAGAGAGAAGTTGAGAGAGAATTCTGGACTGATGCTCTCTCCCGAATGTGTGTGTGAGTCGTCGTCGTATGGAGTTCGAATTGTTGTTGGGAGCCTAAGTAAACTTCCCTTTAGCTTGGTCAGCGCACGCATCTCGAGGCAGCAGGTGGTGAGGTCAGCGAGCTGGCTTCAATCTCTGGACACCCGACAAGGCTCCTCTGGCTTCAGTCTGGCAGGTTTGTCTCATTCCAGGCGCTGCAGGTTGACTTTCCCTTTTCGGCAAAAATCAAGCAGGCGGCAGAGAGAACCTTGCCCAGGATCTTTCCATTCGCGTGCAAGTTTGCCAGAGTCCTTGTCTGCGCTCCCAGCTGCATCCTGACTTGATCCTCTGTCCACCGCGTCACTCCTCGTCCTTCTCACCTCTTCCTCTTCTCGACACCTTCTCGACCCACATCACTCGTCGACTGTGCTCGGCCCCATGCGATGCTGATGTCTTGGCAAGATGTCAGAGTGTCTTGCCAAGGTAGTCTTCGGGATTTTTACCTCTCTCATGGAAGGTGACCTGATCTTGCCCAAGGTCCGGCTCAACCTGCAACATACCAAGCGTGTCCTCCCAGACACAAACACACGCAAAGAACACACAAAAAAATGCACTCTTCTAGGGCAAGGACTACCCCAAAAGAGCACGAAAAACGGGCTCGTCACTCGTTGCCATCTCTTTCCGGAGGAGTGGGAGACCGGTAGCGACGCCTGTCGTCTCTTTGATGAGGAGATCTACTCCTCCTCTCCTCTCTTCGGTCCCGTTCGGCTCCGAGGACGGTGTGCCGAGGTGAGCGACTTCGCGGGTGACGCCGGGGCGAATGATCGTGGTTGTCCCGTCGAGGTGATCGACTTCGAACGATGTGCCGAGGTGAGCGTTCTCGGCTGTCGCGCCGAGCTGAGCGCTGACTATTCCGGAGGGGCGAACGACCTCGGGCGCCCGTGACTACCAGTCCGGGCGTTCTTGAGGTGCCTGCTCCGTTGGCCCTCTGGTTGAGGAAATTCTGGAACTGGCCGATGTTGGCGTTGAGGAATTCGGACACAGCTCGGCCGAGGACCTCGTGAGATGGGTGAATTGCTTGTTCACCAGCGTCGAGGCCGGCATCTTCCTCTTCGATAGGACGGCGATCCTGAGGGTGTATATGAAGGTTTTCTATGTAACTCTCAGGTGTGTTGTTGCTATCGGCCTCCGCGATTCCCTTTCCCCGGCGCTGCTTGATAGCTTGATTGGGGCCTTCAGAGCGGTTGTTGCCAGCACCACCGGCGGTGCTAGCGTTTGCAAGAGATCTTGCCATTGAATTGTGTAGAAAAACGAAGCTTTTTTGTTCAAATTTTCCCACAGACGGCGCCAATGATAAATCTAGTGTATGCGAGATTTATGAAAGCAGTAAGAACACAAGAGTTTTTACGTGGTTCGATCAAGAATAAGATCTACGTCCACGGAGGTGTGAATCTTCTATATTTTCACTATAATGGATTACAATGAGTGTATCTAAAAGCTCGAGTATTCAATGAGTTGCTAACCCTTCTACCTTCAATCTAACCTCTATTTATACATGTAGAATACGAAAGATTGTACTGGATCCGATCTCCTTCCTTATCTTGATCCTTGAATATCTCCTTCAATATCTCTTCTTTGATTTGGCCTTGATTAGGGTTTCGTCGTTGGGCTTTAGGCTTAACCGCGTAGAGCCGTTTATTAAGTCAAGCCCAGTTCACTTGGGCCTGCTATTGGGCTTGAGCGGTTGGGCCATATCCCATTAGTAAACCTGATTCATGGTGCTCGTTTGTGCCACAAAGCACCCAAATGTCACATTTTATGTTTGCTTAAAAGAGCATCATTTTTGGGAAGGCTACCAACGACGAGTTCTAACGCGTCATCAAGATCATTGAAAGATATTGTGACGTTTCGAGGTAAATGGTTAATTTTGAGAAATCTAAAGTAGCTTTCAGCAAGGGTGTCCCAGCTGAGCTGGTGTCGAGCATAACTGCAGCTACAAGTATTCACGTCGTTCAAAAAATTTACAACCTTCTAAGGATGTTGGTGCACGTGGGACGCTAAAAGTCTCTATTTGCGACGGTGGAAGATCGAATTGCAAAAAAAAAAAAAAGAATGGAGAAAAATATCTCTCTCTGTTGCTGGGAAAATGGTTCTTATCAAGTCCATCGCGCACGCAATCCTAACATATCTCATGAGTTGTCTACTACTCTGAATGGGTACTTGTGAGAAACTTGAATAAGTTGTTTCTAATTTCTAGTGGGGCAGAAGGACTCTGAGAGACGTATCCACTGGGCTTCTTGGGAAAGTTTGTGCCAACCAATAGAGAGAGGTGGCTTAGGATTCAAAAAATTTGCTTGTTTCAACTAAGCCCTCCTTGCTAAATAGAGTTGGTATCTTCTCCCATAAGAAGATAATGTCCTCACTAAGTCCCTCATCTTAGTACTTTCCAAGGGTCTCGTTTCTTAAAGCAACGATGGGTATAACCCGAGTTATGTGTTGAGAAGCATTCTTACAGGCCGTGAAATTATAGCTAAAGGTATTAGATGGAACATTCGAAATAGAAAGTCTGTGAACATTTAAATTGATCCATGGGTACCCAGTGTACCAAATTTTCAGCCTCCATGACCCCACGCTACCCCGTCTCATATTTGTTGAGTCTTAGATCTGCTCGTTAATGGTCAGTCGTGGAATACAAAATGCCTGCAAATATCCTTACAATCCTCATTACTACCTCTGAACTCCAAGATTGCTTTATATGGGAATTCACTAAGGATGACATCTACTCGGTCAAGTCATGTTATCGGTTGGCGGTAAGCATGAAAGATGTTACATCATCGAAGCCCTCAACATCAACCCCGAATCCGACTAATAGGAATTGGATCTGGCAGATGCAAGTTCCTCCTAAAATCTAGTTATTTGTGTTGAGATGCATGAAACAAATTATACCCATTAGAGTGACACTGATTAAATAAGGTTCAGTGATTGATAATGTCTGCCCTAGATGTGGCCTAGAACCTGGATCAGACACGTATATTCTTCGGGACTGTGGCATGCTGTGTATAAATCTCCAACAGTCAGCCCGCAGCATTCCCTTCCCCGATTGTATCTTGGCAATGTTGAAGGGTAAGAGTGCAGACGTCACTCAACTCTTCACCACTCACCTTTGGACCCTTTGGCGAGCACAAAATTCCCTGATCTTCGGAGGAAAAAAATGATGGATCATAAAGTCTACTTCCATATTGCCACATCTACCTGGTATGAGTATACTATAAGCTCTCCCGAGTCACGACGTGCTAGCATGCCTCTCGATAGAAGGGACGTTTGGAACCCCCTACCCCCAATACTCTTAAACTCAACTTTGATGCCTCAAAATCCAAAAAAGATCATAGGTGCTGTTATTGCTGGAGCTTTCCGTGGAGAAAATGGAAAGATGATTTTGGCATTTGCATCTAAGTAGGAGATGTTGGATTTGTATACTGAAAGTAGAATGGTTGAACTTGTATATAATGTTCATGTTACCACTATTACAATCTCATATCTGAATTGTTTACTTGCTTGTATATGTTGTCACATTATCTCATACAAAAGTTAGATCATATATTGTGTATGATTGGTTAAGCTAGTTAAGATATAAAAAGGATCACAACTGAGACAACTTGATGACGAGTTATCGATATAGGCTGCAGTATAGATAAGAAGTAACTTGATTTGGTTGTTTTTCTATGCTGGTATGTCTTGACGTATTGACATATCACAGTGAGATGAGTTCTTCTATCTGACCGTCGTGAAGAACCTAGATCTCGGTGACTTTACGTTGATCTAAACCTCGATAAGGTTTTAGGTAAATATGAGTTACTGACCATCACTTTGACTTTTTACGGGTGAGGGTTACATGAGATAACCCAAGATTCTCCGCATCTTGAGTGGTGGCAGTACTTGTATGTCATGCTAGTTACATGTATCGAGTCACCGTATCCATTTAAGATGATGACATCCTCTTAAGGAGCTCAAAATGTTTATTGTACTAAACCCTACAGGTTGAGTTATCTTAAGTATAATAATAAGGTTGAGTGGTACTACTTAAGGAATTAAATGGATTAATTATTTTAAGTATTCAGAGTGCTATAAATTAGGGGTGTGCATGGACCTAACCGAACCGAAAAAATCGATCGAACCGATCGATTTCGGTCGGTTCGGTTCGGTTTTTGAGGAAGTCGGTTTTCATTTCGGTTCAAAATTTTAATTAAAATCGATTTTCGGTTCGGTTTTCGGTTTTACGTTTTAGATTCGGTCGGTAACCGAACCGAACCGCAACTATTTTTTTATATATTTATATATTTTATATAATAATTAATTAATATTTTAATTAAATAATTAGGATAAAAAGATGTTTATTTAGAAAAATATATATATAATTTATATTTCGGTCGGTTTTTCGGTCCGACCGAAATCGATCGATTTTTTCGGTTCGATTTTTGGTCGGTCCAAAATTATAAATCGATTCGGTTCGATTCAAAAAAATTCTTTCGGTTCGGTTTTCGATTTTAAAAATTTCGGACCGACCGACCGATGCACACCCCTACTATAAATAATTAATAGACGTGCAATATCTTAAATATAGGGATTCGTAAGTCTAAGTGCAAGCCCGACTCAACTTCGGTAATAAAGGGATAAGTCAGCATTTATTATCTAGTAGAATGAATAAATGTTTATGAATTAATTTATGTTCTAGGCTGAACATAAGATAATTAATTCATTTTAGTCTCATCTTTATTCTTTGCATTTGATCCCTAAGCTGGCCCATCAAAGCCTGGAACTAGAGCAAATTTTATCCCTCACTATGTATCCCTTTGAGATTCTGTTTTAATTTATGTATTTTTTTTAATACATCTCTTCTATCTAGATATTTTTATCTGATATTATTAGATATCAAGAGATAATTATTCTCGATATATTATCTCCAGGGATTGAAGATAATTATTATGTTTATTTGATATGCAAGGATCCTATCTAAATAGAATTCTAAGGAATGCATTATAAATACAAGGTGAGAGAAAATCAAATTAATCCGAAGCCACAGAGTGATTTTCGAAAATCACAAGTCTTTCATAGGAGACAAAATTTTACAGTACTCTTCATAGAAAGCTCTCACTCAATATTGGAGAATCGACATCTAAGATACAATCCAGAAGATCAGACCTGGAGTCCACAATTGATCTGCTATCCCAGAAATTCATAAGTAAACTAGAAAACACCTATGTGTTGCAATTAATTTTATAGGAACATGCTTGGAACATAATCAATGTATGATGAATTAAACATCCAAGATAGATCATCAAGAGCATGGATAAAATAAGATTTCCCTACAGGAGAGTTGTGATAGCATCTCCACAACCGAAGCATTTGCTTGCTTGGAGGGGTTCGAATTGCAGAAGACCAAAAGTTCACAAGATTGGCCATTGAATCGGATTGCCTTGAACTTGTTCGTGGACTCAAACAAACTCTCCAACCACCATCATATCTAGGAAACATTATCTCAACAATCCAGTCTCTCTTACACAACTTTGAGCACGTTGAATTTGGTTGGACCAGACACACAGCAAACCAGCTAGCTCATATGGCTCATAATTTGGCATGTTTTGCTTGGGACTCTTCATGTCCTAGTTTTTATGTGGGCTTCATCCCCTCTCAATTTACACATACTGTACAAACTGATTCTCAGTTTCTTTGTCTTTTATGGAATTTTCCTTTTACACCTCAAAAGAATAAAAGAAGCCCCTTTCCCATGGCTTATAAATAAAAATAAAAAATCACCAAGCATAGAGATAGTTAGTGATTAGCTTCTTAACCATTGAATCACCGTAATTTATCCCCTAATATTTTCATAGAACCGTGGTATGAAAGCTCCCAGAGGAAAAACTTTTCCTTTTGGAACAAGAGATGGCTAGTGGAGATAGCTGAGAAAAAATCGAAGAAATCAATCATCACAAGCAGTCAAATGAGTAGGTATAGAAAAGGGAAAAAAGGTATCGCCAGAAACTATTAACTATAAAGTGTTAAGAGTGAAGAAAAAGAAAGCTGAAAGAATAAGGAAGCACACTCAATGCCCTTAAAAGAAAAATCTCTTAAATAAGAGGAAATCTCACCCACGCGGTTCATACTAAGTGCACCTAAATTTCCTCAAGCAGCAAAGATTCTTGGCATATTACATATTAAAAACATAAGCAATCCAGCAACAAGGATTTAAAGTCCCATAAACAATTGAGCCGAATCACGCTGCAGCGACAGGGGCATCCTTGATAGACTCGCGCCAAGCATATTCCCTCGCCCCGTCCTTGTCCACGATTTTGATTAAAAAGTTTGGAGGGGCTACAACCAGCCTACTACGGATTTCCCTTATGCACTTATCGACCAACTCGATGGCCTCTTCGACGGTCATGTCCCGGCGGTAGTGTCTGTCCATCATGGAGAGTGCAAAATAAGAGCCGTAACCGAATGCTGCTTTGTCAACCTTGTGAAGGGAGGCAATGTAATCGATGAAGTAGAGAGAAGGGCCAACATCCTTGTCATATCCAGCCAGGATGATATTCACCATGTATGGATTCTGGGAAAAAAAAACATAGCAAAATTAGAGGTAGGTTAAAATGTTTTACCGAATAATTTGCATCTATCATAAACTTAATCTTGATCCCTCTACTTAAACAATGTATTCGAACTCTAGTTTGTAGAAACAGAACACAACAGAAAATCTAAAGTAATCATTGAATAAATCAAAACATTCTGTGGAAGTGTAAAGTTAACATGGAAAATGAATTGAAAAACAAAAAAGCATGATAAAATGAATTGGAGAATGGTGCAACTCTTACATAAGGAGAAAGGCCAGAAAACAAACAAACAGAACAAAAATCTACCACTAGTCAGAAGATGTCTTAAGAGTTCACAATATAAAAGGGGTAAGTAAATTATGATTACATACAGAGACTCGGTGAAGTAAAGAGTATATTGAAGACGATTGCCTCTCTCTCTCTCTATATATATATATATATATACACACACACACATATATCATATATATTCATTACACACACTGCATGTAGGGTTTAAAGAACAAAAGACAGACAGGCTTCTTACACATATGTACATGGTAAATTCAATGGAACTGAAAAAAATAGAAAAGCAGGTTTCAGAAACATTCAGTTCATATAACTAAAGTAACAGGGAGAAAAGATATACACACAAAGAATTCTTCGATATGTACAGAAACATCCAGCTAAATGATCAGTGGAGGCTCTGCTAAATCAGTAAGACCGTCTGGAACTGGAACAGAAAACAATCTTCACATACACACATATCTATTTTTTTCAACAAATGATTATAGCTTTTAGCTTTTTCAGGATTTTTAATCACAATTACTAGAGCAGACTTCGAGGACAGAGAAAACACAATCCTTAAGTAAACAACTCCAATGGATAAAGCTTATCTCCACATAGACCAAATACAAAACGTGATTGTTCATTTTGCATGTCGTTGGATTCAAACATATATTCTCCAGTGCAAACCATATAGAGAGGAAAATACCAAGCTGCATGACTCTATATCTATAATCGAACATCTGTTCCCCACAATGTAAAATATCATAGTAACTGACCAAGAAAGGAGGGACCTCAAAAATCCTAAATATTTGACTATAGTAAAGACAAATACTCATAAAGCAACTCATACAGAGCTGTATTACCTTCCGCAAGGCCGTTGCAAGCTCCCCTCTGGTGAAGTTTGCAGCAGCTGCGGTTGTCAAAGGAATGCCATTACGGAATTGGTATAAAGCTACATTCTTCTGTACGTACTCTGTAAACTGAGCCCTACAATATCATTCACGGAAAGCTAATTGTCACTTTTAAACTTGACATAAGAAAGACAACTTCAGCCAATAAAAGAAGTAAGCAGATAACTGAACTGAAGCAGCCAGATATTACTCAGAACATGTGAAATCAATGGTATTTAGTGAATGGACTCTTTAAATGTCCACATAAATATATAATATCACAATGGTAAAGCTTAAAAAAAGCTAAAAGTTCAAACAATTTCTCAAACAAATGATCTGGGAAGCTAGAAAATCGTCCAAGAATGCAATATGAGAAACTTAGACTAAAAGCCCATCAACTCATTTTATAGTATGAAACAACAATGCAGCATTACTACAAGAAATTAATTTCCATTAGTGAATGGTTGCCAAGAGTAGTTACCTAACTTCACCAACCATTTAATGGAAAAAGACATTTTCAGGTTTCTCAATTTTTGACTTATCAGGCACCACGAAATCCAGAATAACTGGATAAGTAAATAAAAACTAAGAATCATTACAAACATTGTATAGAGAACATGGGGATTTTATTATCCATCGAGTATGTGTATAACTAACGTGTAAAAATCCAAGCACAACTCTAGACATCATATCACACATGATCATAACACAATGGTTCAGTTCCCTCCAGATGCTAAATTCTATTTCGCAATTGAATAAGACATTCTCACTGAAATTAATCGATGCACATCTTCGATCCTATACAAGGCACTTCACCAATAACCCAGCCCTAAAAAATGCAATCAAACTGACGCTCAACACTCAAATAAACGCTAAAAGGAATTAATCCACGAAACTTTCGTAGCTAAAACAGAAAAACTACAGATGCGCCCTAAATTCTCCAACAAAACACAGTAAAAACAAAGAAATGAACACAAATTCCCAATCAATTAGGTGAAGAGATTTCACCGGTCGCCGGTCTCGCCGGAGGCGCCCATGAGTTTGTGAGAATCTAGGACCATGATCTTGTCCTCGTTAGTTTTGTGCACGAGAATGCTGTGGACCGCCGATGTGTCCGCCACCACTATCGCGAAATCCTTTCCTACCAGCCCGAAAACAGACTCCATTGTTTCTGTTTCTTTCTTTGAGCAGCTGAAATTGATCGTCTTCTGCGTTTCTTGTTCGGATCTGAGTTCGGTTGTTGCTGAAAATTTTGTTCTCGGTTTTGGAGGTTTTGAGTTTTTTTTTTCCTTTTTTTGGTTTATTTATGGTTCTTTGCTCGATAGAGAAGGCGTCTTGGAGAACAAGAAGCCTAAAACGCGTTTGTAAAAAAAGCTTAACCGCGCGTTTCACGTTTAGACTGTTCTTTTCAGGGTCCGATTTAAATTTTAATTAAGAGGCAAAATTATAAATATTTACTTTGGATAGTGAAAGTAGAGTAATAACTAATAAACCTACCTAATAACATATAAAAACTTCTCTTGGAAAAAACATAAAAACTAATCACTTCTACGAAAATATTCCTTACAAAAATATTCACGTAATTTATGCACCACTTTTTGTGCCCCACAATCAAATTTATTAATTTTCTTTTATTTTTCCTCAGTTTGATTTCATTTGCTTTAAGTTTAATTTTGAATTATTAGTTAGAATTGATTCTACCAATTAAAGTTTATAACTAGTTTTTTGCATTTAATATTTGATTTTTATTTAATAACTAGTGTACCATATGTGCGGTGTACATGATTTATTGTAGTATATCATGTGCAATACATATGTAACACTCTATAGTTATTAATTTAATATAATAATATCAATATTTAACTTTTATAGTTTAAAAATAATATACTTTCCGACTATAGCCAATGTGATTTATAGAAAATGTGATGTGTTGCATATAAAGATAGAATAGTGTATACCTATACGTCCACCAAAAGTTTGTATTTAATTCATTTTTGTCTGTTCATTAAAAACTTGTATTATCCTCTTTTGGACGTCTTTTACACTTATAATATGGGACATTTTCTTCACTCACTACGCTTTATTAAAACTTATGACACAAAAAATAATATAAGCTTTTGACGAATGGATGGAGTATATATTAGTAATGGGTTAGCTTTAGTAAAAGCGTGTCATGCATAGGATCGAACTCGTTTAAACCCTTGATTAACATTGATGAGGTGATTGGTATAGTGGAATATAATATTTATTTCTATATCTATTTCATTATGTTCATGATTTGGATGGAATCTTTATTCCTAATGAGACGGGAATCGTCATTCCACCCAAACCAATAGGTTTACCAAGAGATCTTATACCAAACCCTTCGGACAATAGAGGTTCAGATCATGGAAAGCCAAACTTTTCCAAAATGATCAAAAAAGTTGTTGAAGAGTTGTGACAAAATATCAGAAAGAGTGGGCACACTTTTCAGAAAAAGCTGCGAAAAATACTCCACGAATTTAATGCACGACGAGAATAAAAGATAGATGCAATGCCAGATCTGGCCTTCCATGTCTGGTAATAAATATAATCTACTCCGACAGATAGCTTTTGATAGAGCGGATCTCTGAGTCGGGAGGCGATTGATAGGAATAAATATCAACCACGCTAACTCATCAAGCGAGTATACGTGGACTAACCACGATACCATATCATGACACAAATGTGTCAAGTCAGCAGGGTAACCTAAGACTATGGGCCCAAGAAACTGGACAGAGGCCCGTGTCCCTGCAGACCGAGGCGCTCATTTGAGTAGTAAAACGACATCACATGTATTAGTAAAACCGTAAAGGACTCTTGTCCCTGACAGAGCCGACACTTTACGAACAGATCTATCGCGAGTAATACGGCACTTATCTCTGAGGATCCGTATATATCTTATTCCTATACGGATTCAGATCACCTTATCTTATGTCATACCTACACTTATAAATACCCTCATCATGTAGGGATCATGTACACAATCTTAAGCTATCAATAAACCTTAAGTAGAATACATTACTTACTTGAGTGTCGAAGTGTCTATCTAGAGACTCAATCCAGCTCTGTTTTGCACGGTTCATAAGACATTTCAATTATGCGCTCATAACCATTACTTAGTCATTATCACAGGAGATGTTTTTCAAGCGCATGAGGTAAGCCACAAAAAGAATTACAATTATCAATACTAACTATTGTAGTTAGAGATGTGTCCACTACAAAATTCAAATACTCACATATTAGTTGCAAAAAACATATTAACTAATGCACAACCTATATAATTAATTTCAATATTATATTGGTCCATATTTTAAGAAATGATAACAAATTTTAGTGGCGAAAGTATATTTTAGTGGGATGGGAATATATGTACATGTAATTCTACTCTACAATTTTACGAATTATTTAATACTCTCTCCGTCCCAGCCCAATTGGCACATCATTTTTTGCACAAATATTAAGAAAAGATGGGTTAAGGTTTAATGGTGTTGGTCCCACAAGATTTAGTCTAATAAAGCTGGGAGAGAAATATGTTCCCTTTGTACTTTTTGGAGCTAAAATTCAAATTTAGCCCAAAAGACAAAAAATTCGAAAAATTCAAATTGAGTGCCAAATTTAAATCTGAAAATTGACATCTTCATACCAAATTATGGAATTCATACCAGAAATTCGAAAAATTCAAATTTGGAGCCAAAATTTACAAACCTAAAAATTCAAAATTTACATCTTGCATACACTATCCTGTCCTTAAATACAGAGGCAGCTTCCAATATTCAAAACACCAAAACACTCAAAATGAAACAAAGAAAAGATCTAAGTGTGGCTGAGAAGCACCACATTGCTAGATCCTAAGTGCGCAAAGAATGATGGTCATGTGACTTCGGGAAGAAGAAGCATTCTGTGGTGAAGTTTTCCACTCTCCACGAACCATTAGCCGATCCGGGTCATGCAAAGGAACAAAAAAAGAATGGTCAGTTGGTATCTCTACAATATGGAAAGCTAAAGAAAAGAGGAAAAAATGTGCAAATTGATCTTGAATTGATCGCCGGTTTGGAGATGGGCCAAAGATCAAGCATAAGGAGGTTGGCCAATGGAGTTAACTGCAGCAAATCAGAAGTGGAAAGGTGGGTACAAGAAAAGCTGATAAAAGCACACACAAATGCAATACGGCCAGAGCTCACTGCTCCCAACAAGTTAGAGAGGTTAAAATTCTCACTTCATGCACTAGAATTAGATGCCATTTTAAATACATTGAGGTTTAAGAGCATGGATAACATAGTACACATAGATGAAAAATGGTTTAACATGACAAAAACTGTGAAAAGATTTTACATAATCCCGGGGGAGACAGAGCCACATAGAACATGCAAGAGCAAGAAGTTCATAACTAAAGTTATGTTCATGTGTGCTGTCTGCCGACCACTCTTTGGTCTAGATGGGAATCTTATTTTTGATGGGAAAATTGGAATATTTCCTTTCACTGAACAAGTACCAGCAAAGAGAAAATCAAAAAACAGACCAGTTGGAACAATAGAGACCAAATCAGTGATTTCAGTCACCAAAGAAGTGTTGAGAGACTGCATTATCAATAAGTTATGCAAATGTACAAGTGAATTATGTAGTGTATGTCAGACACCATTAATTGGTGTGCAACTTGTAAGTTGCTATGAGATGTAATGAATGGTTGAATTTTCAGTTCAATGAATGCAAATATTCTTACTTTCCTTTCAATAAATGAGTATTTATTGCAGATTTTACCTGCAATAAAGGAGAAGTGGCCAAGTACATCAAATAAGAATATCTATATCCAACAAGATAATGCAAAGCCACACATTAAAGACAATGATCCCACATTCAGAGAGGCAAATGATAAGGATGGATTCAAGTTCAGATTGATACAACAGCCTCCAAACTCACCTGACCTAAATGTGAATGATCTAGGTTGGTTCAGGTCAATTGAGAAACTACAAACCAATATTAGTTGTGTTACAGTTGATCAATTACTAGTCACGTTATCAAATCATTTAATGATCTAAATCACACAACCTTGAACAATGTGTTCTTATCATTACAAGGTTGTATGATTGAGATCATGCAAATTAATGGATGCAACAACTACAAACTCCCACATATGGAAAAGAAGCTTTAATTAGGGCAGACACATTGCCCATTAACCAGATGTATCACATGCCTCGTGAAAAATGTCTAACACATATGCTTGAAGTGGGAGACACGAGCGATGGAAAGAAGTTATGAAAAAGTTGGATATGCGAGATTGGAGCAGAAGCAGTTGGATAAAGAAATGATTGGAGCTGTTTTTTTGGCAAAGTATGCAAATGTTGTAATGAAATTTGGATGATGATTTATTTTTTGTAATGTCTGATGCTCCAAATTGTGAGGCATCATTTTTTTGTGAGGCACTAGAATCATATGCAAGGATCAGGTTTAGAGCTTGCATCTCAAATTGTAAGTTAAAAATGTCACATATGCAATGAAAAGTTATGTGTGCAGTTTTTCATCATCTCAGGATATACCAACAACCTCCTACAAACAAATACAACAGCTAACTCCATCATAGGCCAACAAACCACACACATAACCACTCAATATTTACGAATCACGAAATAGAGTAGCTAACTCGAAGATAAGACAACAAACCACACATATAACCACTCAATATTCACGAATCACGAAATAGAGCAAATTAATTCAAAGATAAGACAACAAACCACACACATAACCACTCAATATTACTAAATCACAGAAACAGAGCAGTTAACACCATCATAGGCCAACAAACAACACACATAACCACTCAATATTTCTGAATCACAGAAATAGAGCAGTTAACACCATCGAAGATATAGAGTAGCCCCAAATCAGTTTCGAAGTGGGATGGTAGGAAAGGTCTCACCAGCTCGAAGTAACACGGAAGAAAGATCTGCATCATCTCATCTCCCACACCCGCGAATTCATCGTCTTCAACTGGCGGGTCCGACTCCATCCCCAACGCCGTCTCACCTAACGCCATCGCCGTCTCAGATGGGACATAGTGGGGTCGAAGAAACGTGAAAAAAAGAGCCGCATCATCTCATCTCCCACACCCGCGTCTTCATCGGCTTCAACTGGCGGTTCCGACTTTATCTCCATCGCCGCCTCATCGAACGCCATCGCCGTCTCCAAATCTTGAAACGTCTCCTCAGATTCCGAAAATAATTGGTCGGAATCGGGAAATGCAAGCTCGCCATCGGGAAACTCGAGGTCAGAGTCGGGCCGTAGAGGCTCTGAATCGCACAAAAACCTTAGATCTGAGTTAGGGTTTTCAGATCTGGGGAAATGGGGGCAAGAACCCTCTACGAACTTTGAATCGGGGTCCATCGGCGAAGCCAGAGCAGAATTAGGGGATGAAATCGCAGATTCAAACAGGTTCAACTCTGGGATTTCAGAGAGAGGAGTTTCCGATGTCGAAAGCCCTAGCACCTTCTTGATTTTGTGCTTATGCTTATGCCACTCAATCGAATCAAAATCTGCATCTCTCATCAATTTCTTGAATTTGGATTCACGCTCAGAATCGTCGGCGAGGAAATATGCCATAGGGAGCGATGGAGGGAGTTGCAGATGGAGATGGAGGGGAGTTGCAGTTCATGAGATGGAAAGGGAGTTGCAGATCTGGAGATGGAGGGATGAGAGAGATAGGTGGAGATAGAGAGAAAGACAGTCGCAGATTGAGAGAGAGAGAGATGGTTGAATCTGGAGAGGCGAGAATGGAGAGAGAGGTGTCACTCGAACACTCTAGAAAATCCTAGGAGTAGGCATATAGATTAAGATTTCTTTATTGTATAGAAATAGATTAAGGGGCCTAATTTTTGCCATTTTTGGCATGTGCCAATTGGGCTGGGACGGAGGGAGTAATAAATTAGTTGGATAAGAGTATTGAGAAAATACATATACTGTAATTGTAATTTATAATTTAAAAAATTCAAAGAAATTCCACAATTTGATGTTCTTATATAGAGTAAGCTAAAAATTGTCTGACCAGATTTTGTAATTAATTTTAGTTTCCATGCTATTTGTTGGATAAGATTTTTTTAAATGCTTGTAGATATAAATATGTAATACATTGAATTTTTTTAGTTGAAAAGACAATGTTATATATATATATATAAAAGGGTGGTTCCAGTGAGAATGCTTATATATATAAAATACGAATGTTAACCACAGATTAAACCCAAATTTACGGTCCAGATTAAATTGAAATAAATTGATGATGTCAGCTATTAATATTTATTGTGATTTACAGATAAGGCATAAAAATAGTATTAGAAAGAAATATATCAGCATCCCATAAATCTTGTCACCTTCCTTAATTATAGGTATTCATCCGTCTCTTCCAAATCTTCATAAAATATAACACATATCGAATAAATTTGTTGCACATATATAATAAAAATATTGCATTATTCGTAGAATTAAATGTTGTAAGTTTTTTTTTTTTGTATTGAAGGAGAAATGTTGATTGTTGCACACATAAGATAATATGTAGCATATTTATAACATATATTATGCTCAATTTATTGTTGCACAAACTAGATTACTGATAAATCCTAAAATCAAGGAACAAAATTACTAATATAAATTTTAATTAATCCAATAATTTATAATGCAAAGCATATATAGTTATAAGCTATGCTCATGTAAATTAATATTGTCGTTGATTTACTAAAATCAATGACTCGATTTATTCTTATTTTTACAAATAATTATGTTCCTACTTATCCATCTCCTATAATATATATATATATATATATATATATATATATAGAGAGAGAGAGTGTGTGTGTGTGTATGTGTGATTCAAATAAAACCATTTTAATGCGAGGAATAAGAACCATGAAAATTCACCACTAACAAAATAAATTCACTATGAAAGTTAATGCATCTGCTGAGAAAGTTAATGAATCCAAAAATTTAGATTTTCACCAAGGTTCAAATCCCATGAGGGACGAAATTTCTATTTTTAAAATTCAATGGCCATGCCTTTGCCCTTCAAATCCTCGGGGGAATGAACCTCAGCGGTTAAACATCAAAGGTATAAACGTTGTCGCGTGGAAAGAGACGTTGAATCGTATTCAGAGGTTGCGACCCTACCCAATAGGGATATAGTCCAGCCACAAGTCTAGCCAATTCATCTGGAGTGGGATGAGTCTCACTGAAAGCCGCAGGCTCAGTAGGGATTGTAATGATGGGGTATGGGATCCAACTCTCTGCAGGCTTACTTGGGCTGTTGTACGGCTCTAGAGCAAGAAGAGTCGAGGCCTTAACAAAACAGGGCATCCACCAAGGAAAGTCATCTGGTATTTCCTCATCAATGACACACATTCAACAATACTGAGATTTCCAATGATGTCATCAATATTCATTTCATTGATGCGAGCAGGATCGACGTCAAATATCTTATAGGCCCCGCGAACACCCTTGTTGAGAAAATAGCTGATGGCCACCACAATCCAGACCATGAACATAGGCGTCCCTAAGTAAGCCTCGGGGAGCTTATGACGAATAATGTCCAATAATTTCTAACTTAGGGGGCTCATCAAATGTACTAGCGACAATATTTTATATTATTGGGAAAATTTTATCATTACTTAGTGTTTTGATTATATTCCAAAAACTTCTTTGATGCTTGTTCTACTGATATAACATAGTGTTACTCATATGTTAGGGAACGAGCTTTTTATTTACAGGTTTCAGCAGAAGAACCATCAGTATGGTCTTTTAATACTGAAGAAGTTTAAGAAGTAGTACTAAAGCTAGTAGTACTGATACAAGATTCAGTACAACGCTACTGAAGAATGACGACTCAGTGCTACTGAAGGCGAAGAAGTCAGAAAGATGACAAAGTGTTATTTTAGCATAAGAGAAGGCAAAGTTGTTGAAGATCTACGTCAACTGAAATGTCTCCTGAAGACTTAGAGTCAACTTACTGAATATACATAGAGTTGTTCAACCAAAAGTATACTTTCAATTGACTCGCAATCGTACGAGGTGTTATAGTAGGGAAAGCTAACCCTAGTCTTCTCTCAAGGAAAACTTAACAGGGCCTAACGTTCGTGTTGCTCACAGAAAGCGATTAAATCCTAAACACTCTAATACTAATAAGAGATTTTGAAACATACGAGGAATCAAACACGAGAATTAAACAGCAAACCTAAGCCAGGGTTGTCAATCCCAGCTAAATTACGAAAACAAAAGATCTAAACTAGAGGTCACACACCCTAGATGATTAACTACCAAACACGAGAAGGAAATAAATAAAAACAATTAAATTAGATCTTCAAACAAGGATCGATGAAATTCAACAAAGAACGATTAAACATGAATTTAAAGTTCAACACCACTTGCATAGAATTGATTATTAAACCCGTAAACAAGAACTAATCAAGAACCTAATCAAGACAGGGGAATAATCGAAAGCGAGCGAATCAATGTAAACGAATGATCAAGAACAATTGGAACAAAAGTCGATCAATTACTTTCAATCAAATCCAAAATTACACGTTGTATTGCAAGAATCAGTAAATAAAATTTCGGCGTTGCTAGAATTCATAAAGAAATAGAGTACCAATGTGAACTAATGTCCGAATTGGAACAAGTCAAGAAGAAACGACTCAGCGGCGCAATGGCGAATGAAAAACAAAAAATACGTAAAGTCTCGCCGAAAATAACCTAAAATAGGCTATATATAGGAAGGCAACCGAGCGTAATTTGGAAAAGAACGCTGCGTAGAGGCGAGGCGTCTTGTGAGGTGTGCGCGGGCGGCGGGAAGGCGCGGCGAAGCTCCACCCGAGCGCGAGTAAATTGGGAACGCGCTCGAGTGAGCCGGCGTCAGATCGCGGGGTGGTGGCGAGGCGCGGGCGGGAGGCGGGCGAGGCGGGTCTGTGCGGGCGAGCCGGCGTTCACTCGAGCGAGGGAAATTGGGAACGCGCTCGAGTGAGCCGGCGTTCGATGCGCAGACGGACGGCGGGCGCGCGCGCGGGCGTGCGTGCGTGCGTCTTGCGCGGATGCTCGGCCATGCGACGGGTCGTCGCGACTTCAACAATTCGCTTGCTTCTCTTCGTCCGAACTCCGAAATAGGATCCGCCGCCTATGAACTCCTATCACGATGCTCTTCATTATACCTGATCCTTGGTAGATAGATTTCATCCTATTTAATGCCGATTTTCTGCAAAACATTGAAACGAACCAAGTAAGTCCGAAACGATAAATAATAATTGAACTAACGGCATAAATGTGATAAACTAATGAAGACAACATGCAAAACATTACCAAGAATAAGCACAAATGACACCAAACAACTCCCCACACTTATTCATTTGCTTGTCCTCAAGCAAAGTCTATACAAGCAAGAATAGAAAAATAGCTCATGCAACTAAACTCTTAATCTAATCAATCAAACCTCTTTTGCAATTCCCCGGACATGATGAGTACATAATCAAGGTTAATGTGAAACAAATCTAAGATTGTGGGAATGTCAAATAAACAAGAAGATTATTTTGCTCGGACCCAACTCTCAGTTGAGGCGAATTAACTAAAATGGTTACCTTTAGCAACAAGTTTCTTTTGAGAACACAAAGAAAGTATAAACAAAATTTGGAACAATGTTAGAAAGGTGAAGTCTCGATGAATTCGAGTCTCCTATCGTGGTTTCCATGCCCATTTCTCAATTTACAAGAAAGAGGCGTAATCCCATCCTCCATTTATACAATCTCAACAAATTATTGGAGTTTTCATTCTCCTTCTTTTCTTTCTTATTCACTTTTTTTTTTTTTTTGAAACAAGTATATAGGTAACCAAGCTGTTAACACTCCCCATAACATTAGTCGGACAAATCACATCAATAACCCCCGATTTAAGATTTATTCACACAACCTCGTTCATTCACATTGCACTTCAATAACGTAACATCACGATAAAAGAGAACACATCAGGGTTTGACCAATACCACAAAGTTCAGGTGCATAAATTATAATCCTAACTTATTCGCATAGACAAAAACTTGAGTACAAGATGACAAAATAAGCATAGATCCATGGTGTCAATCATGCACATACCCCGAGCACAACATATACAACATATCATCAACAACTCCCCCCCCACACATAGATGAGCACTGTCCCCAGAGCTCAAAACATGAACAACAAAATAAGGCCAAAAGAGAACGAGACTTCCCCGATAACGGTGAGAGAAAGGAGGTCGGGCGGACATCGAGTTCAAGGATAGTCTGCGACAAGCGCCCGGAAAAGACAAGGAAAACAAACACACCACAAAAGGAAAACAACGAACCACCGAAAAAGGGCGAGCAAAAGAAATAAGGAAATATATACATACTCTCCAACGGTGAAGCTTCTTTGTTGGTCCGTGATAGTGGTGGTGGTGGAGAGGCGTGTGGGATAGGGACCGAGCTCCCACTGGGCTTGAAGGTCGACCAAATGTCGCTCATGGGAGTCTAAGCCGGTAAACATCTTGTGGAAATCCCCAAGCGCGCTTTGTGAAGATCGATCAAGGCGTTGAGTGGCGATTTTGAGCGTCAAGACACCGATATACCTCGAGACGGAACTCTCCAAACCACAGGTGAAGATTGGTGAACTACGTGAATTCTTGACCCATCTGCTGCCGATACCTCTCAAAGTTCTGATTCCAGGAGGAGCTAAAGTCCCCAAACTGCTGTGAAGTGGCCTGCTGAAACTGGCCAAAACTGGAATCAAAATGAGCCCTAAGACCACTGAAAGCGTCGCCGTGGGACTGATGGGAGTAGGGGTAAGCAAGGAGGGGTGTGACATTGGGTGCCGCTTGTCTTCTTGGTGGCACGATCATCGGGGAATCTTCATCCATTGGGGTAGTTGTCCCGACATTAGACCCGGATGGTCGGTTCTGCTTGAATGTGATATACTCTTGAACAGTACGCCGTGCTTCATAAGGAAGCAATGTTCCCGGGTCAGAAGCAATCAACCGGAAATCACTGAAAGTGATGGGGAGATGCTCAATAACAGCGGAGCCCGAAAAAGGTATATCATCTCTAGTCACTCCCACAAAGTATTTGGCAAGTATAAAAGGGTATTGGCTCAAGGAGAGTTTGGCCTTACGGTTCCGCCTCATATACTCAAATCGCCGCCATAAGAATGGTGCTGCACATACCTTCTTATTATTCACAGCACACCACAAGAAGAAAAGCTCTATAGCACTCACTTTATTGGCTTGCTCTTTTCCTGTTAGGTTGTATGCTAGGAACTTATGAGCGATAACCAAAGCAGGGTCCTGAATAAAGGCACTAGAAGTGCCTGCTGATGACCAATTGTCAAAACCAGTTAAAATTTTCCATGTCTCGGCCATAGGGAAATCCCTTGGTACATCAGAAAAACCACTACTATGAAAACCCAAAACCTCACGCGTAACCTTAGGTGTAACGGCAAATCTATTCTCCCCCAACCGACAGAACGCAGACTTAAAATCTTCACTAGTCTCGAGTGACACACAAAATTCCCTAAGCAAAGGCTTAAAACCATCTTCGGGTTCCCTAGATGCCAAACTAAGCAAACCCACAATTTCAAATATCTTTAATGATCCATCAACACCCAATGAAGCTAAAATATGCCAATCAAATGAACGTGGGTGACTGATATCTTTCGAACGAATAACGGAGTAAAAGATACCTTCTTGGGGCGAATAAATCGCGAACGGGGCATTGTAGTTCGCCCGTAGATCTTCGGGTTGTTCACCTGATCCCGAAGCACCTTCATCAGTTCTTGCTCGTTTTGCCAAAGAGGCGAGAGGGTTTTTTGTGCGAACCATGCTTCAGAAATGTCCGGAAGGAGCTCGGAGCTAGGAGAACAGGCTGGGTGTGCAGGGTAGAGGGCTGTGCACGAGGAGGGCGCGAGAGGGGGCGAGCTCGGCAGGTGAGGTAAGGTAACTCGGCAGGTGAGCCGGCGCTGGGAATACGCGCCGGCTGAAGAGACGGATGGCTGGGCGAGCGGGCGCGCTGGGAACGCGGCGGAGCGGGCGTTCGCGAACGCCGATCGAGGTGGGCGGGCGCCGGGTAGGGGCGTCTTGGGCGGCGATGTGGGGCTCGGACGGAGGCGGGCTACCGGACTGGGACGCGACAGGGGGCTTCTTTGGGAAGAAGGAGGCGGCAGGCGGCGCAAGGTGAGGAGATCGAGCGAACTAAAAAATAGGGCAAAAGCCCTAATATATGGCAGTTCACCGAGCGCGGTTCTTCTTTTGTTTATTATATATATATATTTTTTTAAAGATTGTGCGCGGTTGTGTTTGAACGCGGCTTGGAGAAACTCTTCACCGTGGTTGGCGCGGTTGTGTTTGAACTTAAGTCGAAGACACATTCGCCCAACTTTGAACGCCACCACATTGAACGCCGGTGCAAATAGCTCTCGCCCAAATTTTGAGCATTTGGATCATATTGAGCGCCGGTGAGAAAAACTCTTGTATTCCTTTCAACGCTGGTTCGATTGAGCGCCACCGTGATTGGCTTCAGATATCAACGAGCATTTGGTTCGATTGAGCTCAGTGGTTTACTGCATCAGCGTTTGTAAAAAGCTTAACCGCGCGTTTCACGTTTAGATCGTTCTTTTCGTGGTCCGATTTAAATTTTAATTAAGAGGCAAAATTATAAATATTTACTTTGGATAGTGAAAGTAGAGTAATAACTAATAAACCTACCTAATAACATATAAAAACTTCTCTTGGAAAAACATAAAACTAATCACTTCTACGAAAATATTCCTTACAAAAATATTCACGTAATTTATGCACCACTTTTTGTGCCCCACAATCAAATTTATTAATTTTCTTTTATTTTTCCTCAGTTTGATTTCATTTGCTTTAAGTTTAATTTTGAATTATTAGTTAGAATTGATTCTACCAATTAAAGTTTATAACTAGTTTTTTGCATTTAATATTTGATTTTTATTTAATAACTAGTGTACCATATGTGCGGTGTACATGATTTATTGTAGTATATCATGTGCAATACATATGTAACACTCTATAGTTATTAATTTAATATAATAATATCAATATTTAACTTTTATAGTTTAAAAATAATATACTTTCCGACTATAGCCAATGTGATTTATAGAAAAATGTGATGTGTTGCATATAAAGATAGAATAGTGTATACTCTATATGTCCACCAAAAGTTTGTATTTAATTCATTTTTTGTCCATTCATTAAAAACTTGTATTATCCTCTTTTGGACGTCTTTTTACACTTATAATATGGGACATTTTCTTCACTCACTACAGTTTATTAAAACTTATGACACAAAAAATAATATAAGCTTTTGACGAATGGATGGAGTATATATTAGTAATGGGTTAGGCTTTAGTAAAAACTGTGTCATGCATAGGATCAGAACTCGTTTAAACCCTTGATTAACATTGATGAGGTGATTGGTATAGTGGAATATAATATTTATTTCTATATCTATTTCATTATGTTCATGATTTCAGATGGAATCTTTATTCCTAATGAGATGGGAATCGTCATTCCACCCAAACCAATAGGTTTACCAAGAGATCTTATACCAAACCCTTCGGACAATAGAGGGTTCAGATCATGGAAAGCCAAACTTTTTCCAAAATGATCAAAAAAGTTGTTGAAGAGTTGTGACAAAATATCAGAAAGAGTGGGCACACTTTTCAGAAAAAGCTGCGAAAAATACTCCACGAATTTAATGCACGACGAGAATAAAAGATAGATGCAATGCCAGATCTGGCCTTCCATGTCTGGTAATAAATATAATCTACTCCGACAGATAGCTTTTGATAGACAGATCTCTCGGAGTCGGGGGAGCAGTTGATAGGGAATAAATATCAACTACGCTAACTCATCAAAAGGAGTATACGTGGACTAACCACGTATACCATATCATGACACAAATGTGTCAAGTCAGCAGGGTAACCTAAGACTATGGGCCCAAGAAACTGGACCTGTAGGCCCAGGTCCACAGACCCAGAACTGCTCATTTGAGTAGTAAAACGACATCACATGTATTAGTAAAACCGTAAAGGACTCTTGTCCCCGGATAGGAGCTGACACTTTACGAACAGATCTATCGCGAGTAATACGGCACTTATCTCTGAGGATCCGTATATATCTTATTCCTATACGGATTCAGATCACCTTATCTTATGTCATACCTACACTTATAAATACCCTCATCATGTAGGGATCATGTACACAATCTTAAGCTATCAATAAACCTTAAGTAGAATACATTACTTACTTGAGTGTCAAGTGTTCATCTAGAGACTCAATCCACTGCTTTTGCACGGTTCATAAGACATTTCAATTATGCGCCATAACCATTACTTAGTCATTATCACAGGAGATGTTTTTCAAGCGCACGAGGTAAGCCACAAAAGAATTACAATTATCAATACTAACTATTGTAGTTAGAGACGTGTCCACTACAAAATTCAAATACTCACATATTAGTTGCAAAAAACATATTAACTAATGCACAACCTATATAATTAATTTCAATATTATATTGGTCCATATTTTAAGAAATGATAACAAATTTTAGTGGCGAAAGTATATTTTAGTGGGATGGGAATATATGTACATGTAATTCTACTCTACAATTTTACGAATTATTTAATACTCTCTCCGTCCCAGCCCAATTGGCACATCATTTTCTGCACAAATATTAAGAAAAGATGGGTTAAGGTTTAATGGTGTTGGTCCCACAAGATTTAGTGCTAATAAAGCCTAGGAGAGAGAAATATGTTCCCTTTGTACTTTTTGGAGCTAAAATTCAAATTTAGCCCAAAAGACAAAAAATTCGAAAAATTCAAATTGAGTGCCAAATTTAAATCTGAAAATTGACATCTTCATACCAAATTATGGAATTCATACGTAAATTGAAAAATTCAAATTTGGAGCCAAAATTTACAAACCTAAAAATTCAAAATTTACATCTTGCATACACTATCCGTCGTCCTTAAATACAGAGGCGCTTCCAATATTCAAAACACCAAAACACTCAAATGAAACAAAGAAAAGATCTAAGTGTGGTGAGAAGCACCACATTGCTAGATCCTAAGTGCGGCAAAGAATGATGGTCATGTGACTTGGGAAGAAGAGCATTGCTGTGGTGAAGTTTTCCACTCTCCACGAACCATTAGCCGATCCGGGTGCGCAAAGGAACAAAAAGAATGGTGGGTTGGTATCTCTACAATATGGAAAGCTAAAGAAAAGAGGAAAAATGTGCAAATTGATCTTGAATTGATCGCGGTTTGGAGACGGGCCAAAGATCAAGCATAAGGAGGTTGGCAATGGAGTTAATCGCAAGAAATCGTAAGTGGAAAGGTGGGTACAAGAAAAGGCGATAAAAGCACACACAAATGCAACACGGCCGAGCTCACCGCTCCCAACAAGTTAGAGAGGTTAAAATTCTCACTTCACGCACTAGAATTAGATGCCATTTAAATACATTGAGGTTTAAGAGCATGGATAACATAGTACACATAGATGAAAAATGGTTTAACATGACAAAAGCTGTGAAAAGATTTTACATAATCCCGGGGGAGACAGAGCCACATAGAACATGCAAGAGCAAGAAGTTCATAACTAAAGTTATGTTCATGTGTGCTGTCTGACGACCACTCTTTGGTCTAGATGGGAATCTTATTTTTGATGGGAAAATTGGAATATTTCCTTTCACTGAACAAGTACCAGCAAAGAGAAAATCAAAAAACAGACCAGTTGGAACAATAGAGACCAAATCAGTGATTTCAGCCACCAAAGAAGTGTTGAGAGATCGCATTATCAATAAGTTATGCAAATGTACAAGTGAATTATGTAGTGTATGTCGACACCATTAATTGGTGTGCAACTTGTAAGTTGCTATGAGATGTAATGAATGGTTGAATTTTCGTTCAATGAATGCAAATATTCTTACTTTCCTTTCAATAATGAGTATTTATTGCAGATTTTACCACAATAAAGGAGAAGTGGCCAAGTACATCAAATAAGAATATCTATATCCAACAAGATAATGCAAAGCCACACATTAAAGACAATGATCCCACATTCTGTGAGAGGCAAATGATAAGGATGGATTCAAGTTGATTGATACAATGCCTCCAAACTCACCCGACCTAAATGTGAATGATCTAGGTTGGTTCAGTCAATTGAGCAACTACAAACCAATATTAGTCAGGTTACGGTTGATCAATTACTAGTCGTTATCAAATCATTTAATGATCTAAATCACACAACCTTGAACAATGTGTTCTTATCATTACAAGGTTGTATGATTGAGATCATGAAAATTAATGGATGCAACAACTACAAACTCCCACATATGGAAAAGAAGCTTTAATTAGGGCAGATACATTGCCCATTAACCAGGATGTATCACATGCTACTGTGAAAAAATGTCTAACACATATGCTTGAAGTGGGAGACACAGAAGCAGTGAAAGAAGTTATGAAAAAGCTGGATATGCAGAGATTGGAGCAGGAAACAGTTGGATAAAGAAATGATTGGAGCTGTTTTTTTGGCAAAGTATGCAAATGTTGTAATGAAATTTGGATGATGATTTATTTTTTGTAATGTCTGATGCTCCAAATTGTGAGGCATCATTTTTTTGTGAGGCACTAGAATCATATGCAAGGATCAGGTTTAGAGCTTGCATCTCAAATTGTAAGTTAAAAATGTCACATATGCAATGAAAAGTTATGTGTGCAGTTTTTCATCATCTCAGCATATACCAACAACCTCCTACAAACAAATACAACAGCTAACTCCATCATAGGCCAACAAACCACACACATAACCACTCAATATTTCTGAATCACAGAAATAGAGTAGCTAACTCCAGCATAAGACAACAAACCACACATATAACCACTCAATATTCCTGAATCACAGAAATAGAGCGGCTAATTCCAAAGATAAGACAACAAACCATACACATAACCACTCAATATTACTAAATCACGTAAGCAGGCGCTTAACACCATCATAGGCCAACAAACAACACACATAACCACTCAATATTTCTGAATCACAGAAATAGAGCAGTTAACACCATCGAAGATATAGAGTAGCCCCAAATCGTTTGAAGTGGGATGGTAGGAAAGGTCTCACCATTTCAAGTAACACGGAAGAAAGATCGCATCATCTCATCTCCCACACCCGCAATTCATCGTCTTCAATGGCGGGTCCGACTCATCCCCAACGCCGCCTCACCTAACGCCATCGCCGCCTCGGATGGGACATAGTGGGGTCAAGAAACGTGAAAAAAGAGTCCGATCATCTCATCTCCCACACCCGTCTTCATCGGCTTCAATCGGCGGTTCGACTTTATCTCCATCGCCGCATCGAACGCCATCGCCGTCTCCAAATCTTGAACGCTCTCGATTCAAAATAATTGGTCGGAATCGGAAACGCAAGCTCGCCATCGGAAACTCGAGGTCGAGTCGGGCCGCAGAGGCTCAATCGCACAAAACCTTAGATCCGAGTTAGGGTTTTCGGATCCGGGAAATGGGGCAAGAACCTCTACGAACTTTGAATCGGGGTCCATCGGTGAAGCGAGCAGATTGGGGATGAAATCGCAGATTCAAGCACAGTTCAACTCGGGATTTCGAGAGAGGAGTTTCGATGTCGAAAGCCCTAGCACCTTCTTGATTTTGTGCTTATGCTTATGCCACTCAATCGAATCAAAATCGCATCTCTCATCAATTTCTTGAATTTGGATTCACGCCGTAATCGCCGGCGAGGAAATATGCCATAGGGAGGCGATGGAGGGAGTTGCGAGATGGAGATGGAGGGAGTTGCGCTCATGAGATGGAAAGGAGTTGCGGATCCGGAGATGGAGGGATGAGAGAGATAGGTGGAGATAGAGAGAAAGACAATGCAGATTGAGAGAGAGAGATGGTTGAACTGGAGAGGCGAGAATGGAGAGAGAGGTGTCACTCGAACACTCTAGAAAATCCTAGGAGTAGTATATAGATTAAGATTTCTTTATCAGATAGAAATAGATTAAGGGGCTAATTTTTGCCATTTTCGCATGTGCCAATCAATTTGAGACGGAGGAGTAATAAATTAGTTGGATAAGAGTATTGAGAAAATACATATCTTGAATTGTAATTTATAATTTAAAAATTCAAAGAAATTCCACAATTTGATGTTCTTATATAGAGTAAGCTAAAAATTGTCTGACCAGATTTTGTAATTAATTTTAGTTTCCATGCTATTTGTTGGATAAGATTTTTTTAAATGCTTGTAGATATAAATATGTAATACATTGAATTTTTTTAGTTGAAAAGACAATGTTATATATATACATATAAAAGGGTGGTTCCAGTGAGAATGCTTATATATATAAAATACGAATGTTAACCACAGATTAAACCCAAATTTACGGTCCAGATTAAATTGAAATAAATTGATGATGTCAGCTATTAATATTTATTGTGATTTACAGATAAGGCATAAAAATAGTATTAGAAAGAAATATATCAGCATCCCATAAATCTTGTCACCTTCCTTAATTATAGGTATTCATCCGTCTCTTCCAAATCTTCATAAAATATAACACATATCGAATAAATTTGTTGCACATATATAATAAAAATATTGCATTATTCGTAGAATTAAATGTTGTAAGTTTTTTCTTTTTTTGTATTGAAGGAGAAATGTTGATTGTTGCACACATAAGATAATATGTAGCATATTTATAACATATATTATGCTCAATTTATTGTTGCACAAATTAGATTACAGTAAATCCCTAAAATCAAGGAACAAAATTACTAATATAAATTTTAATTAATCCAGCGAATTTATAATGCAGCATATATAGTTATAAACTGCGGCACACTGTAAATTAATATTGTCTGTTGATTTACTAAAATCAATGGCTCAGATTTATTCTTATTTTTTACAAATAATTATGTTCCTACTTATCCATCTCCTATAAATATATATATATATATATATATATATATATATATAGAGAGAGAGAGAGAGAGAGAGTGTGTGTGTGTGTGTATGTGTGATTCAAATAAAAACCATTTTAATGCGAGGAATAAGAACCATGAAAATTCACCACTAACAAAATAAATTCACTATGAAAGTTAATGCATCACGAGAAAGTTAATGAATCAAAATTTAGATTTTCACCAAGGTTCAAATCCATGAGGACTAAATTTCTATTTTAAAATTCAATGGCCATGCCTTTGCCTTCAAATCCTCGGGGGAATGAACCTCAGCGGTTAAACATCAAAGGTATAAACGTTGTCGCGTGGAAAGAGACGTTGAATCGTATTCAGAGGTTGCGACCCTACCCAATAGGGATATAGTCCAGCCACAAGTCTAGCCAATTCATCTGGAGTGGGATGAGTCTCACTGAAAGCCGCAGGCTCAGTAGGGATTGTAATGATGGGGTATGGGATCCAACTCTGCGCAGCTTACTTGAGGGCATTATGCGGCTCTAGAGCAAGAAGAGTCGAGGCCTTAACAAAACAGGGCATCCACCAAGGAAAGTCATCTGGTATTTCCTCATCAATGACACACATTCAACAATACTGAGATTTCCAATGATGTCATCAATATTCATTTCATTGATGCGAGAAGGATCGACGTCAAATATCTTATAGCCCCATGAACACCCTTGTTGAGAAAATAGGTGATGGCCACCACAATCCGCACTATGAACATGGGCGGCCCTAAGTAAGCCTCGGGAGCTTATGATTTAATAATGTCCAATAATTTCTAACAGGGGCTCATCAAATGTGCTAGCGACAATATTTTATATTATTGGGAAAATTTTATCATTACTTAGTGTTTTGATTATATTCCAAAACTTCTTTGATGCTTGTTCTCTCGATATAACATAGTGTTACTCATATGTTAGGAAGCAGCTTTTTATTTACTGTGTTTCAGCAGAAGAACCATCAAGATGGTCTTTTAATCTTCAAGAAGTTTAAGTAGTACTAAAGCTAGTAGATCGATACAAGATTCAAGACAACGCCATCAAGAATGACGACTCGATTGCTCATCAAGCGAAGAAGTCGAAAAGATGACAAAGTGTTATTTTAGCATAAGAGAAGCAAAGTTGTTGAAGATCTACGTCGGTGAAATGTCTCTCAAGACTTAGAGTCAACTTCTTGAATATACATAGAGTTGTTCAACCAAAAGTATACTTTCAATCGACTCGCAATAAATGCGAGGTGTTATAGTAGGGAAAGCTAACCCTAGTCTTCTCAAGGAAAACTTA
This sequence comes from Salvia rosmarinus, assembly GCA_036937905.1. Classification (NCBI taxonomy): domain Eukaryota; kingdom Viridiplantae; phylum Streptophyta; class Magnoliopsida; order Lamiales; family Lamiaceae; genus Salvia; species Salvia rosmarinus. Next base: position 61,031,119 of record CM072822.1, on the reverse strand, counting down.
TCAGGCCTAACGCTCGTGTTGCTCACGTAAAGCGATTAAATCCTAAACACTCTAATACTAATAAGAGATTTTGAAACATACGAGGAATCAAACACGAGAATTAAACAAAGAAACCTAAGCGGGGTTGTCAATCCCGAGCTAAATTACGAAAACAAAGATCTAAACTAGAGGTCATCACACCCTAGATGATTAACTACCAAACACGTGGCAGTGAAATAAATAAAAACAATTAAATTAGATCTTCAAACAAGGATCGATGAAATTCAACAAAGAACGATTAAACATGAATTTAAAGTTCAACACCACTTGCATAGAATTCAGATTATTAAACCCAGAAACAAGAACTAATCAAGAACCTAATCAAGACAGGGAATAATCGAAAGCAGAACGAATCAACAGGTAAACGAATGATCAAGAACAATTGGAACAAAAAGCTGATCAATTACTTTCAATCCAAATCCAAAATTACACAGTGTATTGCAAGAATCCGTAAATAAAATTACTGACGTTGCTAGAATTCATAAAGAAATAGAGTACCAATGTGAACTAATGTCTGAATTGGAACAAGTCGAAGAACAGCTCCCGCGGCGCAATGGCGAATGAAAAACAGAAAAATACGTAAAGTCTCGCCTTGAAAATAACCTAAAATAGGCTATATATAGGAAGGCAACCGGCCTATTGAAAAGAACGCTGCCAGGGCGGCGGCTTGTGCTGGGTGTGCGGGCGAGGCGGCGGCGGCGCCACTCCGAGCAGTAAAATTGGGAACGCTACCGGAGTGAGCCGGCGTCGATCGCCGGCGAGGTGGCGAGGCTGGGCGGCGAAGCGAGGCGGGCGGCGGAGGCTGTGGCGAGCGGGCGCTCACTCCGAGCGAGGAAATTGGGAGGCAGCGCCGAGTGAGCGGCGGGCGCTCGCAGCGCGGACGGAGGGTCTTGGGCGCGGGCGGGCGTGCGCAGCGTGCGCTGCTTGCGGATGCTCGGCCATGCGACGGGGTCGTGCGCGACTTCAACAATTCGTTTCGTTCTCCTTCGTCCGAACTCCGAAATAGGATCCGCTTTCGCCTATGAACTCCTATCACGATGCTCTTCATTATACCTGATCCTTGGTAGATAGATTTCATCCTATTTAATGCCGATTTTCTGCAAAACATTGAAACGAACCAAGTAAGTCCGAAACGATAAATAATAATTGAACTAACGGCATAAATGTGATAAACTAATGAAGACAACATGCAAAACATTACCAAGAATAAGCACAAAATGACACCAAACAACTCCCCCACACTTATTCATTTGCTTGTCCTCAAGCAAAGTCTATACAAGCAAGAATAGAAAAATAGCTCATGCAACTAAACTCTTAATCTAATCAATCAAACCTCTTTTTGCAATTCCCCCAGACATGATGAGTACATAATCAAGGTTAATGTGAAACAAATCTAAGATTGTGGGAATGTCAAATAAACAAGAAGATTATTTTTGCTCAGACCCAACTCTCCGTTAGGGGCGAATTAACTAAAATGGTTACCTTTAGCAACAAGTTTCTTTTGAGAACACAAAGAAAGTATAAACAAAATTTGGAACAATGTTCGAAAGGTGAAGTCTCGATGAATTCGAGTCTCCTATCGTGGTTTCCCATGCCCATTTCTCAATTTACAAGAAAGAGGGGCAGAATCCCATCCTCCATTTATACAATCTCAACAAATTATTGGAGTTTTCATTCTCCTTCTTTTCTTTCTTATTCACTCTTTTTTTTTTTTTTTGAAACAAGTATATAGGTAACCAAGCTGTTAACACTCCCCCTAACATTAGTCGGACAAATCACATCAATAACCCCCGATTTAAGATTTATTCACACAACCTCGTTCATTCACATTGCACTTCAATAACGTAACATCACGATAAAAGAGAACACATCAAGGTTTGACCAATACCACAAAGTTCAGGTGCATAAATTATAATCCTAACTTATTCGCATAGCAAAACTTGAGTACAAGATGACAAAATAAGCATAGATCCATGGTGTCAATCATGCACATACCCCGAGCACAACATATACAACATATCATCAACAACTCCCCCACATAGATGAAGCTTGTCCCCGAGCTCAAAACATGAACAACAAAATAAGGCCAAAAGAGAACGAGACTTCACGATAACGGTGAGAGAAAAGAGGTCGGGCGGACATCGAGTTCCAAGGATAGTCCTGCAAAGAAGCTTTAAAAGACAAGGAAAACAAACACACCACAAAAGGAAAACAACGAACCACCGAAAAGGACGAGAGCAAAAAGAAATAAGGAAATATATACTTCCAACGGTGAAGCTTCTTTGTTGGTCCCGTGATGGTGGTGGTGGTGGAGGAGGTGTGGGATAGGGACCGAGCCCCATGGGCTTGAAGGTCACCAAATGTTGCTCATGGGAGTCTAACGCGGTAAACATCTTGACGGAAATCCCCAAAACGCTTTGTGAAGATCGATCAAGGCGCTGAGTGGCGATTTTGAGCGCCAAGACACCGATATACCTCGACGGAACTCTCCGAAACCACAGGTCAAGATTGGTGAACTCGTGAATTGTCGACCCATCCGCCGTCGATACCTCTCAAAGTTCTCGATTCCGGGAGGAGCTAAAGTCCCAAGCTCGCTGTGAAGTGGCTCGCTGAACCGCCAAAACGGAATCAAATGAGCCCTAAGACCACCGAAAGCGTCGCCGTGGGACTGATAGGAGTAGGGGTAAGCAAGGAGGGTGTGACATTGGGTGCCGCTTGTCCTTCTTCGTGGCCTCGATCATCGGGGAATCTTCATCCATTGGGGTAGTTGTCCCGACATTAGACCCGGATGGTCGGTTCTCGCTGAATGTGATATACTGAACAAGACGCGTGCTTCATAAGGAAGCAATGTTCCCGGTCAAGCAATCAACCGAAATCATCGAAAGTGATGGGAGATGCTCAATAACAATGGAGCCCGAAAAAGGTATATCATCTCTAGTCACTCCCACAAAGTATTTCGCAAGTATAAAGGGTATTGGCTCAGGAGAGTTTGGCCTTACGGCCCGCCTCATATACTCAAATCGCCGCCATAAGAACGGTGCTGCACATACCTTCTTATTATTCACAGCACACCACAAGAAGAAAAGCTCTATAGCACTCACTTTATTGGCTTGCTCTTTTCCTGTTAGGTTGTATGCTAGGAACTTATGAGCGATAACCAAAGCAGGGTCCTGAATAAAGGCACTAGAAGTGCCTGCTGATGACCAATTGTCAAAACCAGTTAAAATTTTCCATGTCTCGCCATAGGAAATCCCTCGTACATCGGAAAACCACTACTATGAAAACCCAAAACCTCACGCGTAACCTTAGGTGTAACGGCAAATCTATTCTCCCCAATCGACGTAACGCAGACTTAAAATCTTCACTAGTCTCGGTGACACACAAAATTCCCTAAGCAAAGGCTTAAAACCATCTTGGGTTCCCTAGATGCCAAACTAGCAAACCCCACAATTTCAAATATCTTTTAATGATCCATCAACACCCAATGAAGCTAAAATATGCCAATCAAATGAACGGGTGATCGATATCTTCGAACGAATAACGGAGTAAAGATACCTTCTTGGGGCGAATAAATCGCGAACGGGCATTGTAGTTCGCCGTAGATCTTCGGGTTGTTCACCCGATCCCAAGCACCTTCATCGATTCTTGCTCGTTTTGCCAAAGAGGCGAGAGGGTTTTGTGCGAACCATGCTTGTAAATGTCGGAAGGAGCTCGAGCTAGGAGAACAGTGGTGGTGTGCGGTGGTAGGGGTGTGCACGAGGAGGCGCGAGGGGCGAGCTCGGCAGTGAGGTAAGGTAACTCAAGAGTGAGCCGGTGGCTGGAATACGCTACCATCAAGAGACGGATGGTCGGGCGGCGGCGCTACTGAACGCGGGCGAGCGGGCGTTCGCGAGAACACCGCGAGGTGGGGCGGGCGCCGGGTTGGGGGCGTCTTGGGCGAGCTGTGGGGCTCGGACGGAGCGGGCGCACCGGACGGACGGCGACGGGAGCTTCTTTGGGAAGAAGGAGACGACGAGGTGCGGCGCAAGGTGAGGAGATCTGAACGAACCAAAAAAAATAGGGCAAAAGCCCTAATATATGGCCGGTTCACTGAGCGCCGGTTCTTCTTTTTGTTTATTATATATATATATATATTTTTTAAAGATTGTGCGCCGGTTGTGTTTGAACGCCGGCTTGGAGGGGCTCTTCACTGTGGTTGAGCGCCGGTTGTGTTTGAACTTAAGTCAAGACACATTTCGCCTAACTTTGAACGCATGACCACATTGAACGCGGGTGCAAATAGCTCACGCCCAAATTTTGAGCATTTGGATCATATTGAGCGCCGGTGAGAAAAGCTATCAGATTCCTTCCGACGCTGGTTCGATTGAGCGCCACCGTGATTGTCAGACATTTCAACGAGCGGTTCAGATTGAGCTCCAGTGGTTTACGTACTTTTTAAACGCCGCTCCACTTTAAAAGTCGCATTATCGCATCGAGAAAAATCAGGATAACCAAACCAGACAAATCAAAGGGAAAAGAAAAAGAAAACGAAAAACATCGAAAATCCGTGGGTAAACTCCCACGTAGTACTCAGTTTAACGTCGTGAGCCCGACATAATCCGGTCAAAGGTATTGGGGACCGACAAGCAGAACGCTCTCCACTTCTTCCGACTCCTCACGATCAAAGTACGGTTTGACTCGCTGACCGTTCACAGAATGATCCGTTAGTTTTTGGGTCGCGCAGTAGAACCGCTCCATGGGAAAACACCTCCTCAACAAAATAGGGGCCACTCCACCTGGAGTTGAGCTTCCCGGGAAAAAGTTTCAGCCGAGACTGAAATAACAGCACCTTCATTCCCGGTCTTAACTCTTTTCGGACTATTCTCGATCATGAATCCTCTTGACTTTGTCCTTGTAAATGCGGGCGTTTCATATGCTTCGTCCCAAGTTCTTCGAGTTCGGTGATCCGGAGAGCTCTCCCTCGCTCGCGCTCGTGATGTCAAGATTCATGGCCTTAATCGCCTGTAATGCTCGTGCTCGATCTCAACGGGTAGATGGCACGCTTTTCCATATACAAGCCGATAGGACTCATCCCCAAAATGCTTTTGAAAGCGAGCTCGGTATGCCCAAAGTGCAAAGATTCACCTTCACGATCCTTCCGGATGGTTGGACCGCCTTCTCAAGAACACCCTTGATCCGCTTGTTGCTTGTCTCACCGTCTCAAGTCTGTGGACGATATGGCGTGGAAACCTTGTGGGTGATGCCATTCTTCTCCATGAGCTTTTGAACAACTTATTACAAAAATATGCTCCCCATCACTTATGATCGCTTTGGAAACCCAAACCCGCAGAGAATATTCTCCGCACAAACTTCAAGACAACATTAGCATCACTAGTCCTCGTGGGAATTGCTTCTACCCACTGGACACATAATCTACAAAGAAAAAGATATATTCAAAACCATTAGACTTGGGAAAGGCCCCATGAAATCAATACCCCAAACGTCGAAAATTTCAACTACTGTGATATTGTTCGTGGGCATCTCATTTCTCCTCCCCACATTCCCAACTCGTTGGCATCGTCACATGAAAGGTAGAAGGAGTGGGCGTCCTTGAAAGAGTCGCCGTAAGAGACCACTGCAAAGACTGAAAGTCGTCTTCGCCCACCAAAATGTCCCCGCAGATGGGCTTCATGACACAACTTTAGGACTTGACTTTGCTCCTCATCGTGATGCATCTTCTAACCACCTCGTCCTTCCCGAGTTTGAAAAGGTATGGATCATCCCAAAAGTAATTCCTGCGATACACTAAAAATCTCTTCCTTTCGAAGTTAAATCAGTCTCAAGGAGCCACAAACCAAGTAATTAACAATATCAAGATACCAAAGTGATGAATTGATTTCAAAGCATGCTCAAAAGGATAAGACTCAAGAAGACTCTCTTATGTGTAAAACAAAGGGACTCAAGACGAGACAAATGGTCACCACACCATTGTCACTACCCTTCCTATCTATAATTTCTAGATCAAATTCTTGCGAGAAGAAGGACCCAACTAATTAATCTAGGTTTAGCCCGAGATTTAGTCAACAGATATCTTAAAGAAGATGATCATCGTGAACAATTACCTTAGAACCAATGATATAAGCACGAAACTTATCCAAAGCAAAGATATGAAGAAAATCTCTTTTCAAGAGTAGTGTAATTCACTTGAGCGTAACTTAAAGTTAAGCTAGCGTAATAAATCACACGTAACATTTTATCCACACGCTGACCTAATACAGCCCCACAACCACATTGCTAGCATCACACATTATTTCAAAGGGTAGCGACCAATTGGGGCAACAACAACAGAGGCGAGAGTCAATTTCTCCTTAAGTAAATTGAAAGCATGCAAACATTTCTCATCAAACTTGAATAGAACATCTTGAGCAAGAAGATGGCATAAAGGTTGGCTAATCTTAGAGAAGTCTTTAATAAACCTACCAGAAAACCCGCATGTCCTAAAAACTCCTAATCCCTTAACATCAACGGTGGAGGTAATTTCTCAATTACATCCACCTTAGTATGTCAACCTCAATCCCATTCCTAGACACAATATGTCCCAATACAATCCCACTCTTAACCATAAAGTGACTCTTTTCCCAACTAAGAGTGAGATTGCTCTCCACACAACGTTTTAACACACGATCAATCTTATCTAGGCAATCATGAAAAGAAGATCCGAAAACCGAAAAGTCATCCATGAATACCTCGAGGAAATCTCCAATCATCTCGGAGAAGATTGACATCATGCATCACCGAAAGGTGCCGGTGCATTGACAGCCAAAGGCATCCGCCGAGAAGCATATGTCCCAAATGGACTTGTAAACGCCGTCTTGGCTTGATCCTCTGGAGCAATTGCAACTCGATAATAGCCGATAATCCATCAAGAAAATGTAAATATTCATGTCCAACTAATCTATCAAGCATTTGATCTATAAAGGAGAGGAAATGGTCCTTTTCGTCATGACATTCAACTTCGGTGAGTCGATGCACATACGCCACTGTAGTAGCCCTTGTAGGTACCATCTCCCTTTCTCGTTCTCCACCACCGTGATGCCTCCTTCTTGGGCACCACATGTATCGGGCTAACCACTCCGTCCGAGATAGGGTAGATTAGCCCTCCATCAAAAGCTTCAAGACCTCCTTCTTCACCACTTCATCGAGGATCGGGTTCGATCGCCGGGCATCAATCATTGGTTTAACTCCATCCTCAAGCGTGATACGATGCATGCATGTTGTTGGATCGATCCCTTGATGTCGGCTAGACTCACCCAAATGCGAGCTTATTCCTCTTCGTAACCGAAAGTTCTTCTTCTTCAACATCGAAAGCTCGGAGGAGATTATTATCGGCTTTTCATTTCCTCCTCCAGAAGACATACTTCAAGTGCTTGGCGGTTCCTTCATTTCTAGAGTGGGCTTGGGCATACTAGCAACTTCACTTGCCCACTCTTCCTCGTCACCGATCCTCGCAAAACTTCCTCGAGGCTATGTTCCCGCAACAACACATTCTCGCCAAGGGATCAATAGCATCAATGAAAGCACAATCATCAATTGAATTAATGAAGGAAACATCACACTCGCCCCTACCGTAAAAGACACTTTTTCACCAAGCACGCTATTTTTAAAGTGCCACTCTTAACATCGACAGTGTATTGGTTGTGGCCATGAATGGCCTCCCAATAACGATGTGTGCTCCTTTCCATCTTCTCTAACCTCACCGATTTCTAACACAACAAAATCAAGCGGGAACTATCAACCCACCTACCTTAACTAAAATATCCTCAATAATACCCTTCGGATATCCGACGGACCTATCTCGCTAGTTGTAGACACATGCGAGTGGGTTTAAGTTCGCTAATTCTAATTGTTTAAAAATCGAATAAGGCATCAAATTTATCCCGCCCCAAATCAAGCATGCCAAGCCTCCTTACCATTACCTAGAGCAATTTTAATGATAAAACTACCGGTCCCGAGTTTGGGAGGTAATCGATGTCATAGGATGGAATTGGCCGCCTCGGAGACCACGACCTTCTCATATTCTCCAAACTTCTTTTCTTTGAAGCCGACTCCTTGAAAAATTCGACGTGGTCGGCACATTTCGATCACGTCCAAAAGAGGCAAATTGACATTCACCTGGACAGAGTTTGTAGAACTCGTTAAGCCGCGATCTTGTTTCTCATTTCTTAGCGGTGCGGAAAGGTATCGGAGGTGTAAGGCTTTCTTTGCCTTATGCGATCGGACCTTAGTATCCTTCTTAGTTTCTACATCTTGAGAATTCACCGCTTCGGATTTCTCCCCACCTCATTCTCAATCACACGACCACCTCAAAACAAGAATCGCCGGGCTTGATGGGGTTGGCTAGGAGCTTCCCACCGTTCTTTCTTGCCGCAGAGCTCGCTCACAGTCTTGGCAATCCGCCCATTTGCATCTCCAAACGTTTGTTTGTGGATTCTTGGGCATCCATCCTTCGGGCGAAAGCATCCATTCTTTGGGCCATCGCGATCCTCAAATCTTTGGTCTCGAGGTGGCGGAGGAGGTGCCCGATCTTCTTCCGCCGCCGGGTATTGGCGATGCGAGAACTGCGGTGGGGGCTGTTGTTATGGTATGCCTCGCTTGAAATTCTTAATGTCAGCCGAGGTCTTCTCGAATGGGGTGCCTGATTAGAACTTTGCCTCGACTCGATTTCTCCATCCCACGTTAGGTTGATTCCTCCACCCCGAGCCAAACTGCTGTCGATTAGACTCGAATCGTCATTTGGTTGGAATCCTTGCATGGCATAGGCTTCGCTTCTCCCTCATGAGTCGGCTCCCCATCCAGGGCACGATCAACGTTATGCCCGGTTTCATTGCAAATTCCACAAGGCTCTAAGAACTCCTCGTCTTTGGTTTGGTTGATCGGGCTTTCTCAATTTCACTCACCTCCCTCATCAACTCGGCCACTTGTTTAGTCATGTCGTATGAAGGGTTCACGGCATGAGCCTTGCCTCCCACCTCGATCGACTTACATTTGTGAAGTAGCAGCCATGGCTTCAAAATGTCGACGATATCCATCGCCGCCCTAGAACCGATGTCTCCTCCCGGCGTTGTCCACCATGTATTGAAACTCGGTCAATCCATCATAGAAGAATTGATACAAAATTTCGTCAGCAAGGCATGATGAGGACACTTTTGCAACAAGTCCCCGAACTGCTCCCAAGCTTCATGGAATGGCTCGTCACCGTCTCGATTGAAAGTCATGATCCGTGACCTCAACTCTCGACTCTTCTTGTTCGGTAGTACTGTCATGAACTTGTCGACCACGCGCCCAGCCTCTGCAGAGAGTTGGCAAGGGAGAGCGTAAACCAAGACTTTGCTCTATCTTTCGTGGTGTACGGAAACACGCATCTTCAATCGATCTTCATTTAGTCCTCCCAGCGGAAGGATCGCAAAACCGAGCAAAACTCTCTTATAAAACCCAAAGCATCCTCACTAGCAAGCCCATGGAAAGTAGGCATTAGTGAGAAATGGTTCGGTTTCAACTCGAATCTCGGTGCCGGTCCAAGAACAATTGGGACGTGGCGGCCCCAATCACCGCCTATAAAAATCACGCAGAGCACGTGCATTCTCACCCATCTCTCTCAACGGGGGAGTATCTTCAACAATAGGTTGATCTGTTATAAACTGCTCTGATTGTTCACCACTCTCGGAAGTGGTACCAAACTCCTCCAGCCCTAAAAGCGACCTTTTAGTTCTTCGAGTGTGGTCCAACGGGTAGCAAGCGGTCTATTTAGATCATGCGACCTAGCATACAAAACACTCAAACAAGAAGAGATCACACGCAACCGGAGAATAACAAAAGAAACACGAAAACAAATCAACACAAACAATACGCTTAAAGTTTTCCTAAGAACGCGCCAAAATTGGTTCAACCAAAAGTATACTTTCAATTGACTCGCAATCGCATTTAGGTGTTATAGTTGGGAAAGCTAACCCTAGTCGCCTCTTAAGGAAAACTTAACAGGCCTAACGCTCGTGTTGCTCATGTAAAAGCGATTAAATCCTAAACACTCTAATACCAATAAGAGATTTTCAAACATACGAGGAATCAAACACGAGAATTAAACAAGAAACCTAAGCTGTGGTTGTCAATCCCGAGCTAAATTACGAAAACAAAAGATCTAAACTAGAGGCTGTCACACCCTAGATGATTAACTACCAAACACAAGAACATGAAATAAATCAAAAACAATTAAATTAGATCTTCAAACAAGGATCGATGAAATTCAACAAAGAATGATTAAACATGAATTTAAAGTTCAACACCACTTGCATAGAATTCAGATTATTAAACCCGTAAACAAGAACTAATCAAGAACCTAATCAAGATGTAGGAATAATCGAAAGCGTAATCTAATCAATGTAAACGAATGATCAAGAACAATTGGAACAAAAGTCGATCAATTACTTTCAATCCAAACCAAAATTACACAGCAGTATTGCAAGAATCAGAATAAAATTAATCGACGTTGCTAGAATTCATAAAGAAATAGAGTACCAATGTGAACTAATGTCGAATTGGAACAAGTCAAGAACGACTCAGCGGCGCAATGGCTAATGAAAAATGTAAAATACGAAAGTCTCGCCCGAAAATAACCTAAAATAGGCTATATATAGGAAGGCAACCGCAGCCTTGTGGAAAAGAACGCGCCAGAGGAGAGGCGGCGCTGGCGCCAAGGGTGGCGAGTGGCGAGGCGGCGGGAGGGCGAGCGAGCGATCACCCGAGCGCGAGTAAAATTGGGAACGCGCTCGGAGTGAGCCGGCGCTCGATCGCGGGTGAGTTGGCGGCGGGCGGGCGCTGGCGAGGCAGGCGGGCGGGAGGGCTGGCGAGCCGGGCGCTCACTCCGAGCGCGAGGGAAATTGGGAACGCGCGCCGGAGTGAGCCGGCGTTCAGATGCGCATGACGGACGGGGCGCCGGCGCATGGCGGGCGGCGGCGTGCAGCGCGTCTTGCGCGCTGATGCTCGCCATGCGACGGGTCGCGGCGCGACTTCAACAATTGCTTGTTCTCCTTCGTCCGAACTCCGAATAGGATCCGCCGCTTATGAACTCCTATCACGATGCTCTTCATTATACCTGATCCTTGGTAGATAGATTTCATCCTATTTAATGCTGATTTTCTGCAAAACATTGAAACGAACCAAGTAAGTCCGAAACGATAAATAATAATTGAACTAACGGCATAAATGTGATAAACTAATGAAGACAACATGCAAAACATTACCAAGAATAAGCACAAAATGACACCAAACAAGAGTCCACTCTACTGAAGAAACACGAAGCTGACTCTATTGAAGAGATCTGGAGTCAACATACTGAAGAAACACGGAGTCGACCTTACTGAAGAAACACAGAATAATTTAAAGCGTCAGTGTTTGATTGTCAACGTATCAGAGCAAATATGCAGAGAGTCCTGACAAATGAGAGATACATACTAGACCTGCAGAGCACTTTATGTACGATGTTGCAGACATGGAAAACGACATATAGATTCAAACGGGAAGAATTCAAATGACAAATAGAATGGATATGATTGGTGTTTTCTCCAATGATACTATTTATCATCCATCCTATAAATACTCGGGAGATCCAACCTTTGCATGTTATCGAGATTATAGACTGACGACCGCTCGGTTTACCCGTCGTTAGAGGTCCCGAGACTCGTCAAGATACATTTATAATCTCCTCCAACTTGAACATATAGTTCTGTACATGGCAAGTTAAGGGGTCGAACCCAAGAGAGCTCGCTCGTTGTTACCGAGTTGTCACAGCTTGAGTAGGAGGTTGCCAGAGGGCAAGGTGTCGATTAGTCGACGGTCTCAAAGAGAGATGTATCGAGAGATAGATCTTGAGCAGGAAGTAAAACTGAAATGTAAACACACGAATAAAGATTAAATAACAAGTAGTTGGGCCAAGGGTTCCGCACATTGAGATACTGGTCAAGACGTCGGTCATAGGTTCAAGGATTTTCGCCCCGAGTGTATGTCGTGGTTAAAGGTACCAAGGGGTAGATGCCCTTTTAGGTTGCCACATACACCTGTGCCCCCAGCCCAGCTTGCCTGTAGATTTTAGGACTGGCTGAGGCCCCCGCCCGCCGCCCCTCGCTAAGACGGTCTACAAGATTGGTTCGTCCGCCCCAACATCTTTACTCACTAGACAGCCCAACTAGCCACAGCCGGTCCAAGGGAGTGGCTCGCAGCCCTTTGCCCAAGGCCGACGGCTACAATCACCCACTCCAGCCGCACTTCTCGGGACAAAGAGACACTCGATGTCTTACTCCGGCTATTGCTTGTAGCTACCCCTCCCCCCAAGGCTATCGGCCGAGTTAACGCTCAAGGAAAGGAATAACATGTGTATCAAGGCCTAGAGCTTCGGGAACACCCACTCAAGGTTCTAAGGACATTTAGACCTCACGACTTGTATGACCTTGACTCAACGTGCTTCACCCAAAGCCCAACCAAGCCGACTACTCACGCATAATCGACATAAACATAAAAGCAATAAACAAGAACATAATCGAAACCATACTTGAATAGAAGATCAAAAGCAAATGAAAAGCATTCTCTGCCAAGCAGTTGCTCAAGCAGAGGTAACCAAATACATAATAATAAATTGTTTGCCCGTAGGACTTGTTTCTTCCTCACCAATCGCTCATGAAATGAAAGAGAAATAAAAGAGAGAAGTTGAGAGAGAGTATTTCGGACAGATGCTCTTCACTCCAGAATGTGTTGCCCTCCCTGAGGAATTATGTTGTGGGAGCCTAAGTAAACTCCACTTTGGCTTGGTCAGTGCGCATCTCGAGGCGGTAGGTGGTGAGGTCAGCAGCTTGGCTCGGACTCTAGACCCCGACAAGAGCTCCTCTGGCTTCAGTCTGACAGGTTTGTCTCATCCGCAACACTGTAGGTTGACCTTTCCTTTTACGGCAAAAATCAAACAGGCGGCAGAGAGAACCTTGCCCAGGATCTTTCCATTCACGCAAGTCCGCTGTAGTCCTCGCTCAAGGCCCACCGCATCCCGACTTGACCCTCCGTCCACCGCCACACCGTCATTCTCACCTCTTCCTCGCCTCGACACCTTCTCGACTCCACTTCACTCTTGATCGTGTTCAGCTCCCATGCGGTACAGTGTCTTGGCAAGATGTCAGAATGCCTTGCCAAGATGGTCTTCGGGATTTTTACCTCTCTCATGGAAGGTGACCTGATCTTGCCCAAGGTCCGGCTCAACCTGCAACATCCCATGCGTGTCCTCCCAGACACAAACACACGCAAAGAACACAAAAAAAAATGCACTCTTTCTAGGGCAAGGACTACCCCAAAAGAGCATGAAAAACGGGCTCATCACACTCACACACTTGAACACGATTGTCCTCAAGCGTCCAAGCATTCCTTGCCCAAAAGAAAAAACAAACACACAAACAACACACGCAAAAGACCAGCAAGGGTAAGATGAAAACATAACAAAGATAATCTTGCATAGGCGATTAATACAGCTATGCATCAAGGTTAGTCAAGATCGGGGCAAAGCAAGTTTGTGGGAGTTCCTCTCAAGCACTCAAACTCTCTGTGTTTAAGGTTTTCACGCTCAGTGATGACTTGATCAAAGGAAGTGCCACAGCTTGCTCCTCGCCATCTACTATCTCACCTCTATAGCTTGTTCTAAGTTCTCTATCCTTAGGTCTTGTGGTTGTGTTGAGTGGCTTCGCTAAGTAGGAAGGATTTAAGCTTGGGTAAGGTTGTCTTGACTTAGGTCTCAAGGCGTATCGTTTTCCCATTTCCTTGGCAAGATACTTACGCCCCGAGCACACTTATATTTTTTGGGGAATTTCTTTTCTTTTTATACTTTTAAACTTTGTTCCCACCCTTTTCTTTTCTTTTCTTTTCTACACATTTTGAATTTAAGCTCATTATGCCGGTCAAGGCCAAGGCATCTAATGTTGTGTTTTGCCTGTAACGATGCCCAAGACATATATATCCTCCCTATTCTTCTTCTCTCATCCCTAAGTCGTGGAAGAGCACAAGATATTTTGAAAGAAAACGAAATTTCAAGGGGCTAGCAAAGGACATATATATCCTGGTTTAATTTCAAGTGTTGACCATGGCTATGAAAAGAAAGCCTAATCATCTAGAGCACTGCATCTATAGCAGCTTGGGCTTTGATCAAGACAAAGAAAAGTTCTAGCACAACCAAGTCAAGCATCCGAATATCACACAGAAAAGAATTCATGCTTGCAATGATTTAGCATATATAGGCTCAATTTCTCACAGGTGTGCATGCCATGCCCCTTTTTCGTCATACCAACCTTATTGATACAAGCTAAACATGTATTACAAAGCCTATGCCAAGATCATAACTATCATGCTCATCTCAACATGCTAGTCAACACACACAACAACAACAAAAAACAGGAGGCCATCCACACTCACACACTTTGCTCGTGGCAAAGTGTTAGACTGAGTATGGTCTCCGAAGAACATAAACAAGCAAACACACAAACAAACAAACAAACACAAAAACAGAAACAAAAAACAGAAAAACAAGAAAACAAAACACAAACACAAAAGCAAAACAAAAAAACAAAACAAAAGGGAGGAAGCTTAGGGATGCAGCTGGTACTCAATCCTCGTGGGCAAAGAATGCGAGCCGGGCGGTCCGGATTTTAGTCAAGGTCTCTCAGATTCTCGACAATGGCGGCTCGAGTATCTCTCGCGTGCTCCGTGTCTGTCAAGGTCCCGCTTTGCTTTAGCTTTGAGCATGCCGCTTGGCAACGAAGTTTCAAGCTCTTTGCCGATGGTAAGCTTGCCTCCTCGCCCTCTACAATCCCGAGCATCTTCGAGTACTTTCAGTCGAAGGTGTCTCTCTCTCTGGGCCATGGCAAAGTCGGGGCCAGCACTGCTCTTTCGCAGTTAGTCTGCAAATGGCACAAGGAGAGCCTCACGCCTCCCTTCCCATTATGCTCTTCATGTGCGAGATCGCGAAGGACGCAAAGTTCAGCCTCATCCTCTCGTGCATTGCCCAGAGGATGAACAACTCGCTCTTCGACACGGTTGCGCTGTTATCCTTCTTGCCAAAGAGATTATATGAGAGGATCCGGTGGCATACTTGCATGGCCGGGTCCTTGAGGGTCGTCCCTGGCGCCACACGACTTGAACAGGCGCCATCCTTTCCAATCGCTTTTCCAAATCCTGCACTATTTCCGCCGCTGAAATTGGGTACCACCTTGGTCGCCCCCCGTAGCCGGCTCCCTTGCTTCCATCAATGTTACCATGTTGAGAGCTTGGTTGAGCTCATCAACTGTAAACTCCCTTCGCCTCCCCGAGGAGAGTAAACCGATACCCATCGGCACCCCTTTGTCATGATCTATGTCCAGATCCCTCAGAAACTCCTTCACCATCGGCGTGTACACCGTGGTATCCCATTCGAGAAACTTCCCCCATCCTATTCCCTTAAACAACCTCTCGACCTCCTCCTCGACTCCCGCTTGTTCGAGGGAGCAGATTCCACCGCTGGCACAACCATCTCCTTGGTTTTGACGAGCTCCTTGTTGTTCACTTGTAGGCCTTCTCTCGCTTTGACAAACGATCGCGATCTTTGCCCACTTCGCCGCCGCTCTCCTCCAGAACACGCCTTCTTCTCAATTTCTTCCGTCTGGTCATTTCCTTCGCCCTACCTTCTCCGAGAGCATCGCCGAGCTCCCTCCTCGAAACCTCCTTCTCCAAAGACCTGGTTTCGTGCCAGAGACCGGTGTGAGAGGGGTCGGCGGTGTCTTCTTTGAGGAGGCGGTTGGAGTCTCCTTTACTTTTTTTTCCGTGGAGGGGTGGCTTCTTCTTTTCTCCGGTGCCTTCTCGGCATTTTCTTCGTGTGTTCTCGGTCGTCGTCTTCTTCTTCCTCGGCCCACCTCCACGTGAATGTCGTGGAGGACGGGCGCCTCTTCTCGCTCCTTCGGCGAACTCGGTGGGAGGAGCTCGCCACCAGACGACGGGCTCCCTTCGGCGGCGGGCTCGGCAGGTGTCTTCTCCATCTTTATGTGACGGCCATGCTTCTTTGGGGTTGGTTCGGGAGCTTCTTCTTTGGACGTGTGTGCACCATGGGTCGGGGGTTAGGGTTTTTTGTGTTGTAGCTTGGGGAAGTTTGTGGGGTGTGGTTTGAATTTTTGAACGTGGGTACGAAATGAAGGTAGTTTATTAGAACGTGGGTTTGGGGGCGGTTATAGGGTTCCGGCCGATCGATGGACGCTTTACGCCACCGCAGAATGGCAAATACCAGATCTCGTGTTCTCGCGAGTTATTGCCTTACCACCGTTATGCGCCTCATTTCGCCTTACTTGAGTTTCTTCTTGACCCGCGGTTTTAAGAAAATACGCCCCGAGAAAGAATAAGTCCGCCAAAGAGCAGGTCAAATAACGAGGTGGGCTTCGACTCACACACTTTGCCGAGGCAAGTGTTAAAAGTGGTCGACCACCCTCGACAAAAAATGGAATGAAATGTACGCGGTTAAAATCATACCATGCCGGGTTACCTACCGGGAAGCGCTGTTGTTTAACGTCGCTAGCTCAACGTATTCCTTGAGCTCAGGTATCTTGAGGATCCTCTTGGGGAACCTCGGTAGGCTCATCTTGCTTAGCGTCCCATTCTCTGAGCCTTCGGTCGTGCCCATGGTAGGTCTTAAGTCTGCTTCCGTTCACCTTGAACACTTTCTTGCCGTCCATGTCGCTTATCTCCACAGCTCCATTCGGATGTTGGGCGTGCACAATGTAAGGTCCCACCCACTTGGTGGTCAGCTTGCCAGAGGCATAGCGGAACCTATTTTGATAGAGTAGCACCATTTGCCCATTTTCGAATTTCTTTTCTTTGATTAAAAGATCATGGGATCTTTTGAGCCTATCCTTGTATATAGCGGCATTGTCATAGGCTTCGAGGCGAATCTCCTCGAGCTCTTGTATGTCAAGCTTGCGCTTCTCCGCCTCATCCTACCAAAGTTGAGCTTATGGATTGCCCAAGACGCCTTGTGTTCCAAACCGACAGGCAGGTGACACATCTTGCCAAACACCATCCGGTAGGGAGACATTCCAAATGGTGTTTTGAAGGCTGTCCGGTATGCCCATAGTGCGTCGTCGAGGTGAGTGCTCCACTCCTTCTTGCTCTCTCCCAAGGCCTTCCTCAAGATCGTCTTCACAATGCGATTTGAGAGCTCAGCTTGGCCATTGGCTTGAGGATGGTATGCGGTGGACATCCGGTGATGCACCCCATACTTCTTGAGTAAGTCGCCAATGGTGGCATTGTAGAAGTGGGTGCCCGATCACCGATTATGGCTCTCGCACACCGAACCGGCTAAAGATATTTGACCTGAGAAAAATGGCTACGGTCCTTGCTTCCGCCTTGGCTTCTACCCACTTTGACACGTAGTCCACTGCTAGGAGTATGTATTGATTCCTTTGAGTTCGCAAGGGCCCATGAAAACCATGCCCCACATGTCGAATATTTCCACCGGCAAGATAGGTACCAAGGCATCTCATTCCTCCTTGAGACATTGCCCTCGCTGGCACTTATCGCATTCTCGGCACTTCTCGTAGCTATCCTTAAAGATAGTGGGCCAAGAGAACTCACAATCAAGGATCTTCCTTGCCGCTCTCTTGTGCCCAAAATGTCCGCCGACTCCTTCTCATGGCGGTGTTTCAAGGATGCTTTTTGCTCACCTTCCGAACGCATCTCCTCAAGATCAAGTCTTAGCATTGCTTCCACAAGTATGGGTCATCCCATACGTATTGTCGACTCTCCTTCTTGAGTTTGTTCCTTTGGTACGTTGGCATCCCCACGGGCAACACTCGGGTCACTATGTAGTTCACCAAGTCGATACACGGCTGCCTTGGTGTATATCTCGAGTAGCTCGTCCTGAAATGTTGCTCGATTGATCTCCTTCATCTTTTCTCGTACCCGCTCAAGTGGTCGGCCACTGATTTTGAGATCCACTTGTCTTTGATCTCAACGTCGAACTCCCGGAGGAGGAGTATCCATCGTATGAGTCTTGGCTTAGTGTCCTTCTTTGCCATGAGATATTTCAAGGCGGCGAGGTCAGAGTAAACCACCGCCTTGCTCCCAAAGAGGTAGGAGCGAAATTTCTCGAAGGCAACCACCACGGCAAGAAGCTCCTTCTCCGTGGTTGTGTAGTTGATCCGCGCCCGGTGAGGGTCTTCGATGCATAGTAGATAACGAAGCTTTCTTGCCAATTTTCTGCCCAAGCACCGCCAACAACAGATCCACTTGCGGCCGCGACATCACCAAAGGGCATGCCCCATTCGGGTGGCCTTACGATGGGCGTTGTGAAGGTGCTCCTTCAATATCTGGAAGGCTTCTTTACATGCGTCGTCGAACTCCCACGGTACATCGTTCTGGAGGAGACGGTTCATTGGTTGTGCTATCTTGGCGAAGTCCTTGACAAACCGCCGATCGAATCCAGCGTGGCCAAGGAATCCCCGCAGCTGCTTTATGTTGGTGGGGTAAGGCATCTTGGCTATGATCTCCACCTTGGCCTTGTCTACCTCAATGCCCTTCTCAGAGATAACATGCCCAAGGATAATTCCCTCCTTGACCATGAAGTGGCATTTCTCATAATTCAGCACAAGATCCTTCTCGACGCACCTCTACAGAACTAACTCAAGATGCTCTATACATTGGTTAAACGTCTTGCCATACACAGTAAAATCATCCATGAACACCTCAATGCATTGCTCAAGCAAATCAGAAAATATACTCATCATGCATCATTGAAATGTCCCGGGGGCATTGCATAAACCAAATGGCATACGGCGATATGCAAATGTGCCAAACGGGCAAGTGAATGTAGTCTTATCTTGATCTTCTAATGCCACACAAATTTGCATATAACCAGAGTAGCCGTCAAGGAAACAGAAATACCTATTCCCGACGAGTCTCGCAAGCATCTGGTCAATGAACGGCAAGGGGAAGTGGTCCTTCCTGGTCACCTTGTTGAGCTTTCTGTAATCAATGCAAACCCTCCAGCCTGTCTGGAGTCTCATCGCGACCAGTTCCTTGCCTTCGTTCTCGACCACCTGTACGCCGGATTTCTTTGGCACAACGTGGATCGGGCTGACCCACCGACTGTCCGAGACAGGGTAAATGAGGCCCAACTCAAGGAGTTTGAGTATCTCCACCTTGACAACTTCTTTCATTACCGGGTTGAGATTCCTCCGGGGTCTCGACGACCGTCGGCGCCTTCGAGCAAGATGTAGTGTTGGCAAACAAGTGGGGTCGATGCCCTTGAGGTCGACGAGGTCCACCGATGGCCTCTTTGTACTTGCTCAAGACGGCCCTCGCCGCTTCTTCTTTGATCGCCGCCGGAGCTTATGATTACTGGCAACGTCTCGTTGGCTCCGAGGTAGATATACTTCAAGTGCTTCGGTAGGCGCTTGAGCTGTAGCTTGGGGGCTTTCTTCAAGGAAGGTTGCATCCTCTCCTTGTCATGCACTAGCGGTGATTGATAGCTTGGTTGATTGTCCCCGCTTTGGTCAGCTTCTACATCAAGCACTTCAGTTGCCTCGACCTCCTCCTTGTCGAGATACTCTAAATCTTCAGTGTGTCCTTGGATGACTCTTTCGTACACGTCCTTGACCACGACGTTGGAAGAGTATCTCTCAACATCCTTCTCAGTGAGACTGACAAAGTCCACCATCTCGGTGTCGATCGGAAATTGTTCGGCTTTGTAGATGTCAAAGGTGACCGTCTCCCCAGCGAATTTGCATGTGAGCTTCCCCGTATCACAATTGATCAACGTCCGGGCCGTCTTGAGAAATGGTTCGCCTAGCAAAGATGAGTCGCTTCTTGGTCCGAAGCATCGCCCATATTTAGAACGAAAATCGGTTTGGGAAAATAAGGTCTTGCACTTTGACAAGCATATCTCAACGATCCTTCGGGATAGACACTGACTTGTCTGCCAGTTGAATCTCAACGCAAGATGGTTGGAGCGGTCCGAGTTTCAACTCTTGATAGATAGATAGGGGCATCACATTGATTGATGCCCCGAGATCGAGCATAGCTTGGTCTATTCTTGTTGTTCCGATCACACAAGGTATATAGAACATCCCGGGATCGGTACACTTAATTGGGAGATCCTGTTTGAGTACGGCTGAGACGTTCTCCCCCATTTGAAACTTGGCATCGTCCGTGTACTTGACTCTCTTGGTACACAGCTCTTTGAGGAACTTGGCGCACCTCGACATCGAGGTCAAAGCGGTGATCAAAGGTATGTTGATCTCTACCTTCTTAAAGATCTTGATCATTTCATTCATCTCTTCGGCTTCTTTGTTCCTTGCCAACCTTCCTGGAAAGGGAGGCCTGATCTTGATCTCCGTCTTGTCTGCTACCTTGGGCAAGGAGGCCTTCACCTCGGGTTCAGGTTCCTTGACCAAGTCCTCGACTTCCTCGGTTATGTCTTCGCCTCGACCGCCTCCTCGACCGGGCTCCTCCCTTGGCAAGTTCTTGCCGCTCCTCAAGTTGATTGCGTTTACGTGCGCATTGGGTTGAATTTGCACTTGAGCAGGAAGCGTCCCTTGCTTTTGGTTGAGCTTTGATATCTCTTGCGTCAAGGTGTTCAACTGAGTCAGGACAGATTGTAGGACTCCTCTTGTCTCTGTTTTGAACTTGTCTAGGTCTTGCACTATCCTTCCTTGTGTAGCTCATTGATTGTGCACTATCTCGGCTAAAGATGGCCGAGCTTGAGGTGGATTCTGCCCAGGAGGTGCTTGATAGTGTGTGCCTCCGTACCTCAAGTTCTCATGATTTTTCCATGGTGAGTTGTATGGGTCAAGCGGGGCTTCGACCTTGAGCGCTTCCTCCACCACTTGTTGTCGACATGCCCAAAGGCATTCACTTCTTCTTGGCCACTTGTAGACACTCGTCCGTGTTGTGGGTGGTGGCAAAGCAAAGTCGACATGCTTGACATTCTTCTTGGCCATAGAGGGCCTCATCAGTCCATCATTTGTTTCATCATGGCCTTCATATCTTTCATGTCGGATCCGTCAAAGTGGTAGCTTCTTGGTGGGCATCGTCTCGACCTTTGCATTGGCATCATCCCGAGACTCCTCGGCCAAGTCTCGAGTAGTTTGAATGCCTCGGGTTGCTTGTTGAGTATGGAACCTCCGCACGCAGCACTCACGAGCTGCCTCCCGACTCGCCCTCAAGCCATTCACATAATATCGATCGATCTTGATCGTAGATTTGGTGATTGGGACACTTTGCCAAGATGGATTTGAAACGACACCAATAGTCGTACACCGCCCTCGCCATTCCCCATCCGGAGGAACTCATTCTTTTCCTCACGCTTTGTATCCTTGAGATGGGATAGTATCTCAAGGAACTACATTGAAGCCCCGCCCAAGTAGTGATACTACCCGTAGGCAAAGTGTCTGACCACTCGAGCACCGTCATGGAGAGTGAATGGAAAGGATATGAGTCGGATGTACTCTTTCTTGACTTCATCCGCACACCTTATTGTGCTACACACCATTTCGAAGTCTTGGAGATGGCGCTGGGGGTCCTCTCCTGGCATATCGCTGAAGCTTGGCAAGATCTGCATAAAAGAG
This sequence comes from Salvia rosmarinus, assembly GCA_036937905.1. Classification (NCBI taxonomy): domain Eukaryota; kingdom Viridiplantae; phylum Streptophyta; class Magnoliopsida; order Lamiales; family Lamiaceae; genus Salvia; species Salvia rosmarinus. The sequence goes on along the minus strand of CM072822.1, from coordinate 61,009,433 downwards.
TGCCTCAGCTCCCAGTTGTCCTCGATCTCGGGCAAGGTGATGCCCAAGGGGCGGAGACTATTGTTGTTCGGGAACATCATCTCCCGAAGCGTCTGCTCTCCTGGAGGTGGTGGGTTTTGTGGATTCCTCTCCTCCATGTTGTCTTGCCTTGGTACGTGCCTCCTCAAGACGGGGGCGTTTCTCCTCAGCTTGCCTCTTCTTCTCCGAATGGTTCTCTCAACTACGGGTCAACAGAGCTCTCCGTCCTCGCTTGCAAGGTTAGGTCGGAGCATGCAAAAACCAAACAAAAAATTAAAAAGTGAATAACAACACTAGAATAGCGCAGCCCTCGGCACGGCGCTTAATCTGACGACCGCTCGGTTTACCCGTCGTTAGAGGTCCCGAGACTCGTCAAGATACATTTATAATCTCCTCAAACTTGAACATATAGTTCCGTACATGGCAAGTTAAGGGTTCGAACCCAAGAGAGCTGGTTGTGTTGTTACTCGAGTTGTCACAGTTTGAGTAGGAGGTTGCCCAGAGGGCAAGGTGTCAGTCAGGCTGACGGTCTCAGTAGAGATGTACTGAGAGATAGATCTTGAGCAGAAAGTAAAACTGAAATGTAAACACACGAATAAAGATTAAATAACAAGTAGTTGGGCCAAGGGTTCCGCACGTTGAGATACTGGTCAAGACGTCGGTCATAGGTTCAAGGATTTTCGCCCCGAGTGTATGTCGTGGTTAAAGGTACCAAGGGGTAGATGCCCTTTTAGGTTGTCACGTACACCAGACCCCATTGACTTGCCGTAGATTTTAGGACTAATGAGAGCCCCCGCCTTGCCCCATTGCCAAGACGGTCTCCAAGGCCGACGGCTACAATCACCCACTCCAGCCGCACTTCCCGGGACAAAGAGACACTCGATGTCTTACTTCGGCTATTGCTTGTAGCTATCTCTCCCCCCAAGGCTATCAGCCGAGTTAACGCTCAAGGAAAGGAATAACATGTGTATCAAGGCCTAGAGCTTCGGGAACACCCACTCAAGGTTCTAAGGATATTTAGACCTCACTACTTGTATGACCTTGACTCAACGTGCTTCACCCAAAGCCCAACCAAGCCGACTACTCACGCATAATCGACATAAACATAAAAGCAATAAACAAGAACATAATCGAAACCATACTTGAATAGAAGATCAAAAGTAAATGAAAAGCATTCTCTGCCAAGCAGTTGCTCAAGCAGAGGTAACCAAATACATAATAATAAATTGTTTGCCCGTAGGACTTGTTTCTTCCTCACAAATCGCTCAAGAAATGCAAGAGAAATAAAAGAGAGAAGTTGAGAGAGAGTATTTCGGACAGATGCTCTTCACTCCAGAATGTGTTGCCCTCCCGGAGGAATTATGTTGTGGGAGCCTAAGTAAACTCCACGTTGGCTTGGTCAGCACGCATCTCGAGGTGGCAGGTGGTGAGGTCAGCAGCTTGGCTCGGGCTCGGGACCTCGACAAGAGCTCCTCTTGCTTCAGTCTGACAGGTTTGTCTCATTCGCAACACTGCAGGTTGACCTTTCCTTTACGGCAAAATCAAACAGTGCGCAGGTAACCTTGCCAGATATTTCCATTCGCGTGCAAGTCCGCCGAGTCCTCGTCTGGCCCAACCGCATCCCGACTTGACCTACGTCCAGCGCCACTCTGCTGGATTTGTATACCAAAGCGTTTTGGTTGAGCTTGTATACAATGTTTCGTTACCACTATTACAATCTCCTATCCGATTTGAATACTTGATTACATATATCGTGTCCCCTTATCTCATATATAAGTTGGATCATACGATTGTGTAGAAGATCACGTAAGTCCGTATGATTGGTCAAGCTTAATAAGATATAAAAGTTTCACACCGAGACAACTTGAGGACGAGTTGTCGGTATAGGCTCATGTATAGATAAGAAGTGACTTGACTTGGTTGCTTGTCTATCTTTGGTACGTCACCGACGTATGAAGGATCACAATGAGATGAGTTCTTCTATCGACCGTCGTGAAGAACCAAGATCTCGGTGACTTACGATGATCTAAACCTCGATAAGGTATTAGGTGAGTATGAGTTGCTTACCATCACTTTGAGTTGTTATGGGTGAGGGTTATATGTTCTAACCCAATATTCTCCGCATCTTAGGTGGTGGCAGTGCTTGTATGTCATGCTAGTTATTCAGACGAGTCACCGTGTCCGTTTAGGATGATGACGCCCCTTAAGGAGCTCAAAGGTTTATTGTACTAAACCCTGCAGTTGAGCTAGCTCAAGTACAATAATAAGGTTGAGTGGTACTACTTATGAATTAAAGATATTAATTATTTTAAGCAATGTAATGCTCTAAATAATTAATGACGCTCGATATCTTAAATACGGGATTCAGAATGTCTAAGTGCAAGCCCGACTCAACTTCGGTAATAAAGGGTAAGTCAAGCATTTATTCTCTAGTGGCATGAATAAATGTTTATAAATTAATTTATGTTCTGGGCTCAACATAAGATAATTAATTTATTTGAGGCCCATCTTTATTCCTTGCATTTGATCCTGGTCGGCCCATCCAGCCCAGAATCGATGAAATCGGCGCCCCTCAACCTTGTATGGAAATGATTTGATTCTCTTTATCCTATAAGGATATTATTATATTTATGGTATATGCATAGATCCTTTCCTTATGGGATTATGGTAATGCATTATAAATATAAGGTAAGAGATAGAATCAAGGTTAATCCTCATTATTACACATAGAATTTTCGTCCATCACTAAGCCTTTATGAGGGTTCTCGAAAATTGTGCTAGAGGTTTTGAGGGTGATTTCTTGTAGTATTCTCCATAGACTGTCCTCACTCGATATTGGAGATTGGGTAACCGGGATACAGTCCAGAAGGTCAAAGCACGAGTCTCGATCAATTCCGCCTCAACAGATTCAAAGGTAAACACGAAAAAACCCCAATGTGTTGCAATTAATTATATAGGTGCATGCTAGGTATATAATCAATGTATGGTGAATTAAACATCCAAGATAGATCCTCGGGAGAGGGCTAAACATAGTTTTTCCCTACACACTCCTCGTCCTTCTCACCTCTCTTCCTCGTCTCGATTACCTTCTTGACTCCACTTCAGCTCTTTGACCAAGTTCAGCTCCCATGCGGTACAGTGTCTTGGCAAGATGTCAGAATGCCTTGCCAAGATGGTCTTCGGGATTTTTACCTCTCTCATATTGTTTGACTACTCCTAAACCCGATGCCCTTACTGACGCATCGACTAATGAGCAGCGAGAGTCAATCAGACTTTGGAATAAGTCAAACAATATGGCAAAATGATATATGATGACTACTATGTCCAAAGGCTTGCAGCTGCAGCATCAGTCGATGGTAGACGCGACTGATATTTGGTCAAGTCTCGAGAGTAAGTTTTGGCAATCGGATCGGACGACCGGCTTCCACACAATGAGAGAAATCTTGGCGTGTAAGATGGAAGAAGGAAGTTCGTCCATGAACATGTCTCCACATGACTCATCTCATGGATAGTCTTGATCAGTTGGGAGGAGGTATTGACGGCGAAGCCAAGGTCGATATCATCTTCAATACACTGCCCAAGTCTTTTGAGAACTTTCGCGTGAATGCGATCATGAGCAAGACCGAGTATACACTTAGTCAGTTGCTTAATGATCTCGTGGCCGCGGAAGGAGTTATGGGAAAAGGAGCACATGCTCTTGCTAGCACATCTAAGGGCCCAAATTTTCCGTTGCAAAATGGAAAAAGAAAAAAGGGCACCAAAGGTGGCAGAGGCAAGGGAAATAGTGGGAGTAATAGGAACAAGAACATGGTTGTCACCGGAGACTTGAAGAAGCCAAAGGAGAAGGGCAGGTGCTTCAAGTGCGGTAAGACTGGGCATTGGAAGGCCAAGTGCCCTATGCTCAAGGTACGCCGTTTGCTTTAGTAACGGAAACATGTTTAGCGACTTGTTCTACCCATTCTTGGGTAGTAGACACGGGTGCGACGGATCATGTTTGTTACACCTTGCAGGGGTTCCTGCGGACAAGGGAGCTATATGATGGCGAGATAACGATCTCCATGGGCAACGAGGCGAAAGTCGAGGCCGTTGCAGTCGAAGATGTTACTTTATGTTTTGGGACAACAGTTTTAGTTTTGAAAGACGTTTTATATGTGCCGGATTTTCATGGAACCTTGTTTCTGCTTTCAAATTATTTACTCATAGATATTCTGTTATTTTTATAGTGGTGTTTTATCATAAGAAATGACGGTTATACGTGTTGGCACATTATATAATTCGCTTTATACTATTTACGCAAAACATAATACCTATAACTATGTTGCATCTTCATCAAACCCTAGAAAGAGAAAGTTTTCTTCGCAAGATGACACCACTTTTCTCTGGCATCTTAGATTAGGTCACATCAAGCTCGTGGAGGATACGAGTATTTTGTCACTTTCATTAACGATTACTCGAGGTACGGATACGTATACCTGCTTCACCGCTAGTCTGAATGCTTTGAGAAATTCAAAGAGTTTAAGGCGGAAGTGGAGACGAAGCTAGGTAAGAGTATCAAGTCATCAAGGCTCGATCGCGGTGGCGAATACCTCAAGAACGAGTTCATGGACTATCTAGTGAAGTGTGGGATTACCTCCCAACAAGACTTCACAAGGCACACCACAAAGAAATGGTGTGTCGAGCGAAAAAATAGGACTCTGTTGGAAATGGTTAGATCAATGATGAGCTATGCAACATCGCCTATTTCGATTACGGGGTATGCCTTAGAAACAATGACATACTTGCTAAATCTAGTACCATCCAAGTCGGTCGAAAAGACCCCTTCGAGTTGTGGTTTGGCGCTAAGCGTAGTTTAAGCCACATAAGGATATGGGCGCCCAAAGACATGTCTTTGAACAAGAAGGGCGACAAGTTGGTGGCTAGATCTCGATGCAAGGTCGTTTATGGCTATCCTAGAGGAACGAAGGTGGTTTATTCTATAGTCCTAAGGATCATAAGGTCATTATTAGCACTAATGCCCGATTCTTAGAAGAGGATTATATGAAAATCAAAATCCAAAGTTGAAATCATTCTTCAAGAATTAGAAGATGATCGTATTCCACCATCGATTAGGCCAAAAGGTAAGAGATGTCGAGTCTAGTGGGAGGGATCGACACAAGATACTTCAAGAAATTGAAGTGTGTCGAGTTCCTTTGGAGATACCGACCGCACAAGTGGTACCTACCAAAGAAGTTATGCAAGATGAGAACCACAAGTTCTCGCACACACCGCTGTTGCCATTGTGCCGATGGCGCCTCGTCACGATGGGAGGTTGTTCGTCAACCCAAGCGATTTATGTTCGTGGGTGAATCTTGGATTTAGTCGTGAAGCGAGCAGCAATAATCGACCCATGGACGTCAAATGAGGCGATACAAGACAATGATGCAAGATCATGGAACTTACGTTTGGACGAGGTGGTAAAATCTATGGATTTACCCGTTGCCTAGCGAAAGTTGTGTGTATCGTTTAGATGTCAACGGTGATGTGGCATTTCTTGCACTTTACGTAGATGACATTCTTCTATTTGGCAACAATGTGAAGTTGTTATCGACGTAAAGAGTTGGTTATCCGATCGGTTTCAAATGAAAGACTTAGGAGATGAACGACATTCTTGGGATCACGGTTTCACCGAGATCGCAAGAGGAAAATGTTGAGCTTATCTCGGGCGTCTTACATGATACTATGATTACTCGTTTTAGTATGCAGACCACCAAGAAAGGATTGCTATCTTTCAGACATGGCGTTCCTTTATCTAAAGGGCGCCACCTATGACCGCAAGGAGATAGAGGAAATGAGATAAGTTCCACGCTCCGCCGTAGGAAGTCTCATGTACGCAATGCTATGCACGAGCCCGATATACGCTATGCGGTAGGCATAGTAGCTGAGATATCGATCTAACCTCGACAAGCTCATTGATGCGGTAAAGCATATACTCAAGTACCTAAAAGGACTCGAGATTATCGCTAGTTTACCATGCGAGATAGTCAAATGCCTTTGGGTTATCTGGACTCGGATTTCAAGTCGACCGTGATAAGAAAAGTGCGCCTCGGGCTATGTGTTTATCTTGGGAGGTGGAACCGTATCTGGCGGAGTGCAAAGCAATGCTGCTTATGGACTCTACCATGGAAGCCGAATATGTAGCCGCCGGAGGTCTGCTAAGGAGGTCAGATGGTTCAAGAACTACCTCATGGATCTAGATGTGGTACCGGTTTGCCCAAGAGTATCATAGTTTACTGTGATAACTCAGGTGCAGTGGCAAACTCGAAGGAACCACGGATCCACAAGGCAACCAAACATATAGAGAGAAAGTACCATGTCATACGAGAAATCGTTAGACGAGGGGACGTGCTGATTGCAAAGATTGATACGACGGATAACCTAGCGGATCCATTCACGAAAATCCTGCCGCAAAAAGTCTACGTCGGGCACGTTAGATGACTTAAATTGCGCATGATGGCACCCACTTAGAAAGGAAACTTTTGTATAAGTGGGAGAAGCAACGTGATGGTTTTGTTTGTAATAGCTAGTAGAGAGACACATTGTATACTAAAAGTTTGCTTTAGTATAAGTGGGAGATTGTTGGATTTGTATACTGAAAGCAGTTTTGGTTGAGCTTGTATACAATGTTTCCTGTTACCACTATTACAATCTCCTATCCGATTTGAATACTTGATTGCATATATCGTGTCCCTTATCTCATATATAAGTTAGATCATACGATGTGTAGAAGATCACGTAAGTCCGTATGATTGGTCAAGCTTAATGAGATATAAAAGTTTCACGGTGAGACAACTTGAGGACGAGTTGTCGGTATAAGCTGCGTATATATAAGAAGTGACTTGACTTGGTTGCTTGTCTATCTTTGGCACGTCACGACGTATTGAAGGATCACGATGAGATGAGTTCTTCTATCGACCGTCGTGAAGAACCAAGATCTCGGTGACTTACGATGATCTAAACCTCGATAAGGTATTAGGTGAGTATGAGTTGCTGACCATCACTTTGAGTTGTTATGGGTGAGGGTTTATATGTTCTAACCCAATATTCTCCGCATCTTGGGTGGTGGCAGTGCTTGTATGTCATGCTAGTTATCTGTATCGAGTCACCGTATCCGTTTAGGATGATGATGTCCCCTTAAGGAGCTCAAAAGGTTTATTGTACTAAACCCTGCAGGTTGAGCTAGCTCAAGTACAATAATAAGGTTGAGTGGTACTACTTAAGGAATTAAAGATATTAATTATTTTAAGCAAATCGTAATGTTCTAAATAATTAATGGACGTTTGATATCTTAAATACGGGATTCGTAATGTCTAAGTGCAAGCCCGACTCAACTTGGTAATAAAGGGTAAGTCAAGCATTTATTCTCTAGTGGCATGAATAAATGTTTATAAATTAATTTATGTTCTGGGCTCAACATAAGATAATTAATTTATTTGAGGCCCATCTTTATTCCTTGCATTTGATCCCTGGGCTGGCCCATCCAGGCCCGTAACTGCTGATGAAATTGGCGCCCCTCAACCTTGTATGGAAAGGATTTGATTCTCTTTATCCTATAAGGATATTATTATATTTATGGTATATGCATAGATCCTTTCCTTATGGGATTATGGTAATGCATTATAAATATAAGGTAAGAGATAGAATCAAGGTTAATCCTCATTATTACACTTAGAATTTTCGTCCATCACTAAGCCTTTGTGAGGGTTCTCGAAAATTGTGCTAGAGGTTTTGAGGGTGATTTCTTGTAGTATTCTCCATAGACTGTCCTCACTCAATATTGGAGATTGGGCAACCGGGATACAGTCCATAAGGTCAAAGCACGAGTCTCGATCAATTCCGCCTCAACAGATTCAAAGGTAAACACGAGAAAACCCCAACGTGTTGCAATTAATTATATAGGTACATGCTAGGTATATAATCAATGTATGGTGAATTAAACATCCAAGATAGATCCTCGGGAGAGGGCTAAACATAGTTTTTCCCTACACACTCCTCGTCCTTCTCACATCTCTTCCTCGTTTCGATTACCTTCTTGACTCCACTTCAGCTCTTTGATCAGGTTCAGCTCCCATGCGGTACAGTGTCTTGGCAAGATGTCAGAATGTCTTGCCAAGATGGTCTTCGGGATTTTTACCTCTCTCATGGGAGGTGACCTGATCTTGCCCAAGGTCCGGCTCAACCTGCAACATCCCAAGCGTGTCCTCCCAGACACAAACACACGCTAAGAACACACAAAAAAAAATGCACTCTTTCTAGGGCAAGGACTACCCCAAAAGAGCACGAAAAACGGGCTCGTCACAGACCAAAAACGTTGTTGACGAACACAAGTTTTGTGCTCTTTTGGGTGTCTTGTTTTAGGTCTAGATCGAGTCTTTTTATGTCTTTTATTTGTATTTTATGTCTGGAATGATACATTGTTAAGGCAGGGGAAGAGAAACAAGAAATAGGCACGATGAGTAGGTGATGGGCAAGATGGATGCTAAAATCTATGAACCAGGGCAAGCTAAGATACGATTGTATCCAAAGGTCACTAAAGGGATTATGGTCACGATGAAGACATCAAAGTGAAGTAAGACTTAAGTTGTTCCGTTCACACGGTGTGACCTATCTAAGTACTGCTCAAATTCAAACTGCATGGCGGTAGCCAAGGGTATGAGAAGAGTGAGATGACTAAGAAGAAGAAGAAGAAGAAGAAGAAGTCAATGAAAGTCATGGGCAAGACGACACACGATCAAAGACTAGTCTTATCCACGAAGATATCGCAAGTATTTTACTTGTGAATGACTCGGAAGAAACAAGCTCAAATCAACTTCGATAAGCACTGATCGAGGGCACGCTATTGGAACTTAAGGAATTGATATGGAAATCAGCTAAGTTTATATCCTGAAGATCTGTTGAGGGCAAGGAGAGACTGTAGAGGGCAAGGTAAGACAGTCGAGCACATCGTAAAGCTGTCAGAATGAAAGAAGTCGAGGAACAAATCAACCTTATTCAAGATAAGATAATGCAAATATATATTTGCTTAATCCAAAAGATATGAGAAGATCAAATCTACTTCAAATAAGGATGGATCTCGGGCACGACGCTGAGCTGAAAGAGATAAACATGAAGCTGTCAACCCTAGCCATAGTGTGTTGGATGCTCGATCCGTTACTTGTGTTCTATATACTGCAAGCCTATGATCGTAACACTTGTTCAGTTGAATATAGTTTATTTAGACCCCAACCTTAGAACCATTTACCTTTCTTATCTTTATTTTTTCGTTGTAATTTTCCGACGACATTGGAGTCGACCGTTACTTTTCCAGAAGTTTATCGTAAGTTTATCCTTTATGTTATCTTTTATTTCCTTTTTCGTTCTTTACTTTATCAGTAAATTTAAGATTGAACATAAACACAAAATTCATGAGGTTTGATTGATCAATACATAAAATGATGTGTGTGTTCCCAAAGTATTTTGTTTTATTACAAAAAGGTATAATTTGAATTTATTAGTTAACAGAGGTGGGTTAAACCACCAATAAATCAATATTAAAGTGCGGTGTACGATCGGTCTGTGCCTTGAGAGTATAACTGACATGGACGAGTTGTCATAGTCTTAGCGCTACTGAGTGCCAATGTCGGATCTGTCTTAGGTAGGCATAATGTTGCTTGGGTAATATAATCAGTGATGGTGTTCCTTGTGGGTGGTTAGATCAAATAAGATAGCTTGCATAGATGTGTTCTATTGTCTGTTATTAAAACTATAAGGATAGATTGAGTCGAGATGGTTGTGTGTGACGCGTGATAATGAGAACATGACTATGTTGGGCTTATAACTAGTTGATGCATGATGTGTAGTGAAAAATCTTTACGTCGATCATTGAGTCGAGTTTATGTTCATTGATTCGATGTTTGATCCAGATTGCCTTTTACTTTGATCTTTTTGTTTTAATGTTTTAAATTTTGTGTTGACCAAGATGAAGTCTACGTTGACCAAGATGAGTATGTGTCTTCTTCTTTTTTTTGTAACACTATGACCAAGAAAGAATACACCAACTCCTCGTGGGATCAATCCTATACTTACTGCTGGTATGCGTTTGTGGTAGGCAATAGGAAAGCTTATAAATTTATTTTGTATGTGGCTAAACGACAGCCACATCAGCTATACATTCAAATATACAAGCTCTCAAACTCAAAGCAGTAAATCTCGAAGAATGGAATTTTTGAAGTGTTAAGAGTATAAATATAATTAATTACTCAGGATTTCAGCATACATTCCATTAGTGTCTAGGCTCAAACTCTGTAATATTCTACGCCTAGAACAGATTAAGTTGTTGCTTGTAACAGCTTAATCTTAAGTTGGAAAAACCAAACCCCCTATGCAAAACACCTGTTAGTGTTAGAAGTAGAAGTTGGTTAGTAAGCAATGAAGTGTTAGTTGTTAAACGCTAGGTTTTCTTCCATTCTTAATCAAAAAGGTTATGTCGATTGCACCTGTAGACAATCAGATGTTTCCTTACACTAGTAAGCGAATGGAGATACGACAAGTTTGTCGGGATACAGATAAGGTGAAGTTCTGTATGTAAGTTTCTCTTGCACCCGTAAGCAAGACCAATCCCAAGTAGTGGATTGACTGATTTATTAGTCCGTGGACGTAGGAGCTGATCTCTTCGAATCACGTAAAAATTAAGTGTGCTCATTTACTTTTAGCACTCTACTTCACATGTATTGAATTGAACATGACTCAGCACACGTATCACAACATACTCTTTGAAACCTCATCAGTAGCACTTTGCTGGTGAACGAGCAAAACTAATACTTACTAAACAAATATTCGACTAAGTACTTTTCAGTATCAGTTTTAGTAAGACAAAACTAACCACCATATTTCGCTTGCATATTAGTTATCAATCCAACTTATTAGCTCTTGAAGCAGTCAGTAGGATTTCTAACTAATCATACGATATACAAGACTCCCTTTAACTGAACCGATCATCAGTACTGACTAATATCAGTAACACGACACCTAATAACTTCAGTAGGATGTCAAGTCTTGTTTTAAGAAAAAAAAATTATTTATCTTAACAAGTGTATTCCCCCATCCATGCACCAGAACAACTCTTTGGGACCATCACATATGCTGCTTTTATCCTTCAAAAAGACGCATTCTTCAAGGCGATGTCCAGAGCCTTGGCATGACTCTCATCCACACACTACACAATCTCAACTTTCTTTCTTTAAGCCACATTGAAAGTACATGAGAGCAAGTTTACATTTATCTCTGCATCCTTAAGATTTTGTTGTAACTCTGCAACCTCTGCTCGCTCACGGGCCAAAGGTCCGGCCGCCTAGGACAAATCCATATCCTTAGCCAAAAGCTTGACTCTTGTAGCTGCAAGTCGGTCTTTTCATTTTTTAGCTCAGCCTGAGTTGGTTTGAGCTTGTAGGACACTTGCTCGAACTTGTGATCTTGACTATACAGAGCCTCTACATAAACCTTATTATAAAATAGAAAGATGAGAGAATCGTATAACAAAGAGAATGAGGTGGTCAGAAACTTTTGTGATAGAGCATGTGTGCAATGTCAGTGTATATAATAACATATTTTGAGATAATTCTTTCACGCAGTGCATGCAAAATCCTTCGCACGGGAATCCCACTAAATAAACTCGCTCATTTCTCGATGAAGAACTTTGCAGCAGGTCGGGAAACAAACACCTGAATGGTTTCCCTATGCTTTCTATCAAAGAATGAGGGAGAGTAGTGATTGGGTGGTAAGCTCGGAGGCATAACTTTAGAGATCGAGGGCCCTTTGACCTTATCAACGTAAGAAGAAGCATTGCTCTCTTCCCTGTGACCCGTCTTCTATTTCATCTTATGAGGTCTCTTCGTGTGATGTGTCGGCTACGGGTGAGAATGAGTGCCCTCGTCAAAGATAATAATAGAAGCAGCAACGGGGTCTGATAATATGTACCTATTTGTAGATATATAAATCTGATAATGTTTGGTTTGATTTGTAGAAGTAGGTGGCTAGGCGGGTGGATAAGTTGAGGTCCACTTAGGAGTGAGAGGTCATACAATATTAGGAATCAGATCTTTCGCGAGATGGTCAGCCGTAACTAGTATGCGCATGCTCGGGATAGGTATGATGTCACAGATGATTACATCCAGTCCTAGACCTAGTATGGAGTCGACCACCACCTTTCATTATATTTATGTTGCCGACATAGCAGACTTGCGGGCTCAACTGATGAGCATCGACGTATGAAGGTTGCCCTACAATCTCAACTCTAGAAGAGCCGACAAAGGGAGGCTGAGATGAAGGCTTAACTCGACGAGTACCGGCAGAAGAAGACTGAGATAGAGGGTCACCTGTTGGGTCAGTCATAGGACTTGTACAAAGGAGCATGTTGGCGATCAGTCGATTTTCGGGTTGCATATTGGATTCGAGTCTCCTAATATGTTTGGATTCAAATCTCTTTCCTGATTTTATGATTTTTAGATTTGAATAATTTTATTTTGACTTATGGTTGGATTTGAATACTTTAATTTTCTATTTATATATTTCTCGATTTTCGATTTTGATTTCGATTTCGCTTTTGTTATTTTTTATTAATATGGTATGGAATTAAACATTATAAAATGAAATTGAATTAAAAAACTAAAATTGAATAATTTAAAGATTGTCAACAGATTAACGACAAGAACATATACATCGTTGATTAATGACGGATCTTCCATCGTTAACAAGTCAGTACATTACAACCAAATAAATCATGGTTGTCACTTTACGAAGGGTGTTTCAGCGTAACACTGTCAGAAAATTACGACGGAATATTTTGTTGTTAAAATAATCAACGATGTTGGAAATGACGGTGGTTGCCATATGTTGATAATGTTTTTTAACGACGAATAATATTTATTTAACTATCGATTTTTCTGTTGTTAAGGCTACTTTTTTCGTTGTGAATGTTAGTGTTGGAAAAATTAAGTCTTAATAGTGTTTTGATTGGATCCCAAAACTCGCTGATGATTGTCTTACTTTTTTTTTGGGTCAAAACGTATGAAATAACATAAAACGGGATAAACATATTACAAACTGAACTCAGGCATACCCGAGAGGGATACAGCCAAATTTCCGTAGAAACAAGGCAAGGGGAGGGATAAAAGACCTAAGGGCCAAAACACATAGGCCAAAGAGCGACTCGCTCAACCTATGAAAGCGATAAAGAAACAAACCTCCTCAACAAACCCCTTAGTGATGCAAAAAGGGGCGGGCCTCATTAAAAACCCCATGACCAGTGGGGAAAAGAGTGCCCTTGTGCAGTGTGATCGCAGGGCACAGGGGATTGGGAATGTGAACACATGCAACCACATGAGGTGCACTACTTTGGTTGGGCCTAAGCAGTCCCTCAACACACACACACCCCCAAAAACCACTAAAAGATATGAAATACAAGATAAGGCATCCCAAAAGTGGATCCAAACACAAGACTAAGACACACCTCAGCTCATTACAAAGCCAACTCAAAATGGGAAATAACAAAATCCACAGAATACATAGAATATAAAGCAGCATAAACATCTTCTTGAATGCTCTTCACAATGGTCTTCACATCGAAGGAGATGTCTTCGAAGTTTAACTTGTTACGCGCATACCAAATGTGATTGACCGTAGATGCTAACCCAATCTGCTTGGCACGAAGGATGATTGCAGACCCCGCCTTCTTCTCCCTCTTGATGTGCTTTACAGCACTAGCAATGGTAGTCATCATCCTCGGGAGGCGGAGCCAATCTTTAATATAATTCCAGACCGTCTCCGTGCCCTTACACTTAAAAAACAAATATTCATGAGATTCCAAATGGTTATTACAAACAATACATACTTGTGATATACCCAAGAAGCTGAGTCTATCAACCGTCTTAAGTCTTCCTCTCATGGCAAGCCACATAGTGATGGAGAACTTAGGCGGGATGTAGTCTTTCCAAATCGCCTTGTGCCAGAACTGCCTCTCACCCTTATCTCGAAGATAGTGATAGGCAGCTCCCGTCCCTTTGGATCCAAACAAACTCTTAAGAAGATCTGCAGCTCTATCATGATCACCTCCTGAATCCTGCAAAAAACGATCACGAAGGATGAGAATATTCTTAAGAAGGGGAGATAAACGAATGTGAGTAGGAAAATCCCATATGGTCATGGTCGTCAAATACTCAGCATGGATCCACTGGATCCACATGGAGTCCTTCTTGGTATGGATGTTCCATAGGGTCTTTGCTAGTAAAGCTTTGTTCCAAGTCGAGAGATCTCGTAGACCCAAAACTCCTTCATTCTTTGGTAAACAAACGTCTTTCCAAGAAACAGGACAATGTGTCGAACCCCACAGGAACCTCCTAGCCATCGTATTGATACGATCAATTAAGGTGACCGGCAGAGGAAGAACCTGCAACCAGAAGCACTCCACTCCTTACAGAACCGAGCGAATCAACTCCAACCGTCCTGCAAGAGATAGATTTAGGTTAGACCAACGGTGGATAAAAGACGCTATCTTCTCCACTAGTCCACTATACTGAGTGACTCCTAGTTTCCTTGAAGATAGAGGGATGCCAAGATATCTGTAATGGGCCCAATAATTGTTTGTATATTTTTTTCTGTGTAATGATGCTGATAACTATAATGATGAATATTCGAGAAAAAGGGAGAAGGAGAAAGGAGAAAGTTGGAGGGAGAATTTTAGATAACTTTTTGCCTGTCTTTCTTCTTGAGAAACAAGATACAAATAAGTGTGTTTGGCTAACAACCTGGCCCCACACGCCTAACAACACTGAAAACATTTTAAGTAATTAAAATAACAAAAGAAAGACCCCACACGTCTAACAAACACTGAACACATTTTAAGTAATTAAAATAACAAAAGAAAGAGAAAACATTTAACGTAGAAACGTTATTTTTCCTCCAGCGCGTTTTCTTCCTCGACTTCCAAAGAAGTCGAGCCCTATCCCCTTTCGATTAAAATCAAATCTTTCTTCTAGCTCCTCTCCACCCTTCGAGCCGCCTCCCGCCGCCGCCCCGCCACAGATTCATAACAATACCCCTCGCCGACGGAGATCCTTGTCCACAAGGATTGAAAAAACCGGAACTTACAGTGGATGCAATTCAAGTCTTCCCGGTGGCCGCACTTGTTGTCGCTGGTCCTTTGGATCGGGACTGCGACGCATCCTCGCCCTGCTCTTGATGGTACGGGAGTCCAGAACAGAGAAAGGTTCAACCTTGTACTGCCCTTGCTCGTCGGTTCGGAAGGTCCCTCAAGGTAAGACCTGCACTAGGCATTTTTTAGTAGTGAGACATGGGCGGGGGATCCGAAAGTATTGGGTAGATCTATCCTATAGCAACCTCACCCACCTTCTCTAAGATTGTATAAGGCCCTTCCGAGTGCAGAGTGTCTAGATATGAACTAATACCCGATGTTTGGGTGGGAATCCATACAACGCTGGAATGGTGTGCACCGTGGTGGTGTCCACCGATTGAGCAAGATAGGGATGCGATAGAGCTAGAAAGGCCCATATTTGGTGAATCGTCCACAAGCACTAGGATTACATTTTACTTGCTGATTTCGGAAGCCCTTCTATAAAGTCCATAGAGATGTGAGTCCAAGCACTATGTGGAATGGGCAGTGGTTGTAAAAGCCCCGGGTATACTCCTCCATCCGATTTATGCCTTTGGCATACATCACATTCCTTCACCATTTTGATCACCTCAGCCTTCATCCTTGGCCAATAGAACTGCCCTTTAAGTCGCATATAGGTCCCATGAATGCTAGAGTGTCCTCCATAGGGTGAGTGGTGCACCTCAGTAAGAATAGTAGACCTTAACTTAGCATAGGTCCAATCACCAATCTACCCTTATGTCGAAGGATATCAGTAATAATTTTCTCAATCTGATCCTTTTGGCTATGTGGGGCTCGATAAGGATGTTGTTGTTTTGGCAAGCTATTTGGTTTAAGCATTATTTGATGTTCGATTCCACGTGCAGTGGCATCCTCGTGGTTCATCAAATACATCCTCGACTTCCTCCAAAAGTTGATCGAGAGCTGGCTCTTCACTCAAGTCTGGACGATGAGCACTTATGAGGTATAACTCTCCCACTTCACACATTTTCTCATGCATGAGGCTGTACAAATTGGTTGTGGTGATCATTTGACATTCATTTTCACTAGTCATGGCCTGTAATTTGACTCTCTGCCCCTCCATGTTTACTGTGAATGTCATCCTCTTATAATCCAATTCAATGGGTGTCCAGTGTTTAAGCCAATCCCCCCCTAATATCAAGTCATACCCCTCATTAGCTAGGACCCTAGGTGAATAGGTAAACCGGTGGCCCTGTACCTTCCAGGTAAAATTAGCAGCTCTGTGAGTGCTTACCAACTTCTGCCCGTTAGCTACCTTCACCAAGATAGGTTTCATCCTCTCTATTTTGCTACCCAATTTTTGGGCTGTTCCTTCTTGTAAAGAACTTAATGTACTGCCAGTGTCCACCAGTATTTTCAGCTTGTAACCTGCCACCTCTCCAACCACCCTCATAGTGGTGAGTCCAGATTCTCCCAATATAGCATTAAGGGACATTTGAATTTCTTCCCTGTTTTCAGGTTTAGGTTCATCTGCCTCTACCTCTACATAATTTCCTTCATGCAGCTCATGTGTCATCTCCCGCCTCCTCTGTCATGTTCATGTAGAACACCATGTGTTTGCACTTATGCTCAGAGACAAAGGGTTCATCACGGTTATAGCACAACCCTTTATCTCTTCTTGCGACCATTTCGATTTAGTTAAAAGCTTGACAGGATTTTGTCTTTGTTTTGATTGAGATTTTGTGCAAAACATTACCTTCAAATTTCTTATAGCTTACCACCGACCTTGAAGAGACTTAGATGGAATTTGTTTGACTCTTTTTGCAATAGCTTCAAGAGTATAGATCGCCTCGTCCCATTTCTCTTCGCTTCATGTAGTGTTTGGGCTTAAACAATAACATGAAATTCGCATCTCCTCCGTTAATCCATCGATAAAATTAGCAACAAAGTACTCATCTCGAGATCGAATGTGGCTCGCTTATCAATAAGCAAGCCCTTAATTCCTCAAATTTTTCCACATCTGGTTCATAAGAATCGATGCTTAAGGTTCTTAAATTCCATAATGATTTTTCCCTCATTTATATCCTCAAATCTAGCAGCTACCACTTGCAAAAACTGATTCCAACTAACATCCACAATATTTTCACAACCAAAATTCTGAAACCATTGTAAAGCTTTGCCATCAAAGTTATGAATAGCCATTTGTACCTTATGTTCATCCGTGATTGAGGAAGTGAGCTTGAAATAGCTGTTACATTTGATAATCCAGGCTCTAGGATTTGAGCCGTTGAACTTGGGAAACTCCACTTTATGGAACGAGTTACCCACCCCGGTGTGGGGGTATTCGATCCTAAACTTAGTAGAACCAGATTGTTTGTATCCTTCAGTGTTGGAGGGATCGCCTAGGAGTGACTCTTCATCAAAGGGCGTTCTCCTACTGCTTAGATTCAGTAGTTGCAGCTGAATTTCAGCTAACACATTAGACAAATGTTCACATCAATTTGTGTTCCACCTTTTGATCGACACCCATGATCTGCTCCTGTAACCTTTCATCCGCTGCTGCTCTTTTCATGGTTTCAGTATTTAGGATCTGATCCAGCTTCTTTTGTGCTTCTTGCAGGTCCTTGAATCGAGTGACTTCAGCCATGATTTACCCAGAAATGTGTTCACAATTTCCAGAAACTGGCTCTGATACCAATTGTAATGGGCCCAATAATTGTTTGTATATTTTTTTCTGTGTAATGATGCTGATAACTATAATGATGAATATTCGAGAAAAAGGGAGAAGGAGAAAGGAGAAAGTTGGAGGGAGAATTTTAGATAACTTTTTGCCTGTCTTTCTTCTTGAGAAACAAGATACAAATAAGTGTGTTTGGCTAACAACCTGGCCCCACACGCCTAACAACACTGAAAACATTTTAAGTAATTAAAATAACAAAAGAAAGACCCCACACGCCTAACAAACACTGAACACATTTTAAGTAATTAAAATAACAAAAGAAAGAGAAAACATTTAACGTAGAAACGTTATTTTTCCTCCAGCGCGTTTTCTTCCTTGACTTCCAGCAAGTCGAGCCCTATCCCCCCTTTCAGACTAAAAATCAAATCTTTCTTCTAGCTCCCTCTCCACCCTTCGAGCCGCCTCCTGCCGCCGCACCTCCTGCCGCTGTATTCATAACAATATCTTGTCGGAAGTTCTCCCATGGGGAAGCCGAACAGATCCAAGATCGCTTGCTTCTCAAATGGTCGAACTCCCGCCATAAATATCAAGGACTTGTGGTTATTAATCTTAAGGCCCGAAGCACAAGCGAAGTCCCCCAGAGCATCCGCAAGCACCTCCATCGATGCAATGTCACCCCTGCCAAAAAGTAATAAGTCATCAGCGAAGGCTAGATGCATAAGCATGGTAGTACTACACTTAGGAGAAAACTGAAAATCCAACTCCCTTGTTCGCTTCTTCAACAGCCTCGAGAGGTACTCCATACAACAAAGGAACAAAGTAGGTGACATCGGGTCACCCTGCCTAAGTCCACGCTGCCCAGTGATGAACCCATGAAGCCCTCCATTAATGGCCAGAGTGTAAGTAGGCGAAGTGACACACGTCATGATCCAGTAGGTGAAACAAGGGTGAAACCCCAACCCATCCAATGCCCATCTGAGGAAGTCCCAAGAGATCGAATCATAAGCCTTCTGGAGGTCAATCTTGAGCATGCATCTCGGGGTAATCTGCTTCCTCTCATAGCCTCTAAGCAACTCCTGAGCCAAGAAGATGTTGTCTGAGATGTTCATTCCTCTCACAAATCCAGACTGTGCTGGATCAATGATCTTGCCCATCAAAGACGTCATCCTCTCAGTCAGGATCCTCGTGATGGTCTTGTAGACGACATTGGTGCAGGAAATCGGTTTGAAATCAGCAATCGTGGGATTTTGATGCTTCTTATGAATAAGAGTGACCACTGAGTGGTTCAGCTCCCTCAGCAGGACCTCCTTCTCAAAGAACTCCCTCACGACCAAAACAATATCTTGGCCAACGATATCCCAGTTCTCTTTGAAGAAGGCTGAAGGGTAGCCATCCGGTCCCGGTGCCTTATCACTCGCAATGCTGAACAGAGCATTCTTAATCTCCATCTGGGACACCTCCATAACCATATCCACTATGTCCTGCTCCTCAAGCCGGGTTCCCTCCTCAAACACCGTAGGGTCAAATCTACTCGTGGAAACTCTCACACCAAACAGATCAGTGTAGAAGGTCTCAAAAGCCTTGATGATTTCCTCCATGTCATAAGTCGGCTCCTCCGTATCTCTGCACAAGAAAGAAATGGTGTTACGCGTGTGGTTTCTTTTAACCATGGAATGAAAGTACTTAGTGCATCTGTCAGATAGGTGGATGTGCAAGTTCTTCGTTCTTTGTTTGAAGAAACTACGCTCAACCTCCTCCAAGAACTTAGTCTTCTTTCGAAGACCAAGTTCTTGTTCTAACAGATTCCCATTCATGGGGCCACTATCCAGAGCCAACTGCACAGAATGCAATGCAGCTCTAGAGATACTCGTCCTCTCCGTGAGGTGTCTGAACTCATTGAAATTGAACTCCTTGAAAATATGCTGCATCTTCTTCAACTTTGATGCCAAAGTCCACTGCGATCGACCAGTCACATGTTCATTCCAATTTTCTTCAAACAGGTGTTTGAAGTCAGGATGCTTCATCCACATGTTGAAGAACTTGAAAGAACGGTGGAACCGAGTCACATCTCCAAAGAGAGTGATCAGTGCCGGCGAGTGATCAGATATAGTGCCTCTAGTCAGAAAGTTTGTCCTGCAAAAAAGGTTAGCATCCAACCAAGCATTATTAATCAAGACTCTATCAATCTTAGAATACTTTACTGTATCGGTCCACGTGAAGTGGCATCCCGTCGAGGGGGAATCCTCGAGTCCTACGAGAGCACAAGTATCAACAAAGTCCTTATACTCTCGCTCAAGCGAAACTCGTCCTCCGATCCTCTCATCCGGGTCAAGGACACAGTTGAAATCTCCCGCGACAATAGAAGGCTTTGAAGGTTCGATATGTATGATCATAGAATCCATAGCTCTCGTCTATGTATAACCTGCCAAAAACCATAGACAATCGAGCACCCGAAAGTGTTGCTCACTTGTTTGGGAGCCCACTTTTTATCTACATGTTTCAGCAGAAGAACTACCAGTTTGGACAGGCCCAATACTATTATTGTTCAAGCAGTATTGAAACCATTAGTACTGAAATGAGCCTTAGCACCAACGCAACTAAAAAGT
The DNA here is from genome assembly GCA_036937905.1 of Salvia rosmarinus. Taxonomy (NCBI): domain Eukaryota; kingdom Viridiplantae; phylum Streptophyta; class Magnoliopsida; order Lamiales; family Lamiaceae; genus Salvia; species Salvia rosmarinus. The sequence continues at coordinate 60,988,987 of CM072822.1, read as the reverse complement.
GAAATCGGAAGACTGAAGACAGCGCTGCTGAAAACGAAGAAGTCAAGAATATGACTAAGTGTCATACCAGCAGTTGAGAAGTCGAAGCTACTGAGATCTACGTCAAGCTGAAGCATTAAACTAACTTGAGGTCACCAAAAGATAAAAGATGGAGTCCAGTCTGCTGATAAAACATGGAGCAGTCTCGACTGATACGACCTAAAGTCAACGTACTGCAAAAACACGGAGTCAACCCAACTTAAGAAGCAGGGAGTTATCTAAACCCTGAGTGTTTGACTTGCCACGTGTCGTAGCAAATCTACAGAAGATTCTGACGTGCCAGAACTACTTCTTAGAGTTGCAGAGTTACAGTGTATGATGTTGCAGACGTTGAAAGTGACATACGAGGATTCAAACAGGCAGAATTCATATGAAAAATAGAATGGATGTTATTGGTGTTCCCTTCAATGGCACTATTCATCGTCCGCTCTATAAATATGCACAGAATACAACATTTGAAGGTTACCAAAATATTGCGCATTCAAATATTCTAAAAAACAACCAGAACTTATATCTCAAGAATAATTACCCACCTATTTCGAAGAAATGAGTTCCAAAGTGTTATCAGGAAATCCTCAGATCTCAAATATGCTTATCAGTTCAAGATTTCAATATACACTTTCTTACATTCTAGGTCTCAACCGTGTTATATTCTAAACATAGAAATATTGAGTTATTGCATGTGACAGTGGTTTTGCATGTTTTTGTTATATTTTTCTTTTGTTGTTTTTGTTAACTTGGTTCCTATTTTCATGATTTTTGGATATCTTTTGTTGTAGTCAAGTTATGTTTCGATTTTTACAGGGTTTGAGCGTGTTTGATGAGTTTGATGACAAAAACGATCCCAACGTCGGACTCGATGTAGCCGGCGCTGGGTGCGCCTTTGCGATCTCGGCTGGAGACAGAGACCACACAGTAACGTCGGACTCGACGAAGCCGACTCAGGGATTCAACATCGACTGGGAGACAGAGAGTACACCCCAGCGCCGGACTCGATGAAGTCGGCGCTGGGTGTGACTTAAAGGCCGAGATAGAAAGCTCACCCCAGCGTCGGACGCAGGGAAACCGGCGCTAGGTGGACCGAGCGGATTGGAACAAAAGCATATGCCCAGTGCCAGACACGCCGAGGCCGACGCTGGGCCACGAGCTGTGCGTGCATCCAGAGAGAGCAACCCAGCGTCGAATGGGCCGAAACCGACACTGGGCGTGCCAAATTTTACGAGAGATTGAAGCACGCCCGTCCAGCAGTGGGCATGAGTCCGACGCTGTGCGAGAATTTTTGGAGGCTATATATACGTTTTAAACATGCGAGAAACCCTAGTTTAGTTTTTTTCTATTTTTCCTCCTCCACGATTTCTCTCTTCCAAAAGTTAGTTTCTTTTCCTTTTGATTTGAGATTCAAGAACACTTTGATTGAAGAGATTCAACAAAAACATTGATATTGTAAAAATTATTATCTCTTCTCCACTGGATTTTTGAGTTGATGATTATTATGAATTTTCTTTGTTGGATCCGTGAGATGAACATGAACTAAATTCTTCATCTAGGGTTTGGTGATTCAAATTGATTGATTAATTATTTGCAAGGTTTAAGTATTCTAATTGAATTGTATGGCTTGCTTTTGAGTGATTGACCATCATTTAATTGTTTATGCTTCGGGTGAGATCGAGAGATTAACACGTTGCATTCGTATAGATCAATTGGGTTAGACTACACTGGGAACGAGTAGTCTAATAGTTTATTTGTTTGTAGAATTTTATAATTTAGATTTAATCTACGGAGAAGAGAGTCTAATGTTTAAATTGAATGTTAGAGGATTCCATGAATAGGTAAATTTCCTAAGCAAAGTATTAATTAATTAATCAAGGCGAAGAACCTAATGTCCTAGTTATCCTCAAATTCTTGAATTAATCTTTTGCAATTGATATTGCTTCTAGGCTCTTTAGTTTGAAATCTTTCTATTGCTCTCATTTACATTCTATTTAATTCCAGTACGATCTTTCAAACCAAGTTTAGGATTTAGATTTATTTTTTTAATCGTAACACAACATAAGCCATGTTAAGTATTCTTCGAGAGATACGACTTAGGTTGATTTTTCCACACTACATAGACCTCGTACTATTGTGAGAACCTAGTTGTGCAATTTAGGTTGAACATACAACTCAAATCTTAGTTGGAAACCCTCTACTCAAAACCCCAAAAGTTTAAGTAGAAGTTGAGCAAGTAAACAACAAAGTGTTAGTTGTTGAAAGCTTGGTTATCTTACACTTGTAAGCAAGAGGTTAGGTCGACAGCACCCGTAAGCAATTCGAATCCTAGCACCAACAAGCGTAGGAAGAAACGCCAAGCTAGGTGAGATACATAAAAGGTTAAAGTTTGTCTAGGTTTACTCTTGTACTTGTAAACAAGATCAAATCTCAAGTAATGGATTGACTGTGTTATCAGTCCGTGGATGTAGGAGATGATCTCTCTGAATTACATAAAAATGAAGTGTTTTTTACATTCAGTTCTTTACTTTCAATATCATCTATACTTTACATATTATAAACTGAACATCATCACTACACGCAACACTGCATACTGTTTTAAAACTTTATATTTGTCACAGCCCGACTAATTAATTAGATGATTAACTAAATAATCAGGCCGTGACTGGTTAAAATAATAAAATTTTGGACAATTGAACGACATATCCCCTATAATAAGGATAAGCCAACCTGCACACAACAAATAACCAACAGCGAGCAACAACAACAATTGAGGTTACAGCCTCAACAATAGGTATATAAACATCTCCAAGCATGTACAAGGTTTTTCCAAAAATATAATTCTAAGTTTTAGAGTTAACAACGGAAGAGTAGTGAATGTCATGTATGAAGACACGACATTCGGGCACAACTATTTACGACAAAAGGAAAAACTAAGCTCAGCTCCAAAGCCCATATTTCTTCCATGCTCAACCTGCATCAAATAGAAAACATATACACGGGCATGAGTACCAGATAGTACTCAGTGGGTAATTGCTAAAACGTTAACTTCCAGAACTTATTAAATTTGCTTTAAGCAAGAATTGAAAAGCTAACTTGAATAAGTACTTCATAAGAAGATTTCATTACGATATCACCACACATTCACATTTTGAAACATACCGGCATCACATACCCGAATTAGTCCCGAAGGTTGCCAACCACGGTCATACCCTATCTACGTCATTCGGTAATGGAAAGTAGGCCTCCTCCTCAATATCATGACCGACCTACATTTGCAAGCTCACGGCCATAAACATGTGCACAGTATTTAATGTTTTCCTACCGTAGATAGGTCAATTGTCGTCATACCCATAATGTGGTAAATCAATCATTATCAACATATTCATAACGTGGTGATTGAAAACATTTTCACAATAGAACACACTTGAAGCATAACATTTAACTTTGTTCAACACATACTTTAAGAAGCATTACCCACCTGCTGACGTTTACTCCAAAACGTTTGTTTCTTCGTCTTTCACTTCCCGGCTTCCTTTGCTCGTTCCTTGTAAAATAAGATTATTATTAAATTTAGCAAACTTCAATACTCACTAAAATATATTACCACTCAATCTTAGTCTTACCTAATCTAAGATTAGGTTAAATTTATTACATTCCTTCATAACTTACTCTTTATTATATTTAAGTCTTAGATGACCACATAACATGCTATGATCAAAGAAGTTAAACAACTTCAACACATATCATATGTTACTAATTAAATTCTCAAAACGTCTCTTTAATAGACAATTTCTATAAAAATTTCGGCAGAGTAACGTTTATAATTTGAATCGCCATTTTAATCCAACATCAACCAAATTCATCCCAACCTCCACCAAATCAACACCATATGCCAAAATATATACTTAGGAATTTAAAACAAGTCAAAACTCATTCATTTACACCATTATCATTATATGCCCTTCAACCATTTTTATAGGAAATCTCAAGTATTTTACTATCTAAAATTCATTCAACACCAAACAACTCACATTTATACTTATTCATCATCACTGATCATCAATTCATGATCACTTCATTCTCAACCAAGTTCATCACATAAAATCATAACTTTGCACTAAACTTTAATTTTTCATCTTTTAGTATATATGTTCAATAATTCCTATAAATTCAACTTAAGCATTATTTTTATTATAAAACTCAAAAATCATATCAAATACATCAAATAAAATCAAGAAATCAAAGTTCATGCTAACCCCTCAAGTTTCGAAAATTTGAACATTATTCATATGCATGAATTAAATTCTTGTAATTTCATTGTATGCATTATATATATTCTAAAGCTTATATATCATGCCAAATGGATCAAATAAAATCAAAATCCTTAAGTTCCAATGATCCCTAGTTTTCAAAAATTTAGGGCTTTAATATATATGTTTTAAATATTCACTTCTTTAATCCTATGTTGTTTATTTTCATTCCTAAATATATATTTAAACTCAATTTAACTAAATCACAACATATAATTCACCTACAAAATTTAGGGTTCATAACTCATACTTTAATTCACCAAATTCCATAATTTAAAGAATTAAAACCATAGATCATATTATTCATGCATTATAAACATAATTAAATCAATAAACATAACAAAAATTAAACAAATCAACCTTAATCAACATCCTCAAATTTTGAAAACCCTAGGATATGAGAGGATCATATTTATCAATTTAAATCATAAAAACTTAGCTTAAACAAAGTAATTACCTTCCTTGAATTGATTTGCTACTAATTTCCCACTTAAATATTGATTAAAAGTGTAAAGAAAATTTTAGTGTGTGCTCGTGTGTGTGAGTGCCGAAAATTAGGGGTGAAATAAGCTTGAAGATGATCTTGTGTTCTTTTTAAATTTCTAGAATGTATATGTGTCATTTAATGTAAATTTTGTATTCATTTTATTAGTATTTGACACAAATTTCCATAGTTTATAAATATACCTCTAATATTACTAATGTTATACCTTAACATCCTTTAATAGATAAAACTATATTTCTAATAAATATTAAAATCCAAAACAATTTATATCCATGATTGAAATTAAATTCACATGAATATAAATCAAATTCTTTCATGTGTTACAATTCAAATAATTATACTTAATTTCCTTAAATTTTGAAAATCATAAAAATAATTCTTTTATCACTAAGTAATAATAAAATAAATTTATTCAAGTCATTTAATAGCTTGAACAATAATTCATCTCATTTTATAAAAAAATTCTCATACAAAAATAATCCATGCATTTCTTAGCACAATTTCTATTTAATGACATGTTTCATTCAAACACACAATAATAATCACATCTCTCACATTTCATCATAATAAACTCATTTCAAATTAATCTCTACGTCTTCTAATCTCTATTCCTTCGATTAAGAATTAATAATTTCTATCGTTTAATAATCTATTATGCACTTCTTTATAAGTTTTTAATAATTAAAAGCCTTTAAACCCCTAATTATACTTAATTAGGTTCTAATTAAGACTAAATGATTTTCGGGTTACTACATTCCCTCCCCTTAAAATAAATTTCGTCCTCGAAATTTAGTACCTGGCCAAATAAGTCGGGGTACTTCTCTCTCATTCGTTCTTCTAGTTCCCACGTCACTTCTTCTGGACCATGATGTTTCCATAGAACTTTCACTAAAGGAATAACTTTATTCCTTAACTTTTGTTCTTTCCGGTCCAGAATGCATTCGAGTTTCTCTTCATAGCTCAAATCGGATTCGGGAACTATCTCATCATAATGAAGGATGTGTTTTGGGTCATATACATACTTCCTGAGTCCATTGAAATTTTACCCCTTTCTTCAACAATTGTGTCATTGGCCTGGCAATCTTAGAAAAATCCTTCAATGAATCTCCTGTAATACCCGGCTAAGCCTAGAAAACTTCGAATCTCGTTCGGAGTTGTGGGTGATTTCCATTCTTGTACAACTTGGACCTTTGCAGGATCAACCTTTATTCCTTCTGCTAAAACTATATGTCCCAGAAAATTCACTTCTTTTAACCAAAATCACACTTGCTAAACTTAGCTTATAATCTTTGTGTCCTCAATGTCTCTAACAAAACTCGTAAGTGCATTTCATGCTCTTGTTCACTTGCAGAATATATCAAAATATCATTGATAAATACCAATACAAATTTATTGAGATATTCATGGAAGACACGGTTCATAAGGTCCATAAACACTGCTGGAGCATTGGTTAACCCAAACGACATCACTACAAATTCTTAGTGTCTGTATCTAGTCCGAAAATCAGTTTTGGGTATATCTTCGGGTTTAATCTTCACTTGATGATAACCCGATCTTAGATCAATTTTTGAAAATACCCGTGCTCCCTTCAACTGGTCAAACAAATCATCGATCCGGGGTAATGGATACTTATTCTTTAAGGTCACCTTATTCAGCTCTCGGTAGTCAATACACATCCTTAAAGTACCGTCCTTCTTTTTGACAAATAACTCAGGTGCTCCCCAAGGTGATGCACTTGGTCGAATAAATCCCAAGTCTAAAAGTTCTTGCAGTTGGACCTTCAACTCTTGTAGTTCTTTTGGGGCCATTCGGTACGGTGCTTTAGAAATTGGTGCTGACCCCTGTTCTAGATCAATAACAAAGTCCTACTGTCGATCCGGCGGCACTCTCGGTAACTTTTCTGGGAATACGTCTGGGTATTCTCGTACAATTGGCACGTCCTCAATCTTTCTTTCTTTCTTGCTTTCCTTGCTCAAACACACGAGATAGGCACGATTTCATTGTATTTCAACAATCTATTTGCTTGCAAAACTGAAATCACCGGAACACATCTTTTCCTTTCATCAATTCCATAGAAACAAGTGGGTTCCTTTCTTGGTGGCTGAAAAGCGATCTATCGTTGTTCACACCGAATTGTTGCGAAATTCTTAGTTAGCCAATCCATGCCCAGAATAATATCTATATCCCACATGCATATAAGACGTAATGATTCTGCCCTTAACTTGAATGATCCTAACTCAAATTCTAAGTTAGGACATATTTTGTCAACGACTGTCGCCCTACCTACCGGAGTAATCATTTTGAAACCTATTTTAGTTTGTTCTACAGGGAGTTCAACATTATCTACACATGCGGTAGAAATAAAAGAATGCGAAGCTCCCGTATCAAACAAAACTATAATAGACACACCTTTTAACTGGGCCATACCTGCCAAATTGCCCGGGCTCTTCTCCGGTTGTTTCTGCTTAAGCGCATATGCTTTTTGATGTTGGGATTGAAGTTGAAGAGGTTGAGGCTGCATCTGTGGAACATAAGTATCGGGACTTGAAATTGATGGGAAAACTAGGTTTAGCCCTCGCCCCGAGAATCTATCTTGGATATTTAATTCACCATACATTGATTATATACCTAGCATGCGACTATATAATTAATTGCAACACGTAGGGGTTTTCTCGTGTTTACCTTTGGATCTGTAGAGGTCGGTCGAACAGGACGAACGGATCGAACGGAACGGACTCATGCTTTTGACCTTCTGGACTGTATCCCGGTTGCCCAATCTCCAAAGTCGAGTGAGGACGATCTATGGAGAATGCTTCGGAAAATCACCCAATGCTCTATGGAATTCTCGAAAATTCTCTCTCAATTTCTTGTGAGATGGACGAAAATTCTATGAGGATTAATGAACCTTAACCTAGACTTTATCTCTTACCTTATATTTATAATGCATTACCAAAATCCCATAAGGAAAGGATCTATGCATATCCCATAAATATAATTATATCCTTGTAGGATAAAGAGAATAAAATCTTGCCATAGAGAGCTATAGGGGCGCCGATTTCCAAGAGCTTACGGGCTGGATGGGCCACCTGTGGATCAAATGCAAGGAATAAAGATGGGCCTCAAATAATGTCACGCCCAATTCAGGAAGGCACGGATGCGGGGTGTGATTAGGGGTGGGGTTAAGCGGGGAAGAAGGGATATATATAACACGATAAGAAGATGTGACCATGAAATCGGCAAGATCTCCTCTATAACTAGGACATATCCACGAAGGGAGGGTGCACAAACAATCCACCAAACAGAATAATATCGATAACATCACCTCAATGAAACATGATCTTGGTTTATTATAAGTAATGCAAGAAAGCAAAATAGCATTACATCCTATCAACTAGACCGGTCAACCACGTAGCATGCTCATATCGAGACTCACGTGAGAATAATATAACAAATCTTGTTCCCAATCGAAAGCAAATAAGGGACAAGAATACATCAATATCGAGTGCGATATAACACAATATCGCGGAAGCATAGCATGAAGAACCCGCAGCTCCACCCCTCGGCCCGCCGCCGTCCGCCCCTCCTCCATCCGTGAAAAGATTTGAAAAGAGTTTGGGGTGAGTACTAGCGCACTCACCGGGTTTTATCGTAAATCAAAAGAGTCATGATGCGTGTTCGAGCACTTACCTTAGAAGGTTTTAAAACGTAAATCCACTTCTAAGTAAGCAAAATAGATTTTCATTTTCGATACCGATCCGTTATTCTCGTTACTCCCATCATAGAACCATGAACCACGGCTCGGAACGTATCCCGCCACCCATCACATCTCATTCATTCGGCTCGAACATATCCGGTCAGCCCATGCCCGAACGTATCCGGTAGGCTAACTCGGTGTGGACTTGAGGTCAATCCCCATCGTAACCATAACCACCTCATTACCATTTCGTGTGGACTTAGGGTCTATCCCCTTCGTAACCATAACCACGTGTTCGGGTCTATCCCTCACGATCAATACTCAAGATGGTGATCAACCCACCGAATAGAGATCCGTGCACAACCATGATAGAACCATATCTTGGATCGAGAGACAAGAATAATTTCACAAAACATTTTACGGCGTACATGTTTTATTTTGAAATATCGAGTAAATAACTCAAAATAAGCATATATAACCCAACTCGAAGCATTTAAAACGCCAACCGAGAGATATCTACGGATCCGATGACTTCACCGATCGCCTTTGGTAGGTACCGGTAACAAGACGTAACAACTTTTGGGGTCACTTCCCACAAAGCAAAGCAACATCGTGATCCAAACGATGATCGTAGCAAAATTAGGGTTTTCGACTTTCGAACCCACATTTGGCACTCTCCGGTTTTCAAATCAACTCGATCTGAGAAGGAAATATATTAAGGGCATCAAGACCTATAATAGGGTACTTTCAAAATATGCATGCATGCAAGTTGACTCAAATCTTAGCGGTGAAGAAGTTTCAAAAATCGATGCTATCCTCGGATCTAGGATAAACCATCCAAAATCGATGCATGAAAATGGAAACATAAGCAATATACATAACGATTTAACATGGAATGACAAACGACGTTGAAAATGGATAACCGGGCATGTACTTCCTTTAGAAAACTCAAGCAACGGAAAACATCCCGACATACGTAAACGCGAAAAATGTAAAACGGAATCGGTACTTTAGTAGAATGCATAGCCCGGAACTCAAAACCTAAAGGACCCGAGCAAAAGGTGGCCGTCGGCCACCAAATCGGCGGCCAACCGGGCAAATCAAGAATGGGCGGCGGCGGTAATGGCAATTGGCGGCCTTGACCGTTTCCGCCTCGTCCTTTAGAATCCCGAGTTCTATGCTATACGATCTACTAAAAGGCGGAATCAAAACATGAAAATGACAAAAAAAAACGGGCTGCGGGGTGGTTGATCGGCGGTGGTAGCTCGGCGGCGCAAGAATGGCGCCGCCATTGAGCCTCTCGGCTCGATCCCCACTCCTCCGTGGCTCCGCAGCGTACTGAGCTGCTCGGCTCTTCCGTAAACACAGAGAGACGAAGGAAATGAGCGTTGAAAATGAAGGCCCTAGCCTCCTATTTATAGGAAAGAGGGCTGCTTTGCCAGACGTGCATGGGCTTTCGAACCGCGGGCGGCCCTAGGCCCGCCCTAAAGTCAACAGTTCGGGCCCGGACCGCGGTCAACGGCCCGAACCGAAACCGTGAGCTAGGGCGGGCTCGGTTCATGCAAAGGCAGAGCCGAATCGGTTAACCGCCGGTCCGAACCGGCGAGGTTAGGATGGAACCGCCGGTCCGGTTATAGCCTATTGGAACCAAGGGCCTAGGTTGGAACCGGCGGGCTAGGGTCGAACCGGCGGGCTCAGAGCTATTGAACCGCGGTCCGCCCTAAACCCGCGGTCCCAACGGCTAGAAAACGGCTATTTTCGATTTTCACCCCAAAATCACTCCTATAAATATATCCATCATCCTAACTCTATCCTCACTTCAATCTCTCATTTCTCAACCTTAATTCACTCATTTACATCTAATTTTCAAGCTTTCAAGCTCTCATTCTCACTCTCAAACTCAATCTCTCAAGTTCTCAAGCTCTCTCAATCTCTCATTCTTATTCTAAACTCTCAAACTTTCTCACTTCATCAATCATCATGTCTTTCTTTAAACGATTAAACAAGGGAAAGGGAAAGGCCGCCGATGAAGGAGCTCCAAGTGAGGGAGGAGACATTCCAACTCAACGTTCACGAAGGGCCTTAGCGGCGGAGGAAATCTCAAGGCAAGTTGCCGAAGGTTACAAGCAAGAAGATGCTCGATTTGTTGAAATGGTGCATCGAATGGAAAGAAGTCCCAATTTCGGTGGCGTGAGCTCGAGCGACCAAGGCGGCGATGAAGAAGGCGACGAAGAATATGGCGACTTTGACCAAGATCGCCGCCACAACCACCAAAATCAAAGGAACTTAAGTCCAACGTTTTTGTGAAGCACTTTAGGTACGTAAATTTTACGTTTCTTACAAATTAGTTTCACAATTTTAATTTCATGTTCATAGTTCTTACAATATCTTGTTATATTTTCTTAGAAAAGTGGAAGTGCTAGGCGAAGCACCTCTTCCCGACGATCGAAAGAGATCGTTGCTTATTGCAACTATTGCACGAAAACCTACAAATGGATCGAGAAAGGAGGTTACGGAACGCTCAATAGGCACATGGAGGTTCTCATCCTCATGAGTATGGAATATCAACGAACCAAGCTCAAATTAAAACCCCTTCTCAATATTCTACAACGGCACGCCCACTTTATTTAAATTTGATAAGGAAAATATGAAGATGCGATGGCTAGATATTGTGCTATGGAAAACTCCCTTTAATTATGCCGATAGAGTTACGTATGAAGAATGTTATAAAGAGGACTTGGTCCTAATGCATGCAAAGTTAGTAGAAGTATTATGCTTAAGAAGATTAGGAGACAATGCATGGAAAAAACATGATTTAAAGAAATATTTGGTTCGTTTAGGTCATAAAGTTTCTATTTGTGCCGATGTTTGGACGGATGCTTATAATAAGAATTCTTATATGGGTATTACTTGTCATTGGATTGATTCGAAATGGGTTATGCAAAAACGTTTAATTGCTTTTAGAGAGTTTGAAGAGCCTCATAATGCTTTAGGTATTGCTAATATTATAATTGGTGTGTTAAATGAGTATTATTTGATTAATAAAAATTTTTCCGTTGGTTTTGATAATGCTTCGGCAAACACCGCTAGTATTCCTCAACTTATTGAAGCATGCGACCTTCTTTGAAGGAAAATACTTTCATTCTAGATGCATTTGTCATATTTTAAATTTATGTGTTCAAGATGCACTTAGTATTTTCAAGATTCCGTTAGTCCTATTAGAGATGCTATCAAATGTTTGCATGCTTCAAAAACTTGTGGGAAGAAATGACAAAAATATTGTCGTATAAAAAATATTGCTTATACATGTTTCAAATTGGATGTTTCTCATCGTTGGAATTCTACTTATGAAATGCTTAATAGTACTATTTCATATAAGGGTCATTTATGTGATTTATTTAGAAAAGAGTTTACATCTATTCAATTACATCTTAATGAGTCTCATTGGGATGCTTGCATGGATTTATATCGATTGTTAAAGGTATTTCATGGTGCAACGAAACAATTATCGGGAGTTTATTATTGCACTCCGTTATGGTTTTAGAACATTGCATGCATATTGCCATGTCTTTTCGTAGTTGTTTTAGTAAACCATCTTTATGTGGTGTAATTTATTTTATGGTGCAAAAGTGGCTAAAATATTTTGGGAGATACCTACAATTTTTTGCTTGCTAAGTGTTTAGATCCTAAATGGAAATATGATGATACTTGTCAAATGCTTAATGTTTATTATGATGCTTTTAGGCAAATGGATTTTCAAGGTGCTAGTATAGAAGGAGAATTAGTTTATTTTGATCTCCGGATGTAGATCAAATCAAATATAATCTTGAAAAGAATTTAAGAAATCTTTTCAAGAATATAGGTCGAAATATGGTAGTGATGATGATATTCAAACTCCACCTCCTTCTTCTATGATGTCTACGATTAATTTTCCTTTTGATATGAATGAGTTTGATCCTTTGGTGCAACAAATGACTTGATGTACCAAAATAGAACATTCGAAGGCCGAGAGGACAAGGTAATAGTGAATTAGATATATATTTGCAAACTCCTTTTGTCTTTGGTGTTGAAGATAGCGATCCTTCGATCGATGTCTTGAAGTGGTGGTCGAAGAAGATGAGTACCCAATCCTCTCAATCATGGCAAAGGAGTTATTTGTCGTCCCGGCATCCATCGTATCCGTTGAACAAGCATTTAGCATTGGAGGACTAATGCTTGATCAAAGAAGAAGCAACATGAAGCCGCGAACATTGAAGCTACAATGTTGCTCGATGATTGGTGTAGGGCCGACCTTAGATCTCAAGAACCACAATGGGAAGATGGTAACGAGAGCGAAGACGAGGCCTTCATCGAAACGGATCGATCGGAATCGGGTGCGGAGAACGAGTAGAGCATTTAGAAATTAAAAGAACTACATGGACTTTGATTCCTCTATGATTATGAGGATATGTAGGCAACTCAATTTTAGAAATTAAATTGAGCTCAAGTCCTTTATTATTATTATTTTTCATCCCTATGTAAAAGTCATAAACGGATTTATGTAATTTTACTCATCATTTATTAAAAATGCAAAGTGTTGACACATATTTTATATTTATCGTATTTTAACAAATGCAAAATGCAAAGTATTTACAAGTTCAAACATAAAAAAATCACTTACAAATTTAAAAATATTTACAAGTTTAGTAGTTTACAAATTTTTAAAAATTTAAAAATATTTACAAGTTTATTAAGCTTTAGACTTAAAAGTTAAAAGTTAAAACTTAAAAGTTTGTTAAAATCTTGGACTTTGATACTTGTTGCATATTTGATTGAATTTTCAGAAACATTTAGATAGAATTGGAGATTTTACCCTTTATAAGAGTTGAAGTATATCGCGATACGAGTTTGTGAGAGCAAACGGATCAAAAATCGGAGCTCGGACGAGAGAGAACGGATCGATACAAAATCGCTGCGCGAACAGGCCGAACCGCCGGGCTCGGCCCTAAACCGGCGGTTCGAGCCCGAACCGGGACCGCCGGGCTCAGGCCCAGCCCTAAACCGCCATACTAAATGTAGGGCCGGGCTAGGGCCTTCACTTTTGGAACCGCCGAACCGTCGGGCCCGCCCTAAACCGCGGTTCCGCCCGTCAACACGTCTACATGCTGCATAAGCGCCCTTTTCGAAAACGCAAAAGCGAAACAACTTTGCAAACGGACTCCAAATTTAGCAAACTTGGTACCCATGGACACGAAATAAAATACCGGACACAATGACTATAAACAAGATATGCTTTTAAAAGACCAATGAAAAGTCCGATTTTTCTGATAACTTACCAAGAGTGCAAACCTTCATGGGTGGTCGAAAACTCAGATACTTAGTGTCTATGAATTAGTCATAAGACACTCTTCACAACGCCTGAGGTTTCGTGACGGTCGCATCACCGAAACAAAAAGTCAACCTTTTGACCTTTTCTCGAAAAACGTGTCATGCAAAACTGAAGCTTAAAAAGACGGGATATTACAAATAAATTAATTATCTTATGTTCATTTGTAACATAAATTAATTTATAAACATTTATTCATACCACTAGAGAATAAATGCCGACTTACCCTTTATTACCGAAGTTGAGTCAAGCCAGACTTAGACATTACGAATCCCGTATTTAAGATATCGAACGTCCATTAATTATTTATAGCAATCGATCGCTTAAAATAATTAATATCTTTAATTCATAGCAAGACCACTCAACCTTATTATTGTACTTGAGCTAACTCAACTGCGGGGTTTAGTACAATAAACATTTTGAGCTCCTTAAGGGACGTCATCATCCTAAACGATACGGTGATTCGATCTGAGATAACTAGCGTGACATACAAGATCGCCACCACCCAAGATCGCGGAGAATCTTGGTTAGAACATATAACCTCACCCATAACAAGTCAAAGTGATGGTCAAGAACTCATACTCACCTAATACCTTATCGAGGTTTAGATCATCGTAAGTCACCGAGATCTTGGTTCTTCACGACGGTCGGATAGAAGAACACATCTCATCGTGATCCTTCAATACGTCGAGACGCACCGGCATAGACAAGCAACTAAGTCAAGTCACTTCGTATCTATCTCGCGGCTATACCGACAACTCGTCCTCAAGTTGTCTCGGTGTGAAACTTTTATATCTCATTGCTTAACCAATCATACGGACTTCGTGATCTTCACACAATCGTATGATCTAACTTATATATGAGATAAGGGACACGATATATGCAATCAAGTATTCAATTCGGATAGGAGATTGTAATAGTGGTAACAGAAACATTGTATACAAGCTCAACCAAACTGCTTTCAGTATACAAATCCAACAATCTCCCACTTATACTAAAGCAAACTTTTAGTATATAATGTGTCTTTCTACTAGCTATTACAAACAACCATCACTTTGCTTCTCCCACTTATACAAAAGTTTCCTTTTTAAGTGGGTGCCATCAAGCGCAATCGAGTCCTCGAACGTGCACTTCGTAGACTTTTGCGGCGAGCTCTTTGTGAATGGATCCGCTAGATTTTCCGTCGTATCAATCTTTTCAATCAGCACGTCACCTCGTCTAACGATTTCTCGTATGACATGGTACTTTCTCTCTATGTGTTTGGTCGCCTTGTGGGTCCGTGGTTCCTTCGAGTTTGCACATCGCACCGAGTTATCACGAAGAAACTATGATACTCTTAGGCAAACCAGTACCACACCTAGATCCATGAGGTAGTTCTTGAACCATCAGCCTCCTTAGAAGCCTCCAAGCGGCTACATATTCGGCTTCCATGGTAGAGTCCGCAATGCATCATTTGCTTTGCACTCACGCCAGATACGGCCCACCTCCCAAAGTAAACACATAGCCGAGGTTGACTTTTTCTCATCACGGTCGACTTGGAAATCCAGTCAGATAACCCAAAGGCATTAGACTATCTCGCATGGTAAACTAGCCTATAATCTCGAGTCCTTTTCGGTGCTTGAGTATATGCTTCTTCGCGATCAATGAGCTTGTCGAGGTTAGGCGATATCTAGCTACTATGCCTACCGCATAGCGGATATCGGGCCTCGTGCATAGCATTGCGTACATGAGACTTCCTACGGCAAGCGTATAGAACTTGTCTCATTTCCTCTATCTCCTTCGCAATCATAGGTGATCTTTGTCAGATAAAGGAACGTCGTATCCGAAGGTAGTAATCCTTTCTTGGCGGTGCTGCATACTAAAGCGGTAATCACGGTATCGATGTAAGGCGCACGAGATAAGCTCAATATTTTCTTCTTGCGATCTCGGTAAACCTTGATCCCAAGAATGTACGCTGCATCTCCTAAGTCTTTCATTTGAAACTTATCGGATAGCCAACTCTTTACGTCTGATAACATCTTCACGTTGTTGCCAACTAGAAGGATGTCATCCACATAAAGTGCAAGAAATACCACATCACCGTTGACATCTAACCGATACACACAACTCTCGCTAGCAACTGGGTAAATCCATGGGACTTTACTACCTCGTCAAAGCGTAAGTTTCATGATCGGGAGGTTCGCTAAGTCCATAAATGGACTTCTTAAGCTTCCATACTAGATGCTCTTCACCCTTTACCACATAACCTTGAGGTTCTTTGCATATAGATGTCTCTACCTTCCTCAAGGTAACCATTTAGAAAAGCGGTTTTAACACCCATTTGCCAAACCTCTGGGTTCAGTGGGCTGCTATGGCTAGAAGAATTACGATGGACTTGAGCATTGCTACGGTGAAAAGGTCTCATCGAAATCGATGCCCTCAATCTGAGTGTACCCTTTCGCCACAAGCACGGCTTTAAAAGTCGAAACCTCTCCATCGGATCTCTCTTCCTCTCAGATATCCACTTACTACCTATGGCTTCCTTGCCATCCGGTAGACGTGTCTTTCATATACATCCATAGCCGTTATGGACTCCATTTCTAAGTCCATAGCGGTGTGCCATGATCTTGCATCAATATCTTGTATCGCCTCCTTGTATGTCCATGGGTCGATTATTGCTGTTCGTCTCACGGGACTAAATCCAAGATTCACCCACGAACATAAATCGCTCGGGTTGACGAACAACCCTCCCACTCTGACGAGGTTCTACAGCACAATGGCAGCGGTGGGTGCAGATACTTGTGGTTCTCAATCTTGCACAACTTCTGGTAGGTACCACATGCGGTCGGTATCTCGGTGGAACTCGACCCACTTCAATTTCTTGAAGTATCGGTGTCGATCCTCCCACTAGACTCGACATCTCGCACCTTTCGCCTGTCGGTGGTGGAATACAATCATCTTCTAATTCTTGAAGAATGATTTCAACTTTGGACTTATGATTTTCATATAATCCTCTTCTAAGAATCGGGCATTAGTGCTAATAATGACCTTCGATCCTTAGGACTATAGAATAAACCACCTTCGTTCCTCTAGGATAGCCGATAAACGACCTTGCGTCGGATCTAGCCTCCAACTTGTCGCCCTTCTTGTTCAAACACATGTGCTCGACCGTCCCATATCCTTATGTGGCTTAAACTGAGCTTGCGCCCAAACCACAACTCGAAGGGGTCTTTTCGGTGACTTGGGCGGTACTAGATTTAGCAAGTATGCGCCGTCTCCAAGGCATACCCCGTAAGCGAAATAAGCAATGTTGCATAGCTCATCATTGATCTAACCATTTCTAAAAGAGTCTATTTCTTCGCTCCGACACACCATTTTTTGTGGTGTGCCGGTGAAAGTCTTGTTGGGAGGTAATCCCACACTTCACTAGATAGTCTATAAACTCGTTCTTGAGGTATTCGCCACCGCGATCGAACGCATGACTTGATACTTTACCTAGCTTCGTCTCCACTTCCGCCTTAAACTCTTTGAATTTCTCAAAGCATTCGGACTTGCGGTGAAGCGGTATACGTATCCGCACCTCGAGTAATCGTCGATGAAAGTGACAAAATACTCGTACCCTCCACGAGCTTGTGTGGACATCGGTCCACACAGTCGAATGGACTAACTCCGACATTTCTTTGGCTCTATAACCTTCGCTTTGAAGGGTGCGGTCGACATCTTACCTTCTATACAGATTCGCGGTGGGAATGGAGTAGCTGTTAGATTACCCAACGCCCATTCTTAGCAGTCTTTGGATCATATTTAGATTGATGTGACCTAATCTAAGATGCCAGAGAAACGTGGTGTCATTTTGGGAAGAAAACTTTCTCTTTTTAGGGCACTACAAGAATTTTGGTTATAGACCACGGGGAATCCCCGTGGTCTATTACAAAAAACCCCGTGGTCTATCAAAGTATGGTCTATTAGGACCGGATATAGACCACGGGGAAATCTCCGTGGTCTATAACAATATAGACAACGGGTAAATCCCCGTGGTCTATCATGTTATAGACGACGGGGTCTTGTTATATACAATGGATATTCCCCGTTGTCTATAGCATCATAGACAACGTGGGTTTACCCGTTGTCTATGTTGTTATAGACAACGGTGTTCTAGCTTTATACAATGATTAAACCCCGTTGTCTATTATGTTTTAGACCACGCGGACATCCCCGTTGTCTATATATTAATAGACAACGGGAAGAAATCCATTGTCTATTGATCAGTCAACGAAATTTATTTATTTATTTATTATACAATTCAAAATATCTGTTTCTATCATTAAAAAATAATAATATAAAATATATATTATCTCATAAATAGAGAAATCAAGGTACAATACATAAACGTTATCTACCGAGAAAATTCTCAATCAACAATTGTAGCACAACAAATATTGTCTACCTAGCTAATTAAATTCGTCCACAAAACATCAATTTCACCATCTTGAACCTTTCATTTCACCATCTCTGCTCCAACATCAATCATCTAATTCGCTTCTCCATCTACATGATCAAAATAAGATGCAATATGTGAGAAATAAAATTTAATACCTCAAAAATATTCAATTCAATAAAGGTATCAAACTTACCATCATCAACAACCATAGAATCAACAACTAACTCGGCCCACTCTATAAGGACTTCATCGATTTCTTTTTTCGAGTAAAAGCCTTCGGAAAACTATTAAATAAACAAAATAGACATATTTCATTACAAAAAAATATTAAAGAATAAGTATTTAGAAAATTTTGGATTAAATTCTCATGTTATAATTACCAAAAAAGGAAGTGCAATGGTGTTATCCGAACCATAATTATCAATAATATCTTTCATTTACCGTATGACATAAAATCCACATTGACTTCCATCAGGTTGTTGTAGACACTACATGAAATGCATAATTTGAGTTATCAACATTTTGAACATTTTTAGAACCCTACAAATACATCCTGATTGGTACCAAGTCACACATAGATCTTTGTGATTGCAATCACAGTTCAACATGTAGTTGAGTAGTTTTCGTTTTCTACCATTTAGAAAATAGAAAAGGTCCCCAAAAAAATAGACTAGGGCAGCACAACATACAGAATACTTGATGTGTGGCTGATAATAACTTCGTGCAAAGAATTAATATTATAATAGAAATTTAGATTCAGTTTATCATATTATGTGAAAAACATCGAGCGTGTAAAGCAAATAAAATATTAAGAAAATGCACAACCTCATTCCGAAAAGCTTGACCAATTTGTGCAGCTGCAAAAGGAAGCTTGTTGCCATTGTAGTAATACAAGTCCTTAAAGTTCACAAAAATGCCTTGAGCTGTTTCAGGACGCATGTATCTGCATCAACTTGGACATTAAAATATCAATGAAAAAAGAAAACAACCAGGTGATCTTGTTTCCAGTGCCTAAAGGACTTTAATGCATGAAAAGGGAATTTATTGGATTCTCACCCAGTGCTCGACCCAGGTGGCCCAATTGATGTCTGAAACATTAGATTAAAAGGATAGGGATCAGAGAGACTGTTTTTCGTATCTGGAGCAGTGATGCCATATTCTTTGATCTTTGCACCAAGTTCTTTAGAAGAGAGGTCATCCAGCACTGCAAGTACATGCCTCAATTCAGCTGTTTTCTCTTCACTCAGCTTAGGATCTTTATTACTACTTATATTACTATTACCACATAAATTAATAATTATATGAAGAAATGAAGAGAATAAATAATGAAAGGAAAAAAATAACAGCATCATATCAGTCAACGTGCTAAAATCAATTTCAATTAAAAAACTTCAAACAATTCACCTTCCAAGATACAGTATATCTCCCAAGAAGATAATACCGAGCACAGCAGATATCACGATACCCAACGGATGAAACATTGCAACGAAAAGTGGACCCTTTTTGTGCAAACACCACGCAGTTACACTCACTTGGAATGCAGAACCGAACACTCCCTATGAAGAAGAGTAATATTACGAACCATATAGCCAAATACAAATAAGGTGATATTCCTGACATTATTTCCAATGTAACAATTGATTTGATTCTCTATGTGCTAGAAAGTAATGCTTTACCTAACACTGAGATAGAATTAAACTGAACTGCTTGTGATTTTATTTATGAAACGGCTCGTCTATTCACCTACCGAATACAGAACAACAATCAGTCTGATATTTGGCTGCAAAGCCCAAGCACTGAGGTCTCGACGAGACCAAGACCAGCTTCTACCTAATAATCCTAAAAATAATATTGAAATTGTCACAAACAATTCCAGCAACTACCCAACAATCATACAAATTAGATTAAAAAGTTTAGGCACAGAAGACAATACAGTTTCCAAAATCCAAATTCGGTACCCTAAGAACCTCAACACTAAGAGAAGGGGAATCCGCCGACCTGACGCCGGAAAGCGAGGGCATTGGCCTTGACCTTGACGGCACAACCAGGAGGCCCATAATCGTAAAGTTCGGCGACACCGCGGTAGATCTTGAAGGAAGGGATGTAGAATAGTCGTCGTTCCAGCGCGTTGCCGACGGCGTGCCGGAAAGCCTCCCCCCTCAGAGCTTCTTGTGCGGCGTCCATTTTCTGAGTGAGTGAAGAAGGTTTTGGGTCCAGAATAGAAACCCTTCAATTTGGATAAATATATACTCTTTCGCTTGGAGTGCAGTGAGTATCGTTAATTGCGTTGTGAGTTCTATACTCCAAAAAATTTTATTAAAGAGAAAAGAGAAAGTTCTATACTCCAAAAAAATTAGAAATGTGAGTTGAACCCTAGAAGAATATATAAAAGTTTATTAAAACCTAATTAAAAAAGAAAAATGCACGGCCCAATAATAACTTGGGCTATACCAAATGTTTTATTTGTAGGGCCCTAAACTTAGACATACTATGCTTTTGAGGCGATAGACCACGCGGTTAATAATCTGTGGTATTTAATCAACACGAGAGGAAGACGACGTGGGCTAAAGCCCGTTGTCTATGGAATTTTTGCGCTAATAGACCACGCGGAATGAACCCCGTGGTCTATCATATGAAAAAAAACGCTAATAGACCACGCGGTTCTCTAGCCCGTGGTCTATAACCGTTTAAAAATATGGTTATAGACCACGCGTTTCACCACCCACGTTGTCTATGTCATAATAGACCACTTTAGTACTAATGTGCATGGTCTATGACGTGTGGTCTATGAGCAAAATTCTTGTAGTGGGGTTTGATGAAGATGCAACATAGTTATAGGTATTATGTTTGGCGTAAATAGTATAAAGCGAATTATATAGCGTACAACACGAGATAACCGTCATTTCTTATGATAGAAACACCACTATCAAAATAATGAATATCCATGAGTAAATAATTTCAAAGCGAAACAAGGTTCCGTCGAAAATCCGGCACATATAAAGCGTCTTTTAAAACTAAAGCTGTTTTCTCAAAACATAAAGTAACATCTCCAAGCGCAACGGCCTCGACTTTCGCGCGTTGCCCATGGAATCGTTATCTCGCCATCAAACGACTCCTTGTCGCAGGAACCCACGCAGGTGTAACAAACATGATCGACATACCGTATCTACTACCCAAGAATGGGTAGAACAAGTCGCTAAACATGTTTCGTTACTAAAGCAAACGGCGTACCTTGAGCATGAGCATAGGGCACTTGGCCTTCCAATGCCCGATCTTACCGCACTCAAGCACTTGCCTTCTCCTTTGGCTTCTTCAAGCCTCCGGTGGCAACTACGTTCTTGTTCCATTACTCCCACTATTTGCCTTGCCTCTTCCACCTTTGGTACCCTTTTCTTTTCCATTTTGCAACGAAAATTTTGGGCCCTTAGATGTGCTAGCAAGAGCATGTGCTCCTTTTCCCATAACTCCTTCCGCACAACGAGATCATTAAACAAGCGACTAAGTGTAAACTCGGTCTTGCTCATGATCGCATTCACGCCGAAAGTTCTCAAAAGACTTGGGCGGTGTATTGAGGATGATATCGACCTTGGCTTCACCGTCAATAGCTCCTCCCAAGCGATCAAGACTATCCATGAGATGAGTCGTGTGGGAGACATGTTCATGGACCGAACTTCCTTCTTCCATCTTACGCTAAGATTTCTCTCATTGTGTGGAAGCGGATCGTCGATCCGACCGCCCAAACTTACTCTCGAGACTTGACCAAATATCGGTCGCGTCTACCATCGATCGATCTTTGCGGTGCAAGCCTTTGGACATAGTAGTCATCATATAGCATTTAGCCATATTGTTTGACTTATTCCAAAGTGCCTTGACTCTCATTGCTCATTAGTCGATCGTCGATGAGGCATCGGGTTTAGGAGTAGTGAGAACAAACATGTGTTCTTCAAATGATAAGAACATATTCCATGTTTTGTTTCCACTCGATAAAATTTGGACGGATAGCGGTTTTGTGCGAGCATATTGATTATCGGCGTAAGAGACATATACGAAGCGATAATGAAAAACACATAAGCATCGATCGCACATAATTCGTAACAATAATATTGTAACCTTTTGATAAAACAATATTAATTGAAACCTCCAATCGCCCAAGGAATCCCACATACGAGCCCAGCGTGTGGGCGTTTACATGAACCCTCGACCGGACTAAAATATTCCTTTTAGTCGTTTAATTTCAATCCATGTCAACTTAACCTTATGACAAATGAAATTAACGATTGGACCTTACTAGACCACATCACTATCGCAAGAAGGGACTTCGCGGGAAGTTGTACTCGAGGTGATGTCTAAGCAATGACCACATTTTTAACAGCAGAAAATGAATTCTTAGAATTGGCATACTCACTAGGACCATACCGCTTCCAATTCAAATTCTTTTGTTATCTTATTTTATATCTATCTCTAGAGAACTTATGAAAATCGCACATGCAAGCCACGCGTGTGGACGTTTACACATGAAACTCCCACTTCTCAATAGATTTAAAATATTTTATTTAGAAATCTCATCTAACAAACTTATGATAAACAGTGCAAGCAAGCCACGCGGGTGGACGTTTACTCACGATCGTCTCACTTTGTTTAGAGATCAAAGGTGGAGGTCTTGACATTTTAATTTGAAATATTAATTTGTCGGGTTGCTTGCTTAGTCTATTTATTCAAAGGTTTGTCCATGCAGATCACGTAATCCTAGCATGCTTGTCATAGAACTCAACATGTAAAACATGCTCATGAATTCTAAAATATGCTTGAAAACGCGATAAACCTAGCATGCTTACTATGCGCACTTAAATCGTAAAACACTTAAAGGTTTGTCAGCGTAATTTAAACATACATAGCACGCCATCTTGCATAATATAAACATCCACGACATGCAATGAGCGATAAAAATAAAATAAAGCGTTCATCGTGGCCCGCTCGTGGAACCTGCACCTTCTTGCCTAATCTATTACATAGAATTGCAAAGTACATAATTAAACTTCGAAAACGGGCCTCGCGTGCACGGGCACGGACCGGATTCAACAAATGGGCCTCGCGTGCATGGGCACGGACCGAAAATTTGGGTTGGGGTGGAAAAGCGGGTGCGGGCGGGTCATTGTCTGTCTTGGGCGGCGCTGAGGGCAAAGCCCGATCGTCGCGCCCAGCCTCGCGCGCCGCCTGCCCGCGTGCTCCTCGCGGGCTTCCTCGCGGTCGCTAAGGCGACCGCGACCCGACGAGCACGCGTGCGTGGCCTCCCTCGAGCGCCGAACGTCTGCCGAGAGACGTCGTCGCCCAGCGGCCGAAACTCGCGACCGCGAATCTGCTTGCGAAGCGCCGGGTGTCTCGCGCGCGAACGCGCGCCCCGTCGCCCGCTAGCTCGCACTGCCGCGTTGCCTTGCGGTCGTCCTCATGACAATGACTTTCTCGCAAGGCGCGGGGATCTCGCGCGTGACGCGCGCCCGTCGCCCGCGCCCCGCTATCGCCCTCGCGACCGCGAGGCTCATTCATGAAACCGTCGAGGGACACCGCGAGACTGTTTTTCCCCATCGTCTCGTCTTCGTGCTTTCGTCTTCGTTCTTCTTTACGGATAAGATTACGAAAATAAATCTAATCTAACAACGGATTTTCTCATGGTGAAAACAAAACCCAACAAAAACAAAAACGAGCCACGATGAGCAGCGGATCCACAATTAATTAAACGCGCGTAATAATCAAGCGTGAATTAATCCAACAGAGCCAAGATTCTGATCCCAGGCTCTGATACCAATTGATGGGAAAACTAGGTTTAGCCCTCGCCCCGAGAATCTATCTTGGATATTTAATTCACCATATATTGATTATATACCTAGCATGCGTCTATATAATTAATTACAACACGTAGGAGTTTTCTCGTGTTTACCTTTGGATCTGTAGAGGTCGGTCGAACAGGACGAACGGATCGAACGGAACGGACTCGTGCTTTTGACCTTCTGGACTGTATCCTGGTTGCCCAATCTCCAACATCGAGTGAGGACGATCTATGGAGAATGCTTCGGAAAATCACCCAATGCTCTATGGAATTCTCGAAAATTCTCTCTCAATTTCTTGTGAGATGGACGAAAATTCTATGAGGATTAATGAACCTTAACCTAGACTTTATCTCTTACCTTATATTTATAATGCATTACCAAAATCCCATAAGGAAAGGATCTATGCATATCCCATAAATATAATTATATCCTTGTAGGATAAAGAGAATAATATCTTGCCATAGAGAGCTGTAGGGGCGCCGATTTCCAAGAGCTTACGGGCTGGATGGGCCGACCGAGGATCAAATGCAAGGAATAAAGATGGGCCTCAAATAAATTAATTATCTTATGTTCACCCGAACATAAATTAATTTATAAACATTTATTCATGCCACTAGAGAATAAATCTTGACTTACCCTTTATTACCGAAGTTGAGTCGGGCTTGCACTTAGACATTACGAATCCTCGTATTTAAGATATCGAGCGTCCATTAATTATTTATAGCAATCATTGCTTAAAATAATTAATATATTTAATTCATAAGCGGTACCACTCAACTTTTTATTGTACTTGAGTTAACTCGACTGCGGGGTTTAGTACAATAAACCTTTGAGTTCCTTAAGGGGCGTCATCATCCTAGCGGATACGGTGACTCGTCTGAGATAACTAGCGTGACATACAAGCACCGCCACCACTCAAGATGCGGAGAATCTTGGTTAGAACATATAACCTCACCCATAACAAGTCAAAGTGATGGTCGAGAATTCATACTCACCTAATACCTTATCGAGGTTTAGATCATCGTAAGTCACCGAGATCTTGGTTCTTCACGACGGTCGGATAGAAGAACACATCTCACCGTGATCCTTCAATACGTCCGAGGCGAACCGGCATAGACAAGCAACTAAGTCAAGTCACTTCTTATCTATCTGCGGCTATACCGACAACTCGTCCTCAAGTTGTCTCGGTGTGAAACTTTTATATCTCATTAAGCTTGACCAATCATACGAGACTTCTATGATCTTCTACACAATCGTATGATCTAACTTATATATGAGATAAGGGGACACATATATATGCAATCAAGTATTGATTCGGATAGGAGATTGTAATAGTGGTAATGAGAAACATTGTATACAAGCTCAACCAAAGCGCTTTCGTTATACAAATCAGCAGAAATTGCTTGTGGAGGAGGAAGTTGATATCGTGGTTTTTGTGGATAGCCGGTCATAGCTTTCACTGATTGAACTGGCCGAAAAGACCTTGATCTCTCTCCTCTTCCAGACACATTTGGTCGATAAGGACAAGCGGATGCGAAGTGACCAACTTGTCCGCAGGTGAAGCAAGTATTGCTTCCACTTCTACAAACACCGAAATGTGACCGATTGCATTGTGGGCATGTTGGTGGTCTCACCTGATTCTGAGGGATAAACGATTGTCTTGATACCGTTGGTCGAAATGACCTTGACGCCATTGGTCCTTGCCTCTGAAAGGGTTTCTTATTCGAAAATCCCTTATTTTCCCACTTCCTTTTTTCCTTAAACTTCTGTTCTGGTTGAGAGGATCTTGACATCAACAAGTTTTGCGGCATATTTGGGCTTGATTCTGACATGGCTTTCTCAGATTGCATCTCCATCTCCATATCCAAGGCACAATTCAAAGTTTCAGCGTACGACATTGGTGGTTGTGCAGCCAAAATGATGCGAATTTCCAGGCAGAGTCCGGATCGAAACATCTCCGCCATCTTCTCGTTTGTCTCAACTTTATATGGTGCGTATCGGGATAAAGTGCAAAATTCTCGATCATATTCTAAGACACTTCTACTACCTTGCTTCAAGTTCATAAATTCAATTTCCTTCTGTTTACGGTAGCTTCGAGGTATGAACTTCGCATATAACTCCTCTTTAAATTGATTCCACGTGAAATTCGCCAACTGATCAGGAGCAAGAGTCTTCTGTCTTGCTTCCCACCAAAAGTCCGCAGGTCCCTTTAACAGAAAAGATATGCATAAGAAACATTCTTGGTCATTGCATTCTAAGAACTTAAATATTCGTTCAACAATTCGCACCCATTCCTCAGCTTCAGCAGGACTACCAGCCCCGGTGAAATTAGGTGGGTTTTGTCGAAGGAAAAGTTATGAAATTTTCCGGTTTGGTGGAGAGGGTGCACGGTCTGAAAAATTCTGTGGTGTGGTTTCACTTTCTCTTCGTTCCAAACTTGGGTTTCTTCTTCTAGGAGGCATACTGATGCAAAAGAAAAATAATATTTCCACAACAGTTGATACAATATCAAAACAAGGAAGAGAAATTCAAATTATAACCAAGGTTCAATTATCACCAAAATTAATGACAACTCACTTAATCATCACAGAGATAAACAAGCATTGCATATCATAATTTACAAGAAAATTGCCTCATTGAGGACTTTTACAAAATAGGTTAGTTTCATTGTCATTGGGCTAGTAGTTCCGCCTTGCTTTACTATCTAACTACCCCAACTAGATTTTCATCCACTTTTCCTAATCTTTCATATCCTCCTCTGGGTCCTCTTCCGGATCCTCTTCCGGTTCCTCTTCTGGGTCTTCTTCTTCCTCGTGAGCATGAGAACAGTCGGTGCATGAGCAAGTGGGCTCCCCCGGCAAAAGAAGAGATGGATCGGATAGAGAGGGCATTTCCCTTATAGATAATGGTCGCAAACTAGAAGTGCCAATGGATGGTTGCTGTTCAAACTCACAACTTACCTCAGTGGAAGACAATGCTAATGAAATTTCAGGAAGAGGAGACAAATGTGGGGATGGGGTCTTTAATGCAAACGGTTGGTCATATAGATCCAAGTCAAACGAAGTCCACTGAGACTCAATTGGCAATGAGATATCATTATCATAATAGAACTCATATGTAGGACTAGATACAACAATCTCTTGAGACTCAGGTTCAATTTCCTTACTTTTTGGATCTAGAATATCGGATAAAATTTGATGGACTGATGGAATGAATTGATCAAAATGACGGTATGGTGCAAATGGAGGATCTCCTACCGTCCTATACTGATTTTTAATAAACTTCATGAATTCATCAAGGTTACCAGTGACTCTGCATTCCATGTCGGGGTGTACAAAATCCAAAGCAACTTCAGATGCCCATCCTCGTCAATTGGGAGGTAAAGCTTGTACTAGCTGGAGTAGCCCATCTAGCTCGGTCACTCCCTGCCTCATGACTGAGTTCCACATCATCCCATAATGATGGAGAAAGAACGTCATACCCTGCTCCTCTCTCATTCTAAGGGAGAAGAATCTATCAATGCTGCCTAACCCCGAAGGCCTATGATCGACCTTCTTTCGAGTTGTCACCTTCTTCCATGCCATCCTATAATCAAATATAACTTCCATATCGATCAGGAACGGGAACAAACGTATATCAATATCATTTATATACATGTATACTACATCACAAATTCACCATAATCAACAATTATTTACTTCTACTTACTTACATAATCATAAGTTACATTACCTGGTCGAGCTGAAGAGATGGACTGGAACACTGAGCTTTTACCAATCATTTTTGGTTCTAACTCAAGGTTTACAAGAAAAGGTTGGCTCAAGAAAGAAAATTTCACGGTCGGGCGAACAAGCGCTCTGATACCACTATGTCACGACCCGAATAATTAATTAGATGATTAACTATATAATCAGGCCGTGACTGGTTAAAACAATAAAATTTTGGACAATTGAACGGCATATCCCCTATAATAAGGATAAGCCAACCTGCACACAACAAATAACCAACAGCGAGCAACAACAACAATTGAGGTTCTGACCTCAACAATAGGTATATAAACATCTCCAAGCATGTACAAGGTTTTCCAAAATATAATTCTAAGTTTTAGAGTTAACAACGGAAGAGTAGTGAATGTCATGTATGAAGACACGACATTGGGCAAAACTATTCTGACAAAAGGAAAAACTAAGCTCGGTTCAAAGCCCATATCTCTTCCATGGTCAACTGCATCAAATAGAAAACATATACACGGGCATGAGTACCAGAGAGTACTCAATGGGTAATTGCTAAAACGTTAACTTCCAGAACTTATTAAATTTGCTTTAAGCAAGAATTGAAAAGCTAACTTGAATAAGTACTTCATAAGAAGATTTCATTACGATATCACCACACATTCACATTTTGAAACATACTGGCATCACATACCCGAGTTGGTCCTGAAGGTTGCCAACCACGGTCATACCCTATCTACGTCATTCGGTAATGGGAAGTAGGCCTCATCCCCAATACCATGACCGGCTTACATTTGCAAGCTCACGGCCATAAACCTGTGCACAATATTTAATGTTTTCCTACCGTAGATAGGTCAATTGCCGTCATACCCACAATGTGGTAAATCAATCATTATCAACATATTCATAACGTGGTTATTGAAAATATTTTAACAATAGAACACACTTGAAGCATAACATTTAACTTTGTTCAACACATACTTTAAGAAGCATTACCCACCTGCTGACGTTTACTCCAAAACGTTTCTTTCTTCGTCTTTCACTTCCCGACTTCCTTTGCTCGTTCCTTGTAAAATAAGATTATTATTGAATTTAGCAAACTTCATTACTCACTAAAACATATTATAACTCAATCTTAGTTTTACCTAATCTAAGATTAGGTTAAATTTATTACATTCCTTCATAACTTACTCTTTATTATATTTAAGTCTTAGATGACCACATAACATGCTATGATCAAAGAAGTTAAACAACTTCAACACTTATCATATGTTACCAATTAAATTCTCAAAACGTCTCTTTAATAGACAATTTCTATAAAAATTTCGGCAGAGTAACGTTTATAATTTGAATCGCCATTTTAATCCAACATCAACCAAATTCATCCCAACCTCCACCAAATCAACACCATATGCCAAAATATTTACTTAGGAATTTAAAACAAGTCCAAACTCATTCATTTACACCATTATCATTATATGCCCTTCAACCATTTTTATAGGAAATCTCAAGTATTTTACTATCTAAAATTCATTCAACACCAAACAACTCACATTTATACTTATTCATCATCAATGATCATCAATCCATGATCACTTCAATTCTCAATCAAGTTCATCACGTAAAATCATAACTTTGCACTAAACTTTAAATTTTCATCTTTTAGTATATATGTTCAATAATTCCTATAAATTCAACTTAAGCATTTTTTTATTATAAAACTCAAAATTCATATCAAATACATCAAATAAAATCAAGAAATCAAAGTTCATGCTAACCCCTTAAGTTTCGAAAATTTGAACATTATTCATATGCATGAATTAAATTCTTGTAAATTCATTGTATGCATTATATATATCCTAAAGCTTATATATCATGCCAAATGGATCAAATAAAATCAAAATCCTTAAGTTCCAATGATCCCTAGTTTTCAAAAATCTAGGGCTTTAATATATATGTTTTAAATTTTCACTTCTTTAATCCTATGTTGTTTATTTTCATTCCTAAACATATATTTAAACTCAATTTAACTAAATCACAACATATAATTCACCTACAAAATTTAGGGTTCATAACTCATACTTTAATTCACCAAATTCCATAATTTAAAGAATTAAAACCATAGATCATATTATTCATGCATTATAAACATAATTAAATCAATAAACATAACAAAAATTAAACAAATCAACCTTAATCAACATCCTCAAATTTTCAAAAACCCTATGATATGAGAGGATCATATTTATCAATTTAAATCATAAAAACTTAGCTTAAACAAAGTAATTACCTTCCATGAAGTGATTTGCTACTAATTTTCCACTTAAATATTGATTAAAAGTGTAAAGAAAATTTTAGTGTGTGCTTGTGTGTGTGACTGCCGAAAATTAGGGGTGAAATAAGCTTGAAGATGATCTTGTGTTCTTTTTAAATTTCTAGAATGTATATGTGTCATTTAATGTAAATTTTGTATTCATTTTATTAGTATTTGACACAAATTTCCATAATTTATAATTATACCTCTAATATTACTAATGTTATACCTTAACATCCTTTAATAGATAAACTATATTTTTAATAAATATTAAAATCCAAAACAATTTATATCCATGATTGAAATTAAATTCACATGAATATAAATCAAATTCTTTCATGTGTTACAATTCAAATAATTATACTTAATTTCCTTAAATTTCGAAAATCATAAAAATAATTCTTTTATCACTAAGTAATAAAAAAATAAATTTATTCAAGTCATTTAATAGCTTGAACAATAATTCATCTCATTTTATAAAAAAAAATTCTCATACAAAAATAATCCATGCATTTCTTAGCACAATTTCTATTTAATGACATGTTTCATTCAAAAACACAATAATAATCACATCTCTCACATTTCATCATAATAAAACTCATTTCTAATTAATCTCTACGTCTTCTAATCTTTATTACTTCGATTAAGAATTAATCGAATTTCTATCGTTTAATAATCTATTATGTACTTCTTTATAAGTTTTTAATAATAAAAAGTCTTTAAACCCCTAATTATACTTAATTAGGTTATAATTAAGACTAAAAAATTTTCGGGTTACTACAATATTAGTATCAGTTTTATACTGACGAGAAGAAACTGAAAGCTGACTCATCAATATCTGGCTAAGTATTTTCTATTAGCTTAAGTTTTCAGTAAATGCAAAATTTAACCACCACATTCATAAGCACATCGATTATCGATCCAATTGACCATTTGCATCGATCAAGTAAGTTTTCTAGCGATATTACTGCATACAAGACCCCGTACTTGAATTGACATCAGTTACACGATATCTACTTATAAGTAGGCCTGTATACGAACTGAGCCAAGTTGAACACTACCAAGCTTGAGCTCAGCTCGTTTAAATTTTAACAGACTCGAGTTCGGCCCAAGTTCGAATTCGAGCTTTAAATTGAGCTCGAGCTCAATTAGTTTTAAAATTTTGAGCTCACGAGTAGCTCGAATTCGGTTTGATAACTACTCGTTTATGAGACATGTTCGAACTCGAGCTCGAACTTTGCTCGTGTTCGAATTATTAAATTTTGTAATTTATTATTTAATTAGAATTATATTATTATTAAAAAATTTATTGATTATTAATAAAAATATAATTTATAATTTGTTATTAGTTTTTATTATTTAAATATATAAAAATAATTTATTTTTTCATATGTTCGCGAATTGGCTCGTTTGAGTTCGAACCGAACATGTTCGTGAGCTCAAGAACCGAATATCCTTAAACTCGAGCTCGGCTCGAAAATCCTATTGAGCTTGGTTCCTCATTTGCAAAATTAACGAATTTCGAACGAGCTTTTTCGAGTCGAGCTCCAAATAACTCACAAGTAACTTGATTTGTTTACACCCTACGAAGGTTCAGTCTTGTTAATTGAAAAAAATTTAATTTACCTTAACTGATGTATCTTCCCTCCTCACATATACCAGTCAAACCCCTAAGGACCATCAGTTAGCTTAACAACAAAAAAATCAAATTTATAAGTTGGTACAATGAAGAATAGTGAAAAAAAGCACTTACCCAAAATTCTTCGAAGTATTGATCCCTACAGGAAGTTGACATATAAGCGTAATATTAACTGAAACAAAAAATATCGAGACATTGTAACCGTACTTTCCCAGTGCCAGCTTAACAAAGCAATCCGCATCAACTTTTTGACGATAAAGTTTTTTTGGAGATGTTAACTTACAAAGTGAAATTATTGCAATATTTTCAAATGTCGTATTTAAATTGTAAAATAAGTAAAAGTTTTTACATTAATAAACAATTAATGTAAAAGTAGACCAAAGTTCTAAGTTATTGGTGAAAAAGACTCCAAATGATCAAATTCGAACCATAACCTATAGTTAATCCAAATATTGCATGTACAATACCACCCTTCAGCAATAGAATATATATATATTCATCGATAAAAATACAAAAATTATATGTAAGCCGCGACATTCGAATCCGTACATCTTATTCTTAGTACAAAAATTATACTATATAACTACTAACGTTCGAATCCGTATATCTTATTCTTGGATAGTTATATCTTATTCATGACTACATATTACATTCAGTCCAACATATAATGTGATTAATGAAATAAAATAAATAATTAAAGGTTGATTGAAAAAATATAAAAAGATTCCTTCTGCTAAAGTGGCAGTAATAATTAATCAAGGACATCAACTTTTGTGGACAAATTAACATCAAAACATAGTAAAAAGCTGCATTTGCGTGTGTGTTGGCCTAGTGGTAGAGTGGTTAATCTAGGGTCAAAGGTCTGGTTCGAGTCACCGTGTGTGCCTTTAAAATTCTGTATTAATTGACCCCAAAAAAAAATAGCTGCATTTGCTTATGATTAAGGTTGCGCTCTACAATCTTTCATCATCACTAAATTAAAGTTTATCAGAATCGCTTTATTTAGGAATATCATTTATTTATTTAATTATTAACTTATTCGATTATTATTGTTTCTATAATGGTAGAATCTTATCATTAGTACGGACTCAGCACTCGATCGACCGTCGCCAAGTTGAGCTGATTGGTGGGGGATGGATTTATTTTTTATTTATTTCATAACTAAATACTAATTCAAAATTGTGAAGAAGTAAAATTTTCATACTTCCTCGTGTATTCAAATAAAATATTTGATACCTGGTAGAATAAGTATTTCTTTGGTCTCAAACTCAAATCATATCAACGTTTTTACATATCTGAATCCATCAAAAAATTTCTTTAAATATGATTTACATGTTTTGTGTGGTTATAAGTTATTGCATAGGAACGTGTCATTATCTGATGCATATTCAATGTAATGGTTAGGGGTTCCTAGGATTCATCTTTTAAAATAGTTCAATAATACCACCATCTTTTCATTTGAAGTCTATTTTGTCTTCCTAATTTATGTAGAAAACCAAGGGAAAAATATATTTAGTTCCCTTCATTTTTATTTTTATTTTGTATTGCTTTAAGTTGGATATTTTCAACGATGACAAGCACAACTAAAGCTAACAAAATTGGTCGGGCCCAATGTATGTGCCTAAGGACACTCGAAATTAAGTATATATTGAATTAGAAAAAAAAAAAACTCGATAAAAATCAAGCTTAAAGGTCTATGCAAATAGCCTCTTAGGCCGTCCAAGCATCGGGCCAAAAGAACTCGAGTTTTTTGGGCAAAAAGAGTTTGGCAAATTTCTATGATAATTGATAATGTATTTGACTTACATAAACATTATAGAGTTTATTGGGGTGGAATGGTTACACTTTAAGTTAATTAAATTGGAAGATCTTAAGTTCAAAACTTAGGAACATTATTTTTGAAGATTAAATTATAAATTAAAATATGGACAAATGAATTGGGCTAGTATGGTTCGGTTGCCAATGCAGAAGTGGGCTAGGCTAAGTTTTATGCACATCTGTTCAGGTCGATCAGGCCCTATTATACGTCTGACCCAGTGCTTGGTGGACCCCTCTATTTTTGCCAAATCTACCAGCATAAACTATCAAATATGTAAATTTCATTTTTTTTTCAATAACTCACCAACTATACAAAAGAAGACTCCATATAGCAGACTTGACCTTAAACTAGCTATAATAAGTTTTATGCATAAAAAATCAAAGTCCGACCTAAAATAGTACCAATTCGTTGAGTCATATTTAACCATGTTTAACCGTTTATCAAAAGGATAAATACAACTTTAAATCCTAAAATTATATTTGTTTTATTAAAAATATTTTGAATTATAAAATATTTATGAATTATCAACTATTACTATTGTATTAAAATATTCCATACCCATTTTTAGCCCCCAAAATCTTAATGTAGCTCGTCAGATACTACATCGAAAAGACAGAATAATATAATTGATGGTCCCTTGGGGATCATACTAGTGTAATGGAGGGAAAAATACACCAATTAAGGCAAATAATTTTTTTTAAACAAGATTGGACGTTCTACTAGTCAGTAGATGGCAGATTCAATACTAGTCAGTTCTACTGAAGAGTTCAGTTTGGGAAAGTCTTATATAGAATGTATTAGTTAGCAATCACACTGACTGCTTCAGTAGTTGGTCAATTTGACTGATAACTAATGTGGGTGCGAAAGTGTGATGGTTAAGTTTTTCCGTTATAGAAAACTGATATTGGTAAAACACTTAGTCGAATATTTGCTTAGTCAGTATTAGTTTTCTCGTCAGTAGAAAAATGCTTACTGATAGAGTGATTGGACAGTTTATGTTGTGCAGCGTGTGCTGAGTGATGTCCAGTTCAATAACATGAAATATAAAATACTGAAAGCAAATAACACACTTAATTTTTAACATGGTTAGAAGATATCAGCTCCCACGTCACGGACTAATAATATAATAAATCCACTACTTGGGATTTGATCTTGCTTATGGGTACAAGACTAAACCTAAGTAAAGAAACTCACCTTATGGGTACAAGAAAGCAAAAAACTTGAATAAATTTATTTTATTATTATTTAGTGATAAAGGAGTTATTTGTCATAATTTTCGAAATTTAAGGAATTTAAGCATAATTAATTGAATTTTTAACACATGAAAGAATTTAATTTATGTTTATATGAATTTAATTTCAATCATGGATATAAATTGTTTTGGATTTTAATATTTATTAAGAATATAGTTTTACCTATTAAAGGATATTAATGTATAACAATAGTAAAATTAGAGGTATACTTATAAATTATTGAAATTTGTGTCTAATACTAAGGAAATGAATACCAAATTTACATTTAATTACATATATACATTCTAGAATTTTACAAATGCCATAAGATCATCTTCCACCCCAATTCTCCCTCAATTTTCAGCCCTCACACACTAAGCACACACAAAAATTTTAATTTTAATTTTAATCCATAATTAAGTGCTAAAGTGATTGGAAAGCATATCAAGCAAGGTAAATACTTTAATTAAGCTAAGTTTTTATGATTTAAATTGAAAAATATGATGTTATATATACCTAGGGTTTTCAAAAAATATGTGATTAATTTAAGGTTGATTTGTTTAATTTTTTGTTATGTTTATTGATTTAATTATGCATATTATATATAATTAACATGATCTATGGTTTTAATTCTTTCATTTCCTAAAGTTGGTGAATTAAAGTTTTGATCATGAACCCTAATTTTTAGTATGTGAAGAATATGATATGCTTTAGTTAAATTGAGTTTAAATACATGTTTAAGAATAGAATTAAACATCATATGATTAAAGAAATGGAAATTTAAAACATGTATATTAAAGCCCTAATTTTTCGAAAACTAAGGACAATTGGAACTTGAGGATTTTGATTTTATTTGATCAAATTGACATGATAATTAAGCTTTAGGATATATATAATGCATAATATGAATTTACAAGAATTTAATTCATACTTAAACATAATGCCCTAATTTTCGAAAATGAAGGGGAAGGCTTGAACTTTGATTTCTTGATTATATTTGATGTATTTGATATGATTTTTGAGATCTATAATAAAAATAATGCTTAAGTTGAATTTGTTGGATTTGTATACTGAAAGCAGTATGGTTGAGCTTGTATACAATGTTTCCTGTTACCACTATTACAATCTCCTATCTGAATTGAATACTTGATTGCATATATCGTGTCCCCTTATCTCATAGATAAGTTAGATCATCTGATGTAGAAGATCACGAAGTCCGTATGATTGGTCAAGCTTAATGAGATATAAAAGTTTCACGGTGAGACAACTTGAGGACGAGTTGTCGGTATAGCTGCGATATAGATAAGAAGTGACTTGACTTGGTTACTTGTCTATCTTTGATGCGTCTCGGCGTATTGAAGGATCACGGTGAGATGTGTTCTTCTATCGACCGTCGTGAAGAACCAAGATCTCGGTGACTTACGATGATCTAAACCTCGATAAGGTATTAGGTGAGTATGAGTTCTTGACCATCACTTTGACTTGTTATGGGTGAGGTTATATGTTCTAACCAATTCTCCGCATCTTGGGTGGTGGTAGTCTTATATGTCACGCTAGTTATACGTGTCAGTCACCGTATCCGTTCGGGATGATGGCGTCCTTAAGGAGCTCAAAAGGTTTATTGTACTAAACCATGCAGTTGAGTTAGCTCAAGTACAATAATAAGGTTGAGTGGTACTACTTAAGGAATTAAAGATATTAATTGTTTTAAGCGATGATTGCTATAAATAATTAATGGACGTGCGATATCTTAAATACGGGATTCGTAATGTCTAAGTCAAGCCCGACTCACCATCGGTAATAAAGGGTAAGTCGACATTCTTTCTCTAGTGGCATGATCGAATGTTTATAAATTAATTTATGTTCGGGTGAACATAAGATAATTAATTTATTTGAGGCCCATCTTTATTCCTTGCATTTGATCCTGGTGGCCCATCCGGGCCCGTAGTAATCGAGGAAAATCGGCGCCCAATGTAGCTCTCTATGGCAAGATTTTATTCTCTTTATCCCTGAGGATATTATTATATTTATGGTATATGCATAGATCCTTTCCATATAAGATTATGGTAATAATCACGAGAGTATGGTAATAATCACGGGAGTATGGTAATTTTCATAAAGAATTATGGTAATTTCCATATGGGATTATAGTAACTTCCATATAGGATTATGGTAATTTCCATATGGGTTTAAGGTAGTGCATTATAAATATAAGGTATGAGATAAAGTCAGGTTAATGCTAATTAATCCCACATATTTTCGAAATTCCCATAGTTGGGATGATTTTGAGAGCCATCTTAGAGCATTGGGTGATTTTCGGTGCATTCTCCATAGATCGTCCTCACTCGGCGTTGGAGATTGGGCAACGGGATCGATCCGGAAGGTCAAAAGCACGAGTCCGTTCGTTTCGATCCGTTAGTCTGTTCGACCGACCTCTACGGAAAGGTAAACACGAGAAAATCCCTACGTGTTGCAATTAATTATATAGATGCATGCTAGGTATATAATCAATGTATGGTGAATTAAATATCCAAGATAGATCCTCGGGCGAGGCTAGACATATGTCTACCCTACAATTGGTATCGAGCACAGGATCGAATCTTGGCTCTGTTGGATTAATTCACGTTTGATTATTCGTCGCGTTTGATTAATTGTGATTACGCTGTTCATCGTGGCTCGTTTTTGTTTTGTTGGGTTTTGTTTTCACCACGAGAAAATCGTGGTTAGATTAGATTTATTTTACGTAAATCTTATCGTAAAAGAAGAACGAAGACGAAAGCACGAAGAGCGAGGCGATGGGGAAAAACAGTCTCATGGTGTCCACGGATGGTTTCTCGGCGAGCCTCGCGATCGCGAGGCGATCGCGGGGCGCGGCGACGGGCGCGCGTTCGCGAGATCCCCGCACCTTGCGAAAGCTCGTTGTCGCGAGATTCGCCGTGAAGCAACGCGGACGAGCGAGCTAGCGGGCGGCGAGGCGCGCGTTCGACGCGCGAAACCCGGCGCTTGGCGGCGAACTTCGCGATCGTGAGTTTCGGCCGCTAAGCGGCGGCGTCTCGGCAGATATTCGGCGCCGATCGGTGGCCACGCACGCGTGCTCGTCGGTCGCGGTGGCCTTAGCGACCGCGAGAGCACGCTGGCAAAGCGGCGCGGCGGGTCGGGCGCGGCGGGCTTTGCCTAGCGTGCGGCCCGGCCGCAGATTGGGCCGACCGGCCCGCACATTTTCCACCCAACCCAGATTTTCCGGTCCGTGCCCATGCACGCGAGGCCCGTTTGTTGAATCCGGTCCGTGCCCGTGCACGCGAGGCCCGTTTTCGATGTTTAATTCTGTACTTTGCAAATCTATGTAATAGATTAGACAGGAATGTGCAGGTTTCACGATTGGGCCGCGATGAACGTTTTATTTTATTTTATCGTTCATTTGCATGTCGTGGATGTTTAAAATTATGCAGTAGCATGCTATGTATGTTTATATTACGTTGACAAACCTTTAAGTGTTTTACGTAATTGGATGCGCATAGTAAGCATGCTAGGTTTATCGCGTTTATCAAGCATTTTTAGAATTTCTGCGAGCATGTTTTACATGTTGAGTTCTATAGAAAAGCATGCTAGGATTACGTGATCTGCATGGACAAACCTTTTGAATAAAAGACTAAACAAGTAACCCGACATATTAATTTTAAATTAAAATGTCAAGACCTCCACTTTGATCTCTAAACAAAGTGAGGCCTTTGTGAGTGGCGCCCACCCGCGTGGCTTGCTTGCCTTTGTTTATCATAAGTTTGTTAGATGAGATTTCTAAATAAAACTTTTAAATCTATTGAGAAATGGGAGTTTCATGTATGGCGCCCACACGCGTGGTTTGCATGTGCGATTTTCATAAGTTCTCTAGAGATAGATATAAAATGAGATAACAAAAGAATTTGAATTGGGCGGTATGGTCCGAGTGAGTATGCCAATTCTAAGAATTCATTTTCATTGTTAAAATTGTGGTCATTGCTTAGACATCACCTCAGTACAAATTCCCATGAAGTCCTTCTTGCGATAGTGATGTGGTCTAGTAAGGTCGATCGTTAATTTCATTTGTCATAAGGATAAGTTGACATGGATTGAAATTAAATGACTAAAAGGTATATTTTAGTGCAGTCGGGGGTTCATGTGTAGCGCCCACACGCGTGGCTTGCATGTGGGATTCCTTGGGCGATTGGAGGTTTCAATTAATATTGTTTTATCAAAGGTTACAATATTATTATTACGAATTATATGCGATCGTATGCTTATGTGTTTACATTATCGTTTTGAGATATGTCTCTTACGCCGATAATCAATATGCTCGCACAAAATCCGTTATCGGTCCAAATTTTATCGAGTGGAAATGAAACATGGAATATGTTCTTATCATTTGAAGAACACATGTTTGTTCTCACTACTCTAAACCCGATGCCCTTATCGACGATCGACTAATGAGCGGCGAGTCGGCGGACTTTGGAATAAGTCGAACAATATGGCTAAATGCTATATGATGACTACTATGTCCAAAGGCTTGTAGCTTGACATCGATCGATGGTAGACGCGACGATATTTGGTCAAGTCTCGAGGTAAGTTTGGGCGATCGGATCGGACGATCGCTTCCACACAATGAGAGAAATCTTGGCGTGTAAGATGGAAGAAGGAAGTTCGGTCCATGAACATGTCTCCACATGACTCATCTCATGGATAGTCTTGATCGGTTGGGAGGAGGTATTGACGGTGGCCAAGGTCGATATCATCCTCAATACACCGCCCAAGTCTTTTGAGAACTTTCGCGTGAATGCGATCATGAGCAAGACCGAGTTTACACTTAGTCGGTTGCTTAATGATCTCGTTCTTTGCGGAAGGAGTTATGGGAAAAGGAGCACATGCTCTTGCTAGCACATCTAAGGGCCCAAAATTTTCGTTGCAAAATGGAAAAGAAAAAGGGTACCAAAGGTGGAAGAAGCGAGGCAAATAGTGGGAGTAATGGGAACAAGAGCGTGGTTACCACCGGAGGCAGAAGAAGCCAAAGGAGAAGGGCAAGTGCTTCAAGTGCGGTAAGGCGGGCATTGGAAGGCCAAGTGCCCTATGCTCGAGGCTCAAGTACGTCGTTTGCTTTAATAACGGAAACATGTTTAGCGACTTGTTCTACACATTCTTGGGTAGTAGATCTGGTATCGATCATGTTTGTTACACCTTGCGGGTTCTGCGGACAAGGAGCTGTTTGATGGCGAGATAACGATCTCCATGGGCAACGCGCGAAAGTCGAGGCCGTTGCAGTTGGAGATGTTACTTTATGTTTGAGAAAGCAGTTTAGTTTTAAAAGGCGTTTATATGTGCCGGATTTTTGGTGGAACCTTGTTTCTGTTTCAAATTATTTACTCATGGATATTCATTATTTTTGATAGTGGTGTTTCTATCATAAGAAATGGCGAAGTTATATGTGTTGTACGTTATGTAATTAAGCTTTATACTATTTACGCCAAACATAATTCCTATAACTATGTTGCATCTTCATCAAACCCTAAAAAGAAAGTTTTCTTAGCAAGATGACACTACTTTTCTCGGCATCTTAGATTAGGTCACATCAATCTAAATAGGATCAAAGGCGGCTAAGAATGGGCGTTGGGTAATCTCACGGTTACTCCGTTCGATCTGCGAATCTGTATAGAAGGTAAGATGTCGACCGGACCCTTCAAAGCGAAGGGTTATAGAGCCAAAGAAATCTTGGAGTTAGTCCATTCGACCTATGTGGACCGATGTCCACACAAGCTCGTGGAGGTATGCAGTATTTTGTCACTTTCATTGACGATTACTCGAGATGCGGATCGTATACCGCTTCGCGCGAAGTCAGAATGCTTTGAGAAATTCAAAGAGTTTAAGGCGAAGTGGAGGCGAAGCTAGGTAAAAATATCAAGTCATCTGCGTTCGATCGCGGTGGCGAATACCTCGATAAAGAGTTTATGGACTATCTAGTGAAGTGTGGGATTACCTCCCAAGCCTTCACCAAGGCACACCACTGACAAATGGTGTGTCGAGGCGAAGAAATAGGACTCTTTTAGAAATGGTTAGATCAATGATGAGCTATGCAACATTGCCTATTTCGTTACGGGGTATGCCTTAGAGGCGTGCATACTTGCTAAATCTAGTACCGTCAAGTCGATCGAAAAGACCCCTTCGAGTTGTGGTTTGGCGCATGAGCTCAGTTTAAGCCACATAAGGATATGGGCGATCCGGCACGTGTCTTTGAACAAGAAAGTCGACAAGTTGGAGGCTAGATCGACGCAAGGTTGTTTATTGGCTATCTAGAGGAGCGAAGGTGGTTTATTCTATAGTCCTAAGGATCGGAAGGTCATTATTAGCACTAATGCCCGATTCTTAGAAGAGGATTATATGAAAATCATAAGTCCAAAGTTGAAATCATTCTTCAAGAATTAGAAGATGATCGTATTCCACCACCGATTAGGCCAAAGGTGCGAGATGTCGAGTCTAGTGGGAGGATCGACACGGATACTTCAAGAAATTGAAGTGGGTCGAGTTCCTTTGGAGATACCGACCGTCAAGTGGTACCTACCCGACAAGTTGTGCAAGATAGAGAACCACAAGTTTACGCACCCACCGTTGCCATTGTGCTGTAGAACCTCGTCGTAGTGGGAGGGTTGTTCGTCAACCCGGCGATTTATGTTCGTGGGTGAATCTTGGTTTAGTCGTGAGACGAGCAGCAATAATCGACCCATGGACATACTGAGGAGGCGTACAAGATATTGATGTAAGATCATGGCACACCGCTATGGACTTAGAAATGGAGTCCATAACGGCTATGGATGTATATGAAAGACACCTCTACGGATGGTAAGGAAGCCATAGGTAGTAAGTGGATATCTGAGAAGAGAGATTCGATGGAGAGGTTTCGACTTTTAAAGCCGTGCTTGTGGCGAAAGGATACACTCAGTTGAGGGCATCGATTTCGATGAGACCTTTTCGCTGTAGCAATGCTCAAATCCATCGAATTCTTACGGCCATAGCGCCCACTTGAACTAGAGGTTTGGCAAATGGATGTTAAAACCGCTTTTCTAAGCGGTTACCTTGAGGAAGGTAGAGACATCTATATGCAACAACCGAAGGTTATGTGGTAAAGGGTGAAGAGCATCTAGTATGGAAGCTTAAGAAGTCCATTTATGGACTTAGCGAACCTCCGATCATGGAACTTACGCTTTGACGAGGTCGTAAAGTCTATGGATTTACCAGTTGCCTAGCGAGAGTTGTGTGTATCGGTTAGATGTCAACGGTGATGTGGTATTTCTTGCACTTTATGTAGATGACATTCTTCTAGTTGACAACAACGTGAAGTCATTATCGACGTAAAGAGTTGGTTATCCGATCAATTTCAAATGAAAGACCTAGGAGATGCGCGTACATTCTTGGGATCAAGGTTTACCGAGATCGCAAGAAGAAAATGTTGAGCTTATCTCGGGCGTCTTACATTGATCTTGTGATTACTCGTTTTAGTATGCGAGACCGCCAAGAAAGGATTGCTACCTTCGGACATGGCGTTCCTTTATCTAAGACGCAGATCACCTATGATTTGCAAAGGAGATAGAGGAAATGAGACAAGTTCCTACGCTTCCGCCGTAGGAAGTCTCATGTACGCAATCTATGCACGAGGCCGATATACGCTATGCGGTAGGCATAGTAGCTGATATCGATCTAACCTTGACAAGCTCATTGGATTGCGATAAAGCATATACTCGATTACGAAAAGGACTCGAGATTATAGGCTTGTTTACCATGCAGATAGTCTAATGCCTTTGGGTTATACAGACTCGGATTTCC
This sequence comes from Salvia rosmarinus, assembly GCA_036937905.1. Lineage (NCBI taxonomy): Eukaryota > Viridiplantae > Streptophyta > Magnoliopsida > Lamiales > Lamiaceae > Salvia > Salvia rosmarinus. The sequence continues at coordinate 60,946,261 of CM072822.1, read as the reverse complement.
AAGCTGACCGTGATGAGAAAAAGTCAACCTCGGGCTATGTGTTTACCTTGGGAGGTGGAGCCGTATCCTGGCGGAGTGCAAAGCAGCGATGCATTGCGGACTCTACCATGGAAGCAAAAAATGTAGCCGCTTCGGAGGCTATTAAGGAGGCTGTATGGTTCAAGAACTACCTCATGGATCTAGATGTGGTACCTAGTTTGCCCTAGAGTATCATAGTTTACTATGATAACTCAGGTGCAGTGGCAAACTCGAAGGAACCACGGATCCACAAGGCAACCAAACACATAGAGAGAAAGTACCATGTCATACGAGAAATCGTTAGATGAGGAGACGTGCTGATTGCAAAGATTGATATATCGAATAACCTAGCGGATCCATTCACGAAAAGCCTGCCGCAAAAGTCTACGTCGGGCACGTTAGATGACTTGGATTGCGCATGATGGCACCCACTTAGAAAGGAAACTTTTGTATAAGTGGGAGAAGCAAAGTGATGGTTGTTTGTAATGGCTAGTAGAGAGTCACATTGTATACTAAAAGTTTGCTTTAGTATAAGTGGGAGATTGTTGGATTTGTATACTGAAAGCAGTATGGTTGAGCTTGTATACAATGTTTCCTGTTACCACTATTACAATCTCTATCTGAATTGAATACTTGATTGCATATATCGTGTCCCCTTATCTCATAGATAAGTTAGATCATACTGATGTGTAGAAGATCACGAAGTGCGTATGATTGGTCAAGCTTAATGAGATATAAAAGTTTCACTGGTGAGACAACTTGAGGACGAATTGTCGGTATAGCTGCAGTATAGATAAGAAGTGACTTGACTTGGTTACTTGTCTATCTTTGGTATGTCTCGACGTATTGAAGGATCACAGTGAGATGTGTTCTTCTATCGACCGTAGTGAAGAACCAAGATCTCGGTGACTTACGATGATCTAAACCTCGATAAGGTATTAGGTGAGTATGAGTTCTTGACCATCACTTTGACTTGTTATGGGTGAGGTTATATGTTCTAACCCAAGATTCTCGCATCTTGGGTGGTGGCGATCTTATATGTCACGCTAGTTATCTCATGTCGAGTCACCGTATCCGTTCGGGATGATGGCGTCCCTTAAGGAGCTCAAAGTTTTATTGTACTAAACCCTGCAGGTTGAGTTAGCTCAAGTACAATAATAAGGTTGAGTGGTACTACTTAAAGAATTAAAGATATTAATTGTTTTAAGCAGTCAGATTGCTATAAATAATTAATGGACGTGTGATATCTTAAATACGGGGATTCGTAATGTCTAAGTGCAAGTTCGACTCACCATCGGTAATAAAGGGTAATTGACATTCTTTCTCTAGTGGCATGATCGAATGTTTATAAATTAATTTATGTTACGGGTGAACATAAGATAATTAATTTATTTGGGGCCCATCTTTATTCCTTGCATTTGATCCTTGGGCTGGCCCATCCAGGCCCGTAGCACTGAGGAAAATCGGCACCCCAATGTAGCTCTCTATGGCAAGATTTTATTCTCTTTATCCTACAAGGATATTATTATATTTATGGTATATGCATAGATCCTTTCCATATAAGATTATGGTAATAATCCTGAGAGTATGGTAATAATCCTGGGAGTATGGTAATTTCCATAAAGAATTATGGTAATTTCCATATGGGATTATGGTAACTTCCATATAGGATTATGGTAATTTCCATATGGGTTTAAGGTAGTGAATTATAAATATAAGGTATGAGATAAAGTCTAGGTTAATGCTAATTAATCCCACACATATTTTGAAATTCCATAGTTCTTGGGGATGATTTTGAGAAACCATCTTAGAGCATTGGGTGATTTTCGGTGCATTCTCCATAGATCGTCCTCACTCGGCGTTGGAGATTGGGCAACGGGATACAGATTCGAGAAGGTCAAAAGCACGAGTCCGTTCGTTTCGATCCGTTCGTCTGTTCGACCGACCTCTGATCAAAGGTAAACATGAGAAAACCCTACGTGTTGCAATTAATTATATAGACGCATGCTAGGTATATAATCAATGTATGGTGAATTAAATATCCAAGATAGATCCTCGGGGCGAGGGCTAGACATATGTCTTCCCTACAGAATTTATGGGAATTATTGAACATATATACTAAAAGATGAAAAATGAAAGTTTAGTACAAAGTTATGATTTTATGTGATGAGTTAGATTAAGGTTTGAACGGATCATGGATTAATGATTATTGATGATAAATGAGTATAATTGTGAGATGTTTGATATTAAATGGATTGTTGATTATGAAATTATGAAATTATGAAATTTCATAATAAGTATAGTCGAAGGGCATAATAGAACTAAGATGTAAATGAATGAGTTTGAATTTGTTTTAAGTTCCTAAATGTATATTTGAGCATATGGTGATGATTGGTGGAGTTTGGGATGAAAATTTGTTAAGTTGGATTGATATGGCAATTCCAATTATAAACGTTACTCTGCCGAAATTTCGTTAGAAATTATTTAATAATAATATGTTTTGAAATTTTAATTGGTAAACTATTTATAAATGTTTAAGTGAAATTTAATTACTTGAAATTGTTTAATTTCTTTAATCATAGGATGTGATCTAAGTTTTAAGTTATTAAGGAATGAATTATGGAATAATGCGATAAGTCTAACCTAATCTTAGATAGGTAAGACTAAGATATAGTTATAATATGTTCTAGTGGATAAGGAAGTTTGCTAAATTCAATGATAATCTTATTTTACAAGGAACGAGCAAAGGAAGTCGGGAAGTGAAAGACGAAGAAACAAATGTTTGGAGTAATCGATATCAGGTGGGTAATGCCTTTCAAATTATTTTGGAGCAAAGTTAATGCTATGCTTTAAACTTATTGCTATTGTGATAATGTTAAATCACCACATTATGGATATGTTGAAAATGAATAATTTACCACATTGTGGGTATGACAGCAATTGACCTATCTACGGTAGGAAAATGTTATGTACTGTGCACAGGTTTATGGCCGTGAGCTTATAAATGTAGGCCGGCCATGGTATTGGGGAGAAGGCCTACTTCCCATTACCGAATGACGTAGATAGGGTATGACCGTAGTTGGAAACCTTCGGGACCAACTCGGGTATATGATGCCGGTATGTTTCAAAACGTGAATGTGTGGTGATCAAATCATGAAATTTTCTTATGAAATAATTATTCAAGTTATATTCTCAACTCATAAATAAAGAAAATTTCATAAGTTCTGAAAGCTGTATTTTGGTAATTACCCACTGAGTACTCTTTGGTACTCATACCCGAAAAGTGTTTTATCTGATGCAGGTTGAGCGCAGAAGAGATATGGGCTTTGGAACTGAGCTTAGTCTTCCTTTTGTTTTGAATAGTTAGACCCGAATGTTGTGTCTTCATACATGACATTCATTACTCTTACGCTGTTGACCCTGAAACTTGAAACTATACTTTTGAAAACCTTGTAAATGTTTGGAAACGTTTATGTACATATTGTTGAGGCTGTGACCTCGCTTGTCGTTGTTGCTTGATGTTGGTTATTTGCTATTGTGCAGATTGGCTTATCCATTTTCTAGAGGATATGCCGTCCAATTTGTCCACAATTTTATTGTTTTAACCAGTCATGATCTGATTATTTAGTTAATCCTCTAATTAATTAGTCGGGTCGTGACAAGTTGACTTAACAATCTTGCTTACATGTACAAGAAAAACCAAGCTTTCAGCAACGAACACTTTGATGCTTATTTGCCCAACTTCTACTTTTAAGAGGTTTTGGTATAAGAGGTTTCCAACTTGGGGTTTGAGCTGTCACATGCGGTAACTCAAAATTTTCTAGGCTTAAGATATTACAAGATAGCTATCTAGGTAGCTATCTAGATGCCCGGTGCTATCTAGATGCTAAGCTAATAATTATATTTTGAGTTTTATGAATTTACTCGTAACACTTAGAACTCTCTTTTTTGAAGTACGTTATTTGAAAGCTTTAAAAGATATGAACTTGAGTTCTTGAGGGTTAGAATGCGCAACATTTTCAGTGACCTTCAATTCAAAGGTTGGATCATACGGGTATTTATTGAAGAGACGATAAATAGTGTCTTTTGAGGGAATATCAATCATATCAATTTCATTTGTCGTTTGAAATCTTCCTGTTTGAATCCTCGTACATCGCTTTCTGTATCTGCAACATCGTACAACTGAGCTCTACACCTCTAAATGGTAATTATGACTTGTCAAGATCTTCTGCATATTCGCTCTGACACATTAAAAGTCAAACAAATAACTTCGTATTTCTTCAGTAAGGCTGACTCCATGTTTCTTTAGTACAATATTTCGAGTATCATCAGTAGAGTCAGCTTTGTATTCTTTCAATAGCATGGACTCCTTCTTTTTCCAGTATGGTGACATCGAGTCTTCAGTAGACACTTCAGTTTCGACGTAGATGTCACGCCCCAATTCCTAATATAATATGGAAGCTCGTAAATCGAGACGTGACTAATAAAATTCAGAAAAATATAAGGTAAAAAGTTGACTCGAATGATCAAGGCAATAAACCCTTAGAATTTGGGAATAGCTTCCTAAATGAAAATGGAAGACATCGAATGATGTAATCCAATCAAAATAATAATTATCCTCAGGATCACAAGTTTAGTATCGTGCTTACGATAGCGATATACATCAAAATACTAACATCAAGGATTTAGAAGCTCATCAAAGATATAATTCAAGTCGTGACAAGAAGGAAAAATGAAATTAGAGCTAGCTCATCAGTGAAGTCTAAATACGGAAATAATCCGTCAAAATACGGAGTGAACTCTAATCTCGGCCTGCCCGTCCGCCCATTGATCAACACGAAAACATTTGAAAATATTTGGGTGAGTACTAATGTACTCGGTGGACATGCATTTTCTATAAACATTTCATAAATTAGTAAGCGGTTTATCGATCATGATAACATAACTTAGAAGATTTTAAAGAGAAACCATTTCTAAGCATGCAAAATATTTCATTTATTGGACCCATTGTCACGACTCTTCTGTTACTCGCTTTGATCCCGGGCCTCTAGCCACCGTCGGATCACATGCCTCCATTATTGTCATCGGGGACGTAACCCGGACAAATTCTTAATTTCATGACGTACTTCGGAACCCATCCAGACAAGCACCCTTATAACGCCTCATGATTATGTTAGTGCCCGATGGAGATCAACCCACCGAAACAACTAACTAGTGTACACAATTCTCAATTAACATATTAAGTTTAAAAGAGAATCTCGATCGATACATTTACGAGCCTTAAACAGAGCAGAGCGCACAAAAATATTTTATTGGATAAACAATTTGAATTTCATGAAATATTAGAGCATATAACTCAAATATATTTTTGTTAAATAAAGCCCACCTTGATAGGACAAAGCCTGATGAAATCACTATTGTATACGTCTCGGGAAACAACGCTAATCCCATTGATCGACAAAACCTACAAGAAGCACTAGTCTTAATAGGTCTCGAAAAGCTAGCCTTAAGTTCAAGTAAAGGATGATACTAACTTATGATTTGTTAAGCCCGGGTTTTCAAAATATAATTAGATTTGAAAACTAATATATATCGGCTAAGGGCACCAACAATACCCTTGCTCGACTTTTCGTTTAAAAATCCATTTAATTTCATAATCTTCTTATGATAAATACTTTTTACGAAAGTATAATGCAATTGACATACATTCTAAATTCGTATATATTAAGGATTCTCGCTTAATATAACACATAATAAAATTATCAAATTATGCACTTGTCTAACATAATTTAATTTATTAGACATTCTAACTTAATTAACTTCATTAAAAGAAATTAATTACATTAATTAAATAGGTCATGATCATAAATAAAAGTAACTTAAACTTGGACTTAACCTTAACTTAATCAATTAATTAATTAAACTTAATAGTAATCAATTAATTACTTAATTAACTTACCATAATTAAATAATTTAAACTTATATTTAAGTTTAAGTTAATTATTTATTTAATTAGACCTAATATAATTTAAATAATTAAGTCTCAAAGTTAAACCTTATTTATTTAATTAATTTAAGTCCAAAGATTTAATTAATTAAAGCAAGTCAAACCATTAATTAAATTAAAGTCCAATCATTAATTAAATCTAAGCCCAACTATTATTTAATTAACTAAGGTCCAACTATTTATTTTCGGCCCACTTCCTTTATTAAATTCTCGGCCCAAAATTTAAAACAAATTGAGACCCATTAGCATCAATTAAAATAAGTCCAGCCCAACATTTTAAATAAGGTCAGCCCATCTTTCATTTTATTCTCGGCCCAAATCTAAAACAATTTATAGCCCAAGTTCCTATTTATGACTTGGGCCCAAAATTTATAATAGCCCATTTAGCAATCAAATAAATGAAATAAACAGAAGCCCAGTCCACTTAATTTAAAACAATTCAAATCCAGCCCATTTACTCACAAACCCTAAACCTAAATTTCTTCCCCCCCCCCTCCCCCACCATTTTTTCGACGTCGTCGCTTGCGTGCCATAGCGGCGACTTCATTTTTCATTTTCTTTTTTTTTTCTTATCTCTATCTCTCTCTCTCTCTCGGACACAACAACGCAGCACATATACGCGGACACACACATATACGCGGACACACAAACATACGCACACGACACCACTGCCATCTCCGCCGGTCGGCGAGTCACGCCATCGCCGCCGCAACCTCAGCTCCTTCTTCTCTCTCTGTGCCCCCTCCCCCGTGAACCGACGCGCACACACAACAGCCCACACACACGCTGATCTCCTTCCTCCTCGCTGCACGATCGCCGCCGTCACAGGTCCGACGCCGTCGTCGTCGCACCAGGTAATACACACACACACGCAAGACAACAACACACATGCACATGGCGCACACACGCATGCGACGCACACACACAACGACGAGCCACCACGTTGCTGCCCCCCTATTTTCATCTCGTCTCACGCCTCTCCTCTCCTTTCGGCCGAACGCCAGCAGCCGGAGCCACCAACGCCGTCGCCGTCGTCTCTCTCTCTCGGCTCTCTATCTCGACTCCCTCTCGGCACTCATACAGCCACAATGTAGCAACACACACACACATACAAACTCTATCCTTTCTTCCTTCAAAACTCACGCACACACACACTAACCTTATAGCACACACACACACAACATATACATATACACATATACACACTAAAATGAATAGGGGATTAAAGTTAAACCTTGTGTTCTCTTATTGGGGCTGCAGGAAATGAGAGAGTGAATTTGTGAAATGGAGGCTAGGGTTCAAAATTTTGAAGAAGAGAGGCTTATATAGTGTAGGGTTTGGTCTGTCCATTGGGCTTTACTTTTGGGCTTTTTAAACTAAAGCCCATTAAACAGTTTATTCTTACGGGATCAAAGTCCGATCTTAAAGATTATAAATTAATTTAAACATTAGCATAAAATTATTAATATAATTATTTATAAGTATATATATAAATCATATTCGATTATTATATTTTATATAATAATTCTCGTAATCATTTCATAATAATTAATGAAATAAATTATTTTGTTGGAATTTAATAAAAATTTCTTTCACTGGGCACGAATCATTTTAAAATTCTAAGTTCGAAGTTATTCTAATCCTATTGAGAATGACGGGTATGTGATGAGATAACCGTGACTTTGACTTCATCACTGCGGCATGACATTAAGTCATTTTCTTGACTACTTTGTCTTCAGTAGTGCTGAATCTTTAGTCTCCAGTCTTCGACTTCAGTCTTCAATAGCACTGACACTAATACTTCCATCATTACAACTGGCTTTAATACTGCTTCTTGAATTCCTTCAATATTCATAGTGATAGTTCTTCTGCTAAAATCCATAGACATTAAAAGTTCCTTAACATGTGAGCCATACTATATTACATCAATAAGGCGATTATCTAAGAGGTTTTGATATCTAATCAAAACACAAAGTTAAAATAAAAAATTTCCAACAATAATCCAAATTCCACATGGCATTTCCATGTGCATCGGACGAGTCACATCAAGATTCTGGAGATAAAAAAATGAACACATTATTTTTGAGACAATAATGATAGTTGATAGTTTGAAATAAATAATTCTGATATTTCAAAATATATTTTATAAAGAAAATATTGTTTAGAATTTAAAGTAATATTTACTCTGAACAAAATAAATGTCATCTAATAAAAAAGGAAAAGAGGGGGAAAAACTGACCATGGCAATGGACAAATTTAATCGAGTCATGATTTCAATAAATAAATCAAAATTCCTATGATCATTGCGACCATTGACCTTGCCCTTGCCTTTGTTCCAATATTTGTAGAATGACTGCTTTGCGGAGCAGGCACTTGTAAAAATCATAAATCAAATTAGCTCTCATAAAGTTTAAACAAATATATTCATAAATCAATAAGATGTCCAAAGCACTCTCCCAACTCCCAACTAAGAATACCTGCACAAAAATAAATTAGAAAAAAAAACTTAAAATCAACTCAATTCCTACTTCTTTTGTTTAGTGGTAAATATTTCAATCTCTTGCTGGAAATTTATATCCAATATAGAATTAACACAAAAACTTAGGTAGGACGACCGTATCTATGGTCGGGTCATTTCATAGGTCGAATCCGATCTAGACTCATCCGAATCTGATTCGACCTATAAATATGTCATTGTATCACTTGTTGTGAATAAATATATTGCTTGTCCTAAATAAAATGTATCATTTTATCATAATAAATATGTCATTGTATCAATTGCTGTAAATAAATATATAACTTGTTGTAAATAAATAGATCATTGTATCACTTGTTGTGAGTAAAAATATCAATTACTCTTAATAAATGTATCACATCATCTGAATAAATATATCATTTACGAATGTGCATATCAACACTAACATCGACCCCACCCAATTTGGCCTATAAACACGTCATTATATCACCTGATGTGAATAAAATATATAACTTGTTTTAAATAAGTGTCATTTGCTCTGAATAAATGTATTATTTGCTCTGAATAAATGCTGTAAAATACATCACAAACTTTAAATAAACGATCATTATATTATTTATTATGAGTAAATGTATCAATTACTTTTAATAAATTTATCATTTACGAATTAAAATACCAACACTAATACCAAGACTAACACTTTTAGGATTTAAATAACACTATTATATTTGTATTACCCCAAAATGCCTGAGAAAAAATGTTCAAATAATTTAAATTGTATTTCTCTTACCTTCATTCTCATTTCCTACCAAATTATTCTTTCCTACATGATACATCTCATATATATATAGTGCACAAACATTGGCAAGATAAAATTTCACATCTAAGCAATTGATCCTGACACAACACAAGCATGCTCTTACAACAATGATGTAAGAAATTCCATGCCTTGTAACAATCTCCAACAAAATAAATATACAATAAACAAATATATATATATATAAATGGAGTGGATCAAATGATAACTATATCTTTTTTGAGAACTATGCATAAGACGCTTAAAGATGATGCACAAACGGTATAAAATTGTGCATAACGAAAACTTTCTAAAATTATTTTGTTGTGCAACAATTTTAGAAAGTTTTAGATTATATAACTTTATCTTGTTTTGTGTATTATCTTCAACGTCTTATCGTATTCTCAAGTTCTTAAAAAGATGAGTTCTCATTTGGATCCAACCCCTATATATATATATATATATATATATATATATATATATATATATATATAATTGAGGGCCTGATAGCAATAATTACAAATTAGTAGTGCGCAACCCATGCCTATATATTGACTAATGGTAAACAACTTTGGCAAAAAAATTAAACAGTAAAGGACGGATGCAGAATGTGAATGGCATCTAACAATTTCACCTGCTGCAATGTGCAAACATGTCTTTTCTTTCCAACCTTTGCACTTCAATTTTTCTTTTTCACGATGAAATTGAAAAAAGCAGACAAAGAAAATGATGGGAGGCAATCAAGAAAACAACTTTTCAGCAAAAATCGTTGGCCAAAAATCACTGCTGTATAGTAATTTTTTTCTTTTTCTCATACCACGTTACCGATGAGTGTTACATCACATTCTCTCTTCTTTTTTCGTTCAAGATACGTAAAAACAAAAGGAAAAGAACAAGATGAAAAAGAGGGTCTTATTTTGACCATTTCTGATTCCCTTCTTGTCAAGAATGTATGTCTTAACAAACAAAGAATCTATCGAATCTAAAGAAAGAAAAAGAAAAACAAGAATCCTGCGTTCCCACTCTACACTCTTCGATCACCGCAGGACTAAAACACGATACATGGTCAAGAAGGCGTGTGGAGGATGGGAATTTGGGAATCTTGAAAACTCCAAAACGGTTATGTAATATCAGTTAGGAAGAGGTGAAAACAATCAAGCCACGTCGTGTAAAGTTAGGGCGCTCCGAAATGTAAATATCTACATCTGATGAGGATATGAGGAAGTGAATTAGACAAGAAAAGTCAGACGGGTGCTAGCTGCATTGTGTTGGAAGATAATGAGGGAATGTGGCTTACCTTTCTCGATTTTTGGGCAAGGAGAAGTCCCCATCGTTCCTCTGCTAGAAAAAGCCCGGAGACACGAGCTGCAGAGATGGGGGCAACTTTTAGTACACATGTGATATCATTTCAAGCTAGAGAAAACATGAGATCACTTGCTCCTAAGTCCTAAATGATTTATAACAAGGTCGAAAATATGAGCTAAAACCCAAATGTGTAATCAAATGTTCAAATAGATAAAAGATCGTAGTGTTTGTCCATGTGAAACGGTTACAAATAACACAATATGCAATTAGGGATGCAACAAAAGCAACTGAACACAGAAAAGTTTAGATGTGTGAAAATGAAAAAGACTGCTTTTTTTCGAGTATATTTTGCAGTCATTTAGGTGACGAGGAATGTGGTTACTACATCACATTAACAGTTGCACAAGACGGATAAACCAGAGGCATGATGTTTACTCGTACCAGATTCGTTTCGTCCCATTTCAGAAGAAACAGAGTTCTGTATAACCATGTGAGTAAGGCAACAGCTCCTCCACCTCGATTCTTGAGCTAGAGCAACTCATACTTTTCCTCAACCGGTTTGGTATTGACTCGATCTCTGCCCGAAACACACTAGAAACGGGTCTATGATCTGAAAACTTAGACTCCCCACGAACGTATGATAATTGCTGAAGGCCACCACCATACCACAAGATTCGATCACACCTTTAGATATCAAAGCAATCGTATAAGCACTTCAAATATTTGCAATGTCGATAATTAATGCAGGGTTCAAGAATTCGTACCATGCAGGCGTCCTTCGTTTCTCTTTTGGATGCATGTCGTCTCCTGCATATCTATCTGAGTTATGTGAGTATTTATAAGTAGGAGGGAAATATATCTTCCCTTCTCTCCACCCATCAAAAACACGACCTCGCCTCTGCTCTATCCGCAGCTGTCAAATTAATATTTTAAAAAATTAATTCAAATTTGTATTGGTCAATCAGCAAAGAATAACAAATTTTAGAGCATTAGTATCATACTTGATCTTTTTCCAATAACGCTCGCCAATTTTGCATTTCGATAAGTGCTTTAGCAGACCGGAAGGGCAGCGCTATACGGTAGTTGAGATCTCCAAGCCAAATAATCCGACTACAAAAAGTTGTTTGGCATCAGGAAACAGTAATCGTTAGGGAAACGAAACCAAGCATAGAAACAAGGGATATTACTCGTGTTCAAGAATTGTCTCTGGGGCTTTCTCCTCATTGACACCGTTGACTCGAGGGAATCTTGTTTTTCTCAAGATCTCCATGAAATCAGAATTTCGTCGTAGCTCATCCCCTTCTTTCTGACCAGACGTCAAGTGACTGCACACAAAGCAAAGGCTCGTCTGGTGCAACAACATGCTAATAGAGATGGATCCCTGCAATAATATTACAATTGTTTCAAGAACTGCAAAACGACTACTACGGAAACTGTTTCATCAATGTGAATGCATACCTTATTTCCAAGGTAGCCCATCAACCCTCTGCCAACGCACGAAACCTTGATGTTCTTGACATGTTCGGTCAGCTCGCTCCGAACCCAAACCATGAGATAGACTCCAACCATTTGCTTACTGGCTACTAATGAGTATCTTGAATGTCCGGGAACAGTGTACCCATTCTCAGCCGGCGGCTCGTACGCGCTGTAAGACATCGACGAATACAGAACCGTGCTAGGGGAATCCCCGGGCGGATAATCTTCGTCCGAACCTAATCGTGAAAAATCACTCGCCCTCTGGCCCCACGAGTAGTCGCTTGGCCGCCTACTCGACGAATAGTCGCTCGCTCGAGGACCGGAGGAGTAATCACTCGCCCTCTGACTCGACGAGCAGTCACTCGGCCTATGACCCCTTGGGTCATAGTCGCTGGGACGATGACCGAAAATCGCTCGATCGCACACGCTGAACCTCCGATCGAGGTGAGGCTGAGGAGCAGACATGTCATTCTCCATTCTCGAGCATTGTGGCGTCTGGAAGGATCGACGGGGGAAGAAAGTCGAGGCCTTGTGCCTGCTTGAGCCCTCGAAATCAGCATTCCACTCGGCAACAGGGTTGGGGACAGGCGATGGAGTGGAGCGCCCGCTGCCGCCGCTCGTGCCCGGAGCATTGTTTAGGGTTCTCTTAATTAGAGCAAGCCATTTTTTGGCAGGACCATTGTCTTCAGCTCCAAGAATGTTACCAGCACTGAGAGGAACTATCTCTTGAAATCTAGTCATATTGAAAAACACACGAAAAAAACAAAAGAGTTGTTGGTTAAAAATCAGAAGACATCAAGTCCCCTCACAAATAAGAATCATCAATCATACCCAAGCACATAAATATCAGCAGGAGGTGCAGAGTGAAGCCAATCATCTAGGTTCAAATTGCCCAGTGGCGTTTTTCCTCCCACGTTCCATGTCGATACGAAGAGACTGCTCGAAAAAACGAGACAAATACAGAAAAGACTTACAACCTGATATGCAAAGAAATGAAGCCTAGAAAATTGATGGCATTGATCAAAGAAAACAAACCTGTAGTTCTGTATGTTTATAATCTGAGGGTGATCGAGGTAGGCTCTCCCACGCCTTGAACGGGAACGTGAAAAGGAGCGCTCGATAGTCTTTGCTGATTTTTCTGCAGAATGAAATTGAGTGCCCTCTTCAAAATCGATGTCATCAATGGAGATAAAAGAAACATAACAGGAATTATCAACAAATTAGTTAGTAACAATACTATTTTTTTTTCCAGTGCACTTTATATTCTTCACAGCTTCATGAAATTTGGGAATTGAAAATTAGAACTATGATCTTACCTATTTTAATTTTCTTGACTGTAGATGGTTCTCTCTCTGAAAAGCTGTTCCTCCATTCAACATCACCACCTAGAGAGAGAGAGAGAGAGAATTATATATACATATATATCTACAACTTATACTTCAATTCTCTAAATTAAACATCCCCTTAATCTCTGCTAACTTTGACATAGAACCATAGCAGGTGGATCTTTGCCAATCCCTTTGCAAGTTTAGGTTATGTTAAAATTGTGCAGAACTGCTGAAGTGAAGTGAAAACAAAATTGTCTTTTTTTTATTAAAAATTAAATTTTGAAAGGAACCAACTAAATTTCATTGTTTGTCAATGAAAGACAAACCAGTGAAAGACAAAACACCAGCTGAAAATAAAGAAATTGTTTGTTTGCATTTGAAGCATCATAGATATCACTAATACATATAATGTGGCAGTCCAACAAAATACACAGAATGACCAGAAGAAGAGGTGAAATACAAAAAAAATATGCAAAGCATTTAAATACATCAAGAAACTAGAAAAATTATGTCACTCACCTCCATAAACAGCTTCATCAGCTTGAAATTCCTCAGTTTTGCTCTTGATATTGAACCATTTTCTGATCAGTTTCTTAGACCATGAGAGCTTCAAATTATACAAAAACCAAACTCATCTCAGCAAAAACAAAATAAATCAAATATTGCATCCAATTCAGCTAAAAAAGTAATCAAAAAAACCTTGGATTTCTTGGAACTTCCATCTTTCATCTTTGCACACTATTTCTTCATACGGCAAACTCTCAAACTTTGCCCCCACCCCCACCCCCCTACTCCGGAAAAATCTAATATTTTGCTCAAATCAACTCAAAAACAACAAAAATGCCTCTTCTCTGTCTTCGAATTCTTCCAAATCGCAACTTTGATATAAAAAGTAGCAAAATTTGCAAATGGGCATCCTCAATTTTGAAAAAAGCTTAAATCTTTCAGCATTCGAACATCAGGGCAAGAATCTCTCACAAGATTCAATCTTTTCTTTCTTGGTGAAAATGGTGCGCACACACAATACACTTAATGAATGTGACTGTATAAGAGAGAAGAGAGTAGAAGAAGAGCCCAACTTCACAACCCCGACTGCGAACGACTCAAATATGACTATATGGGGATGAGACAAGACTAACTTAGCAACAAGCCAATGCAACAATTATGAGAGGGAGAGGGAGAGGGAGACAGAGGCTTTTCTTTTTCTTTTTGTCAATTTTAATTTTCACTTTTTCTTGAAACACAGAACCTCGTTCTCAGCAGCAAAATAGTAACAGCAAAGTAGTACTATCATCTAATTTGAACAGAATAAAGCGATGCACTAACGCCATTTCTTTCTATTCTCTCTCACTCACACACACACCAAGGCCCAGTGCCCAATGCCGGCCCAGCATGAAAGGAGGAGCAACGGGCACGTCGTTTTGCTACAGTTTAAGCCCTAAAACGACCTGCCCAGAGTGCCTTCGATGGTCAGCAAAAGCGATGAGAGAGAGAGAAGGAGAGATTTGATAAAAAAGAGTAAATATTTGCTTCCCCTTTGGAATTTGGTGTTGCCAACAAAGTTAAAGCGGATAATAAAGAAAGGACATAATAAAGAGAGTTTGATCCGTAGCAGCAATAGTAGCAGAATCCACCATTTTTCTATATTTATATATGACATGATTTTGGTGTTATTCTTTTGAGGGTTTTTTACTGTTGCTTCTGTTGCTTTAAACAATGCTTGTTTTCCTTTGCTTTCCTTGGGCTCTGCGAATTTTTTTGTTTGTCTGCATGGATTTAGGAATGCCTACAGTGATGAAGTTGTCAATTGTTTGTGTATTAAGCCTTCTTATTATCCTCTCCCTGCAGCACTGACCTCCCATTATTTTTTATAGAATCTCATAATTTATCTAATGTGCACTGCCATCATATTATTACCCCCTATCAAGAAATCATCAGGCTAATGTTATTGCCATGTGATAAATCTAGTGTATGTTAATATGCGAGATTTGTATAAGCGATAAAAACACCAAAGAACTTACGTGGTTCGATCGATGAGTGATCTACGTCCACGGAGGAGTGATTCCTCAATACTTTCACTATGATTTGATTACAGTGAGTGTAGTTAAAAGCTCTTAGTATTCAATAAGTTGTTAACCCTTCTACCTTCGATCTAACTCATATTTATACATATCTGAGGATCCCTAAGGCGGGATCTGATCCTCTCCCATGTAGGGACTCTCCCTCTCGCATGTAGGGACTCTTTCTCTCGTCTGTAGGGACTCTTCCTCTCGCGTGTAGGGACTCTTGGCCTTAGTGTGGGGTGGGGGCGATTAGGGTTTGGAGGCGATTCGGGGTTTGGGATTCGGGGTTTGGAGGTGGGCCTTTGCCCAACCGCGTGGCCGTTATTAATGTCGAGGCCCGGCTCGTTTGGGCTGTCGGTGGGCACAGCGGTTGGGTCATATCCCATCATAGCCACGAATAGTCGGGAACAACCATGCCGAGGGTGAAGTGAAGAATGCGCTTTGCCGAGGTGGGATGTTGCTTCGGTGAGGTTGTTGTCGAAGGTTTTCGATCTCTTTGATGTCGGGGTTTGATCGGTTCGCTGGATCCGAACTTAGGTGAGCGGTTTGCCGTTGGACGAATCGGTTGTTGCCACGTTCGAGCTGGGTCGCTCGAGTTGGATGGCGATGTCCGTCGGGAGAATCCGAGGTGGCGAGGCGGCCATGCATCTGGAGGCGAGATGGGGTCGAGCGTAGGGAAAACTAGGTTTAGCCCTGGCCCCGAGGATCTATCTTGGATATTTAATTCACCATACATTGATTATATTCCTAGCATGATTCTATTTAATTAATTGCAACACGTAGGGATTTTCTCGTGTTTACCTTTGGATCTGTCGGGGTCGAGCGGAATGAGCGGATCGAGACTGGTGCTTTGACCTTACGGGTGTATCCGGTTACCCAATCTCCAACGCCGAGTGAGGACGATCTATGGAGAATGCTTCGGAAAATCACCCAATACTCTCTCACAATTCTCGAAAATTTCCTCACAATAAAACTATGTGATTCTCGAAAATTTGCTAGCAAATAATGAGCATTAACCTAGACTTTATCTCTTACCTTATATTTATAATGCACTACCTTTATCCCAAAGGATTATTACTATAATCCTATATGGAAAGGATCTATGCATATCCCATAAATATAATAATATCCTTGTAGGATAAAGAGAATAAAATCTTGCCATAGAGAGCTTAAGGGGGCGCCGATTTTCTTTGGCTTATGGGCCTGGATGGGCCAGCCCAGGGATCAAATGCAATGAATAAAGATGGGCCTCAAATAAATTAATTATCTTATGTTCATTGAACATAAATTAATTTATAAACATTTATTCATGCCACTAGAGAATAAATCTTGACTTACCCTTTATTACCGAAGTTGAGTCGGGCTTGCACTTAGACATTCTGAATCCCGTATTTAAGATATCGAGCGTCCATTAATTATTTATAGCATTACGACTACTTAAAATAATTAATAGCTTTAATTCCTTAAGTAGTACCACTCAACCTTATTATTGTACTTGAGCTAACTCGACTGCGGGGTTTAGTACAATAAACCTTTTGAGCTCCTTAAGGGGCGTCATCATCCTAAATGGATACGGTGACTCGTCTGGATAACTAGCATGACATACAAGCACCGCCACCACCCGAGATCACGGAGAATATTGGGTTAGAACATATAACCCTCTTGTAACAAGTCAAGTGATGGTCGATAACTCATACTCACCTAATACCTTATCGAGATTTAGATCATCGTAAGTCACCGAGATCTAGGTTCTTCACTACGGTCGGATAGAAGAACTCGTCTCACTTTGATCCTTGATACGTCGAGGCGTGCGGCATAGATAAGCAACCAAGTCAAGTCACTTCTTATCTATACATGACTATCCGACAAATCGTCCTCAAGTTGTCTCATTTGTGAAACTTTTATATCTCATTAAGTTTGACCAATCATACGGACTTACGTGATCTTCTACACCTTGTATGATCTAACTTATATATGAGATAAGGGGACACGATATATGCAATCAAGTATTGATTCGAGATAGGAGATTGTGATAGTGGTAACAGAAACATTGTATATAAGCTCAACCAAAAGCGCTTTGAGATACAAATCCAACACGAGGCGAGTTTGTGATGCATCGATTACGGGCATGTGCCGCTTGTCGAGGACCGAATCGAGTCGTCTGTCTTGGGACGAGAGATATCCTGCGATGGGATGTTGAGGTCCGACACAGAAGCGGCGTCGGCCCAAGTAATCTGAGATCCGATCGGATGGAAATCATTACGGATGATTCGAGGACCGAGCCGGTTAGCGATATCCATTCGGAAGATACGAGGCCGAGTGGATAGAGATATCCATCCGAATGATGTCGAGGTCCGAGGTCGGTGATGAGATCGACTCGAGATATCGGCGTCGGGTGACGACGTCGTATGTAAGTACAATGCCGAGGTTGGTCGAGTAATGATTGCGATTGGACCGGTTGTCGGTAGCGTTGATCACGTCACTTGCGCAGATGGTTGGTGGGGGCTCGAAGCAGCGCGTCTCCTCCTTATCAAATTGCAATCACCACGTGGGAAGTTGAAGCGGCAATTTGGGCGACCATTCGTACTATAAATAGGCCTAATAAGAAGCTGTTCACTTTCTTCTCCCCGTCGTTCCCGAGCAAAAGAAAACTCACGGACTTTCGAGTTCTCGAAATCCATCCCGACTCATCGAAGCGATAACCCGTCATTTAAAAAGTAAGTATGACTTCCTCTTCTGCCCATTCTTCTTCTTCTCCCGATAGTGAGGTAGAGATTAGAGACTATATGTGCTATGATTTTGCGGGTAAATCCTTAGGTATTAGCGCTAAGGTTCCACCGTTTTCTTCTGCGTGGGATAAGTATAAGGTCAGGGACGTCAGATCGCCTCTCGATCATTGCCAAATACTCAAAGTAGGGAGGGAGTGCCATCTGCCGGCGGATGCCTGGTGGTGCCTACCGGGACCCCGTGACCGGGCTTTGGCTCCCACGGAGGGTTTTTTGACGGTGTATGTAGATGCCCTTAGGGCGGGCCTAAGATTCCCCCTAGCCCCGTTTTTTGAATATCCGGGAATATTTCCAAATTCCTATTTGCCAATTTACCCCAAACTCTATTAGGTCGAAGTGGGGATGGAGATTTCTGCTTCTGGCATAGCCGAGGAATTTTCTTTTGAGGTTTTGATGCGCTTTTCGATTGTCGAGACCACGGGGGTGTGTATTATTTTTCACCTCGGCAACCATTTAGGATAGCTGCCCCTTCTAAAGTGTCGCAGTGGCAGAGTAAATACTTCTTTTTTGGTCGACGGGTACCCAGTGCAGTGGGGTTGGGTAAGATGAGGGATCCGAAAGTGAAACCCCCGGTTCATAGAAGACCAGCTCAACACGCTCGGTGAAGTCTCCGTAGGATTCACGGGGCGACTGAATAAGGCCGGATTGAGCGTTCACGGGTCAAAGGCCCCAGGGTCGAGGTCCGATTTGGGTGAGGGCACCTTCCTCTTCTTACTCCTCATAAATCTGATTTTGCTGTGCTAACGCGATTTTCTTTTGTCATGCAGTGAAACTGACGCAGCAAGAGAAGGGCTCACGATCACCGAGCAAGGCGCCTCCAAAGAAGAAGGCGGTGGTGAACTTGCCAAGCCCCTGAAGAAGGTTGACGATATTAGTCAACTGATGATGGGGCCTCTGCCGGGTCGAGCCAAGACCGGACGCAGAGACTCGAGCCCGCTCGAGTACAAGGTGCGGCCCAGGCTCGGTCGTATCCTCCACAGGTACAAATTCCTTCCACATCGGCTTTATCCGCTCTGCGATCTGTATTAACTTGTGTTGCTTTTTAGGATGCGAACTCGGTGGCGGGGTCCTACAACGTCTTTCTTTGGGGACCTGCAACTTGCCACCGGGTTCATTCTTGAGAGCTCGGCCGGATGGTGGTATTTGGAGCGGGAGCTTCTTCTTGTGGCGGACGCCGATGCCGTCGTGGCTGTGAGGCGGAAGGCGACGCCGCGAGGGTTCTTCTTGAGGCCGCCCGAAGAAGATGGCTTGGGCCTTGGAGGTCGCCCGGGAGCTCGGGAGGCGGCGAGGCGGCGGGCGAAGAAGGAGCTCCGGACGAGAGGAGGGCTGGGCGGCCGATCGGGGCCAATGTTGAGGGCTTTTGCCGACCAAGCTCGTCAGTCGGAGAGCTTCTCAGCCTTCATTGCCGACCTGGCCGCCGTACTCAAGCCCAAGGTGGTGTCGGACCATCGGAGGTGTTGACGGCCGCCATGCCCGACTTTGACAAGGTCGAGCATGGTTGGGTCGAGTCGCCACTCGGGGCTGAATAAAGGCGACGCTTGGGTGATCTCCGGGGTCGAGTCCTTCCTCGTGTTGGAGGCTTTGGCGTCCAGCTCCTCCCTTCTGACGGCGGAGGCCGTTGCTCAGTGCAAGGAGGACGAAGATCCTGAACTCCATGAGCTTCTTGCCGAGGTGCGAGCCGAAGCCGAGGAGGAGGAGGAACCGAGCTCGGAGCTTCCTTCTGAAGGGGGCCTTGCACAACAACAGCAGTAAGTGCAGCAGGAGGCCGGCGAGCCCGGCATAGAGCCTGAGGTCAGTGGACCTGATGTAATAGGTTGAATTGCCGGGGTCGATAGGATCACGAGCCCTTGTAAAGTTTCCCACTTTTGAATAATAAAATTTACAACCTTACAAGCGTGTGTTGTCTCTTTATTTATAGCACTCCACGTCTCAATACCTTGGACTCGATCACGAATTGCTGACCAAGCTAAAGGAGGTCCGAGGTGCCTTGGTGAGAGGGCGAAGAGGTGTTGTTTTGGAGGGCGGTGCCGGCCGGCCGAGCTTTGGCACAAGTATGGACATCGGCTCGGCGTCATCCGCCGACCGAAGAAGAAGTTGCAAGAGGCCGATCGAGTGGCCCGCCTCTGCCGAGAGCGAGGCTCTAAAGCTAAGGATCATCTGACTCAAAGTCCGGGCGGACTTATCGCCGATGTGATCGAACGCTGATACAATGTGAGGGCGGCTCGGTGACGGCGAGAAGTTAGCTCGGATCTCGGAGGAGCCGCCCGAGTATGAAAGGGTGATTCACCGATCGGTGGAGTTACCATATCGAGCCGATGATCGAGTCGAGCTTGCTCGCCGAGGGCATGGTCTTTGAGGACAAAGTGGGGCCCAATAGCAAAGTTTTAAAGGCGCTTGAGTCCATTGTGGAGTATATCCGATTATCTGAGCTCGTCGCATGACGCATGCCCCGACCCGTCGGTGAGTCGCGGCCGGCCCCGGTGGCGTGATAATCGAAGAATCCGAGGAGGGCGACTATGCTGACCATGCCGAGGTACTCCGGTTGCTGGGTCCGACCGAAAGGGGAGCGCGTAGAGGGCAGCCGTCGGCAGGTCGGAGGCGCCTGAGGACTGTAGGTGGGCGAAGAAGGGCGGCAGGTCGGGGACGAAGTCGCTATCCCGGCCAGGCGTCAAGTTCACGGGGCCGAGGTGCGACCTCGGGTGCAACCTTGGTTCCAGGAATGCCCCCTTCGGGTCGGGACCCATCTGCGCCGGATCAGAGTGCACCTGGAGTGGGCCGTGGTGGCGCCGACCTCGTTGACTGTGTGGAAGGCACCGAGTTCATCCCGGGTGTTCATCGCCAACCCGGGGATTTTGTCTCGAGCTGGTGTAACCGGTAGGACTTGGCGGTGGAGCTCGGAAGCCGAATGAGTTGTATATAGCTTAGGACTTGTATTTAGTCGTAAATGTATTTAGGCGTGTGTATCAAGTGTATATTTTCCCTCGAGAGGTACAAATATAACTTAGGACTTGGTTTTAGTCATAAATGTATTTAGGCGTATCTGATGTATATCTTCCCAAATAAAGGGTGTAATTTGACGAGATCCGATGTGGGCGTCGTTTGCATGTAGATGTTTCAATTTAATGAGTAATCTGTATGCGTGCATGTAGGCGTTCAATTTAATGAGTAGTCTGTATGCCTTGCAGAGGCGTTCAATTCAATGAGTGTCTGCGAGTGCGGTGGCGGCAGTCGAGTACCTACTTAGTGGGTTTATCGTCTTCGTAAGGCGCCCCTGTGAAGGTTAATTATGTGTTATCCGACTTGAGGCGGATGTGCACATAAGCATAAGATGAGGCAGTGAAATACTTATTGAGAAAAACAAATGTTTTATTGAGAAGTAAATAACATCGCACTTGCAAAGCAATAAGAGAACTAACATGATGTTGATCCGAAATCAAAGCTATGTAAGTACCTCCTCAAATGAGTGATGTGTCGGGTTAGGGGATAAGTGCAGGATAAGTGAGCAAGCTTATATGCCCTTTGTCGAGGTCCTCGTGAGCGCGGTATGGACATTCCCATGTCGGATCTAGCTTGTTAAGGCGCTCGGCTCTCTTGGTTTCATTATTTCAGTGGGGCGAGTCGCCTACTTGGAGTGTGGCGGCTTTTACCCTTTGTTGTAGTACCTTGTGACCGGCCCTTGTATTTGGCTTCGTTTATGAAGCGAGCTCGCGTTCTCCTCGAGAGCATCAAGGTTGACACGCAGGTCTTCCTCGTTCCGTTCGGGTCGAAGTGAAGAGTCTTGCGGGCTCGTCGCCCGATCTCAACCGGTATGCGACCTCGGTCCCGTAGACCCAGTGAAGGGGTTTCCGTCGCGAAGTCCGGGTGTCGTCTGTGGGACGAGGAGGACTTGAGGAGATTTTCAACCCAATCGCCCTTAGCTCGGTCTAACCTCTTTTCAATCCTTGCGCGATCGTGCGGTTCGTCACCTCGGTGCGACCATTTGCTGCGGGTGTGCGATCGAGGGTGAAGCGTTCTTTCGATCCGGAGCTCTTCACACCATTCCTTGAAAGTTTTGTCGACGGGCGGGTGCCGTTGTCGAGACCAAAATATGTGGTATGCGAGCGGCAAACTATGTTTTTCCACGAAGGTGCGAATCCTCCTACTTGTGAGGCTCGAAAGTAGCTCGGCCGACCCGTTTGTGAAGTAGTCTACAGCTACGACTAAGTATCGAAGCTAACCTGATGCTCGGTCAAATGGACCAACGATGTCGATCCCCCACTACATGAAAGGCCACGGACTTTGTAGGCTGCTTAGATCGGTCTGGGGTAGCTTCTTGACTGTGGAGTGAAGCTGGCACTTCGGACACTTTTTGACTAGCTCGGCCGAATCTTGGATGAGGGTGGGCCAGTAATATCCCGACCTCAGCGTCTTCTTTGAGAGAGCTCGTGACCCGATGTGACTTCCACAAGACCCTCTGTGAATCTCATTGAGCACGTAGTCGGCTTCTTCTGGCACGAGGCACCTCAGGAAGGGTTGAAGATAAGACTTCCTATAGAGAACGCCCTCATGTGTGAGGTACTTTTAGAATTTCACCATCATCTTTTTGGCTTCGAGCCGATCTTGAGGCAGTGCGCCATCTTCCAGATAGGCCTTTATGGGAAACATCCAGTTCGGCTCTATCTCGGTGATGATGCGATGTGGGACTCGTGATACTTACGGAATGAACTTCCTCCTTTGGTGGATTTGTTGATAACGACTAACTTATCGAGGATATCGGCTCATTTGTTTTCCCCTCGTGGGATTCGATGAATCTTGAAGTGCACAGAATGAGGTGCATCTCCTTTGCCTTCTCGGTATTGCTTCATTCGATCCTCCTTGGCCTCGTATTCGCTGGGACCCGGTTTACCACGACACAGGAATCTCAAAGATCTGGATTTTGTCCACTTTTAATTCTTTGCGGCGGAGTCACGAGATCGGCCCGTACTCCACCTCGTTGTTTGTGGTCGGGAAGGTAAACCCGGAGGTGTGGGTCACTTCTCATTTATGCGGGCGAGGAGGAGGATGCTCGCTCATTGCCCGTTTTGCATGAAGCCCCGTCCACGTACATCTGCCAGCAACCATCAGGCGGGTTAAGGACAGATTCCTCCGCTGTGGGGGCGGGAGTTGGAGTGACCTCGCTGGTAGGGTCGACCTCGGTGAATTTGGCCTCCACCAGGAAGTCAGCGAGAGCTTGCCCTTTTATGGCCGGCCTGGGGGAGTATGAAATGTCGTGCTCGCCGAGCTCCAGTGCCCACTTGGCTATACGTCCGGATGACTCTGGCTTTGACAAGACTTGTCTCAAGGGTAAGTCAGTTAGCACCTGGACGGAATGAGCTTGGAAGTAAGGTCGGAGGCGTCGCTTGGCGTTCACTAGAGCCAGTGCTACCTTTTCGAGGCTGGTGTACCTCGTCTCCGGTCCTTTGAGGGCCCGGCTAATAAAGTAGATGGGGAGTTGTCGTCCCACCTCATCTCGTACCAATACCGCACTGATTTCCTCGTCCGAGGCGGCCAGATACAAAGAAAGGAGCTCGCCTTCTTTCGGGGCGGACATGGTCGGCAAGTCGGCGAGATACCCTTTCAGTTGTGCGAAGGCGACCTGGTGTTCTTCCTGCCAGGCGAAGTCCGGAGCTCTCCTCAAGATCTTGAAGAAGGGAAGCTGCTTCTCGGCAGCCCGAGATAGGAATCTGCTGAGGGCGGCTAGGCACCCTGTGAGTTTGTGGATCTCACGGATGGTCTTTGGCACCTGCATGTCGAAACCTTGTTTTCGCCTTAGTGGGATTTGCCTTGAGGGCCTTCTTGAGAAACCAGTATCGAGGAATTTACCGTCTTCACCATGAATGTGCACTTTTGGGGTTGAGTTTGAGGTTGGCCGACACGAGGCTGGAGGATAGTTTTGAGGTCATCGGTATGACTCTCAGTTTTGACTTTTGACCACGATGTCGATCGACATAGACCTCGAAAATCTCCCATCGTGGTCTTTGAATATTCGTCCACCATCCTCGGTAGGTAGCTCGGCGTTCTTCAGGCGAAGGCATCTTCGATGCATAAAGGCCTTGAAGTCGATGATGAACATTTGTCTTGGGCGTCCTCCGAGGCTCATCGAGTTTGGTGGTCTTGTTTTGCATGTTTTGTTGTGTTTTCTTTGTTTGTTTGTAACGATTTGGTTCCTATATTCTTAAGTTTTGAATATCTTTTATTGGAATCATGTTCGTTTTGTTTTGTGTAGGGAATGTTCGCGTTTAAGCATTTTGAGCATAAAAGCATGCGTGAAGTTGCCTTTGGAAGAGGCACCGCGTCCGGTGCTTGGCTGCGTCCGATCTTGGGTGTCGTGCCACCTTAGGCGCCCGCGTCCGTGGCATCGGGCGTGGGCGCACGCTAAGCTTTCGAGAGATGCGGCGTCCGTGGCGTCGTCCGTGGGCGTCAGTGGGCCGTCGAGAGAGATGCGCGTCCGTGACTGGGTGCGCGTCCGTGGCGTCGAGTTGAAGAAGTCAGTGGCGCGTCCGGCGTTGGTGTGCGTCCGTGGCGTCGAGTTGAAGAAGTCAGGTGGTGGCGCGTCCGGGTGGCTTGCGTTCGGTCTTGGCCTCTGTTCCATGGCGCTCGCGTCCGTGTGAGTATCGTCCGTATTTGAGTGCTATGATTCGCTTTGGTTTGAAGACCTCGCGTCCGCGCTTGGACTCTGTCCGTATTTGGTGAAAATCGTCACCTATATATATGTTTTAAAGCGCGTGAAACCTACATCTTTTACATTACATTTTATTTTCTTGTCGGTTTTGGAAGAACTCTCCATAGCGAACAAGTTCATTATCGGTTTTCTTTTAATTTCCATTGCAATTGGATTGATTCAAGACTTGATTGAAGAAATTCATCACGACATTCTGATTGTAAGGATTATTATTTGATTTTTCTTCCATTGATTGTTGGATAATGATTTCTATCGATTTTAATTGTTTGAATCGTGAGATGAGCATGAACTAATTCTTTTCTAGGGTTGGGTGATTCAAATTGTTTAATTGATTATTTGTTTGATTGAGAATACCAATTGAATCTAGGGTTTATTGTTGAGTGATTGATCTCTATTGAATTATTTATGTTTCGTGTATTATCGAGAGATAGATCGTGCATGATATGAATTTGGTAATTGATTAATCACTATTTTAATTGTTTATGTTTAGTGTATTATCGAGAGATAGATCGTTGCATCATAGGAATAGATTGGATTAGAGGTTCAGGAAATGGGACTCTAGTAGTTTATGTATTTGCGAAATTTGATAACCTCGGTTTAATCCACGGAACGAAAGTCGAGTGTTTGGATTGAGGTTTGAATATTGCATGAATAGTTAGATTTCTTAGTCAAGCAATAAATCGATTAATCAGGCGAAGAACCTAATACCTAGTTTATCTCACATTCTTGAAGAATTCTGTTGCGATTGAGCTGCTTGAGCGCTTGGTTTGAATCGTTTGCGTGTTTAATTTTCTGTTAATCTTAGTTAATCATCACCCAAAATCAAGTTTAGGATTTAGATTTACCGCTTTAATCGTAACACATCATAGCCTGTTAAGTCTTCCTCGAGAGATTCGACTTGGGTCGACCTTACCACGCTTATAGGGACCTCGTGCTATTGCGGCGACTAAGTAGAACAATTTGGTGGAACAAATTTTGGCGCCGTTCTTGGGAAGGCTTTAGGCATTTTGATTGTGTTATTTTCCCACCTATCTTCTATTTTTGTTTATTTTATTTTGTTTGGTTAATTCTTCCCACAGTCACAGCGTAATCCGTTTTCTTGTCTTGTGTTTGTGTATGCTAGGTGGTGAAGTCTCAAAGGAAGTTGGCACGGTGTTCGACAACATTCACGGGGTAGGAGAATTTAATCCTTCGAACTCGGAAGAAGAAAGCATGTCGAGTGAGGCAAGTGCGGTGACGAGTGAGTCGAGAGTTTGGGAGTAGATCTCAAGTGAGAAGAATGCATGCGGAAGAAATGGCGGAAAATGGAGGAGCCATGAAGAAGGAAACCCGAGGATGCGTGATTTTGCTCGACCCGTCATTGGGGTGACAACGTCATGCATAGTTCTCGAGGATCCGCCCGTAACTATGAGTTGAAGCCCATTCACTTCAACCTTCTTCCGTCGTTCTATGGGATGCTAGCGAGGATGCCTTGAACTTCATCAGGAGTTCTATGCGATGGTTCACACTTTTCCTTTGAGCAGACTTACAGAAGATCTGGCGAGAATGAGGTGTTTTCCTACACCACGAAAGATAGAGCGAGACATGGTTGATGTCTCTGACCCGCTTCAGCGGCGAGTTGGCAAGCCGTGTATGATAAGTTCATGGGAAAGTACTACTCGAACCGAGAAGACACAGAGGCGAGGGCTCGAGATAGCCACATTCAAGCGGATGGTGGAGAACCTATGCATGAGGCATGGGATCGGTTCAAGTCGTTCTGACGGTGTCCGCATCGCCATTACCGGTGAGCTTCTCAACAAGTTTTCTATGATGGATTGACGATGGATTATCAATACATGATAGATAATGCGGTTGGAGGAGACATTGGAAACCACACACTGCTTGAGGGCGTTAGCGAGATTACGGAGGCGCTGGCTGCAAACTCACAAAGGAGAAGTGCGGGGCGAAGACTGCTGCGTGACAAAGAGATTACACCCGATTATAAAGTGACACGACAATTGGCGGGCTTACTCGCCAAGTTCAACTAATGAGGGTGAGCGAGTCTCAACCACCGCCCCAATTCCATGACAACAAGTGATGTCGATGGAGACATGTGGGATTTGTGGTGAAGCGGGACATGGGGCCAACATATGCCAGCGAGCGATGAGATGGCATATGAGGAAGCGCAAGTGAATGCAATCGAGGGTTCGGCAAGGGTTCGAAGAGCGATCGGCAAGGGTATCAACCGAGGCCTAAATCGATCCTTTTCCAATTCATACAATCCGGTGGAGAGATCATCCTAATTTCTCACGGAATCGAATCGAGGAGGATCTAGTCGAGGAGCTCGATTCGAGACGACAACCTCCTCGGCGGTTCCGGCGGCGGCAACAACAATTGCGACAACCACCTCCACAAACCCAACAGCGGTCGGGTGCTCAGGAAGCCAACACTTGAAGATTCTCTACACTTTCATTCGGGCAAGTCATCGAGATTTGAGTGCGTGGAAGCATCAATGAAGAGGATAGAGACTCAAGTAGGATAGTTGGTGGGACCGTTGGAGAATTGGCACAACAAGGACAAAAGGAAATTGCTAGTCGACTGAACAAGCACGGGCAATCACGGTTCTTAGGGTGGAAAAACAATTGACAATAAAGTGGAAATTCCACTAGAGGAACCAGAATTGACTAAGGTGGTGAGGAAGTGCAAAATGAGAGCCTGAGAGGAGGAGAGAAGAAACACGAGGCTTCACAAAGCCGAGACTCGTATAAACCTCAATTCCCTTTCGAGAGCAGTTGAGAAGTGAAAAGAAGGATCGTGATTCGTTGAGTTCTACAAGATGCTATCTAAAGTGAATGTGAACTTGCCTCTCCTTGGCGTTATTGAAGCGTCCCGGCATATGTTAAGTTCTTTAAAGAGTTAGCATCGAAAAGAGGAAGTTTGTAGATGATGAGAAGGTGATTGTATACGAGGTTGCGGTGCTATTTTCGGCATCAATTGCCACCAAAGCAACGCGATCGAGGAAGCTTTGTGATAAAGATTGCTTTGGGAAATGGAAAGGAAGCTACGGGCATGCTCGACCTTGAGTGCGGTATAAATTTAATGCCTTACTCGATTTTTGAGCAACTTGAATTAGGGGAATTAAAACCTACTCGCATGTGTTCTGATTAGGCGATAGATCAATTCGTTATCTAGGGGATTATCGAGGACATATTAGTTAGAGTGGGTGGGTTGATCATTCTGTTGATTTTGTTGTTCTAGATGTGGGTGACATTAAAGAAAATGGTAGAAACACACAATTCTTTTAGGAAGGCCTTTTATGGCTACTACCAACACTTTGATTGATGTTAAAAATGGGGTATTGAAAATGGCGGTGTTGGGAGAAAGCGTGTCTTTTACATTAGAGATAGCACTATAGTACCATCTTACGATGCGATTGATAATTGTTCTTACATAGATGCTATTGATTGCTTGGTGGTCGAGACATGTGTATTGCGGGAAGATCGCATAGAAACTTTCCTTGCGAGGTTATGATGAGGATGAAGAAGCTGCATGCGAAGAAGCGATGTTGCGGAGGAGAGCAGGAAGATAGAAATGGAAAGATTACCTTCATGAGAAACCGGACCTCAAAGAGTTGCCGAGCATCTCAAATATGTCTACCTTGAAGAGGGTGGCGAAGCTGTCATAATCTTTGCGGGTTAAGAAAGGAAGAGGAAGAACAACTCATTGAGGTGCTAAGAAGGAATAAGCGAGCTCTTGGATGGGTATATCGATATTAGAGGATAAGCCCGGCAATGTGCATGCATCGGATAGTACTTGAAGATGGGGCTAGGCGATTCGGGAAGGACAACGGAGGTTGAATCCTAACCTTATGGAGGTAGTCGAAGGAGATTCTAAAGCTCCTTGCGAGGACTCATCTACCCGTCATGAGGCAGTCGGTGGGTCGATCCGGTTCACGTGGTACCCGAAAGAAGGTATAACCGTGGTGAAGAATGATAAAGGAGGCTGGTGCCTACAAGGACCACCTTTGGATGGAGGATGTGCATCGACTACGAGAAAGTTGAATGCCACCACTAGAAAGGACCATTTCCTCTTCCATTTATTGACCAAATGTTAGATAAGCTATTTGGACATGAATACTATTGTTTTCTTGATGGTGCATCGGCTATTATCGGTGTGATTGCTCAGGAGGATCAAGCCAAAACAACTTTCACTTGTCCGTTTGGCACTTTCGGCGTGGAGGAGGATGCCATTTAGTGCATGCAATGCCCTGGAACATTTCAAGGTGCATGACTTCTATCTTTCGAAATGATTGGTAATTTCATTGAGGTTTTATGGATGATTTTTAGGTTTTGGATTATCTTTTCATGATTGTCTTAGGAAGTTAGATGTGGTTCTTGCGTTGTATTGAATGCAATCTTACATTGAGTTGGGAAAAGAGTCATTTTATGGTGACGAGTGGGATTGTATTAGGGCGTGTGATATCAAAAAGGGATTGAGTTGATAAAGCAAAATTGATGTAATTAAAAATTGCCTCCACCAATTGATGTCGGAGGAATTAGAAGTTTCTTAGGGCACTTGAGATTTTATAGGCGATTTATTAAGGTTTTTCTAAAATAAGTCAACCTTTGTGTAAGCGCTTGCCCAGATGTTCAATTTCTATTTGATGAAAGTTGCTGCATGCTTTCAATACTTTGAAGGAAAAACTTATCTCTGCACCCATTGTAGTTGCCCAGTTGGTCATTACCCTTTGAGATTATGTGTGATGCATCGAACAACTGCGGTAGGAGCTGTCCTTGGTCAGCGTATTGATAAAATGTTGCGTGTGATTTACTATGCAAGTTTAACTCTTAATTCTGCGCAAGCAAATTACACGACTACAGAAAAGGAGCTTTTGGCTGTGGTTTTTGCTTTAGACAAGTTTAGGTCTTATATTCTAGGATCTAAAACAATTGTACAAAGTGATCATGCGACTCTTGATACTTGATGTCAAAACCTCGGGCGAACCTAGATTGATTAGGTGGATTTTGTTCTTTGCAAGAATTTGATGTTGAGATTAAGGGCGAGAAAGGGTAGTGAGAATGCGATGGCGGATCATTTATCTCGTCTTCCTTTAGCTCCCAAGCGGATGACTTGCATCAATCGGCATTAGTGATGAGTTTCCTTTGAGCATGCATTTGAGACTTACATTATTCCTTGGTATCTTGACATATGTAATTATCTTGCAAGTGGAAAATTACGTTACGATATTTCTTCTCAGAGAAGAAAAGGTTTTAATCGTCTTGCGAGGAATTACTATTGGGATGATCCTCATCTTTTCGCCTTGGTAAGGATGAGGTTATCGGAGATGCATTCAGCGGAGGAGCGACTAGAGATCGGCGTTGTGTCGTGCTTGACTGTGGAGGACATTTTGAAATCGAAAAGCGCGCTTTAAGGTTCTTCAATCCAGTTTTATTGGCCGTCAATCTTTAAGGATGCACATAATTTACATTTAGCATGTGATAGGTGTCAGCGGGTGGGTGCGATAGGAGTTAGAAATGAAATGCCTTTGAATACTAATCTACTGTTGAGATTTTTGATGTGTGGGGCATTGATTTTATGGGTCCGTTTCAAAGTCTTGTGGATTTGAGTATATTCTTCTTCTTTGTAGATTATGTGTCCAAATGGGTGGGCGATTCCTACCGGACATGTGATGCTAATATTGTCATCAAGTTTGTGCGGGATAATATTCTTTGCGGGTTTGGATTCCTCGAGCTATAATCGGTGATGGGGAAAACACACGTAATAAATCATTTGAGAAATTGATGAAGAAGAATGGAGTTTCCACAAAGTTGCAACACCGTATCATCCTCAAACTTGAGGACAAGCCGGGGCGAGCAACAAGCAAATCGAGGGATTACGGAGAAAATGGTGAAGCCGTCGAGAAAGATTGGGCAACTAAATTGAGCGAGGCTTGTGGGCATATCGAGCGACTTACAAGACCGTTTTAGGGATGAGCCCTTATAAGATGGTCTATGGTAAGTCTTGTCATCTTCGGTGGAGATTGAACATAAAGCATCTTGGGCGATAAGGAATGTGAATTTGGATTTGTCTCAAGCGGAAAAAGCGAACTTTACGGTTATGCGAGCTTGAAGAAGCTGCGTGATGAAACTATGAGAATGCTCGAATTTATAAGGAAAAGGTGAAGAGGATTCACGATAAGAAATTAGTGAGAAAAGATCTTCAACACGGAATGAAAGTGCTTTTGTTCAATTCACGGTTAAGATTGTTTCCGGGAAGCTTGAAGTAGATGGAGTGGTCCATATGAGATAGAAGAGGTGTTTCCTACGGAGCGGTGAAATTATCTGATCGTGATGAGAAGAAGTCCTTTCAAGTTAATGGACAACGGGTGAAGTTGTACATTGAAGGAGCATCGAATGTGATGGAGGCGAGTCGATAAGACTCGAAGCAATGTCGAATGAGGATTCAATGGTCGAGCTAACGACGTTAAAATTAGCGCTTCGTGGGAGGCAACCCATGTTTATTTTGTTTTGCTCGTTTTCTTTTGTTTTGTTTTGTTTGTGTTTTGATGTTGTTTTGTTTTGTGTGGTGCGGGTTGGAATTGAATATCTTGGGTGTTGGATACAAGAAGAAAACACTCAAAATTCCGTCGAGGGTACCCAGGCGCGGACGCGCTCAAACCGTCTTTGGGGTATAAATTAAAGAAAAGCGTCTGAGCTCACCTTGCGGCGGACGGGCGAAAGCCGTGGTGGGTGGAGATGTTTTCGACAGAGAGAAGGTACCCCAGCGGGACGCATCAAACCGTGGGGGAAATATTATTTTGGGGAGAGTGTGACCAGTAGCCGGACGGGGTGCAGCCGTGCTGGGTCGATTTTTAAAAAAATTCTAAAAAAAAAATAAATAAATAAATAATATTACTATTTATTTGAAGGATTGAAATCCTAACCCTAATTTCCTTCTCTCTCGCAGCTCCCTCCTTAAACTCCAGCGCCGCGCCTCGTTCTCCTCCGTCGGACGTTCGCTATCAATCGCCGCGCACGCCTCAGCGCCGCCCCCTTCCGTCCGGCGTTTCGCCCTCAGCGCCCGCCACCTCCGCGCCAAGCTCGCCCTCCGTCCGGCGCTTCCACCATAGCGCCGCGCGCCCAGCTTCCGTCCGGCGCTCCCTCCATTCCGGCGCTTCGTCGGCGTTTGTTCCCAACGCCGCGCGCCCAGATTCCATCCGGCGCTTTAAGCTCAGCGCCGCGCGCCTTCGTTCGTTCTGTCCGGTGCTCTGAACGCATCCGGCGTTTCCTCGCTCTTTCCTTCTGAATCCGGCGCTCGCCCCCGCGTCCGGCGCTTGCTCCTCTCCGTCCGGTGTTTCCATCACAGCGCCGCGCGCCTTCAGCTCTCAAGCTCCGTCCGGCGTTTCCATTTCGAGCTCATGCGTGCGCCTCAGCTCGCCTCGGTAGCTCGCGCTCCTCCGTCCGGCTCCCATCTTTCCAGCGCCGTGCCCAACAACTGCGTTGCGCCCTCGTCCGGCTCCATCTTTCCAACGCCGCGCCCAACGCTGCGTTGCACGCCCTCCGTCCGGCGTTTCACTTGCCTTGCCCAAGTACCTCCCTTACAGATATGGTTCGTACGAAGAATCCAGCAGGATCTAGCTCACGTCATCCACGAGATGATGACATTCCTATGGAGGAACCCATCGAAGATATCGATATTATGTATTGACCGCCTTCCCTATCTATAATCACGTGGAAGGTACTTTTCATCGTCGCTTTATCCATCAAGATATTACTCCTCGCGTGTATTTAATTGTGGTGATGATAAGTTTGGAGTGCGGAAGATAAGATAAAAATATTTAAAGAACTTAGGCTTGCTTGGTATGCTATGATGGAATTACTGGTTATTCTCCGTTGTTGGTTGAATTCTCTTTGTCTGATGAGTTTTGATGATGAATCGATAATATGACACGTAAATGCATTGGGGAATGAGTATGTTGTTACACCTCGTGTTATGAAGGGTGTATTTGGATTTCGACCTCGGGTGCGTGGTGTACCTCAATCATTCAATGTGAGAGAGGCTTGGCGGGAGCTTTCGGGTTTTAATAGCGGTGGTCGGTTGGGATGCCGAGTGGGTTTATCGAGGATCGGACTTTGGCAATGGTGCACAAATTCATTGCCTTCAATGTCTTGACAATGAGCAGGCTAACAAAGTTAATCTGGTGAGGTCTTCCTCCTCACTTGCAGTTAAGAAAGCGAAGGTTATGACCTTCTTCATTTGGGAGCATCTCTGTTAGTTCGGTAGCCGTAAGAAGTGTCGGCTACCTTGTGCCAAATCCCCTTTGGACTATTTGTGCATTTGAGGATAATTAGTAATGAGGGCACGCACATTCTGGACGAATTTGATAAGACCGAAAAGTTGACCTCGGTGAGCTTGAGGCGCCCGTTTGCTTATAATGAGGCGACCCTTGTACCGCATGATAGGAGGGCGTGTGAGGAGATACATGCATGCGCGGCTCGCGGCTCAGCGGTGCGGGACCATCCATCCCATACGGTGACATGATGATTTTGATACCACTCTTGCATCGATGAAGAAGGCGATCAGCATACCTATGCGGGAGAGGATCTGAGCCTCTTGAGCAGCGCCGATCCGATCACCCACGGTTCCCTTCTCAACAAGGTCCATCGAGGCGGGGTTACTATTCCATACGTGAGGAGTTGGGACAGTTCGGGAATGAATTAGCGGTCGATGGGCGAGTTTCGTCGAGACATCTCTCTCGTTCGATCGGCAAAATGAGCGTCTTGTGAGCAGAACCGACTTTGGAGAAGCGAGAACCCAGCGGAACCAATACAATCGGCAGATGAGTGAGCATAAACCTCGAGGCTCGATGGAAACTTGGACTTCGTTTCATGGCGATCCACCTCCACCATCGCCGTCGACCAATAGTGATTCTTCACTATTGGAGTGTATGTTTTGCCGTTTGTGTGTGTCGTTTTGTTTTGTTTTTGTTCGTTTTGTTTTGTTCTTTGTTAGTTCTGTTTTGATGTTTTGTTTTGTAGGTTTGTTTGGTTTTGACGTTTCGCCAATTTCGAAGTTGCCTCTACTATACCTTTATATTCATATCAATGAGGACCTCCACCACATAAATTGCCGTCGACCTGTTTTAAGTGTGGGGGTTATCGTTTGGTTGTCGTTGTTGTTTAGCCTCACGGACTCCTATCAAAAGGCTCTTCAATTAATCGCCTCTACCATACTTTTATATTCCGTTTGTGTTTTCGTTTTTGAAGTTTTGACCTTTTTGTTTTAAGTGTGAAGGCGGTATTGTTTGGTTGTCGTTTTGTTGCGTTTTGTCTTTGTGCCGTTTGTTGTTTTCCGTTTTGTTGTGTCTTGTCGTCGTTTCTTAACTCTTTGTTTGGATTAGAGGCAATTTATTCTCTTGAAATCAATGGTGTATGAAGAATTATGCTTTAAGTTGAATTGATTGCGTTTTGATCGAATTTCTTTGCATCTTGGTATATGGTTTTAGTTTGATAATTCTTATCGTCAATTTGAGCTGTGGGACATAATTAGGAAGCTGTGTTTAGACAAGGTGTGTGATCGGATGTTATATGCTTCGTAAATGGAAACTGTCTCTTGTATGATTTTCTAGAAAAAGTGGACAAAAAAATAATAATAATAATAAAAAAAAAAAAATTATCTTGTATGAAATAAGTGGACTTAAAATTCGAATAAGGGGCTCTACCCCTCTTGCTTGTGTTGTCTCTCGAATGGAGACTATTTGCTATGGGTATAGATATCTACGTTAGGATACTCGAGTGTACAACTTGAAGTTTCCACCTAACGATCATTGTCCTATAATCGGTTTAAGTTCCACAAGTTCTTATTTGATTTTGTCATTGGGATATCTTACATGAAAGGAACCATATAAGTTGTATATTGATTTACGAGATCATGTTGAGTGAAGCACAACTATTCTATGATAAGTCACATGTTTGGATTGATGAATGAGGATCATTATATTGAGAACTATATTATTAAGATGTATTGAAGGGATGTGAATATGAGATTGATTCTATTTGAAGTATTGATTCTATGTGTACCACTCCTTTCAAGAAAATAAATTTGCTCGAGGACAAGCAAAGAGTTAAATGTGGGGAGTTGTTTTGCATGTTTTGTTGTGTTTTTTTTGTTTGTTTATGTGATTTGGTTCCTATATTCTTAAGTTTTGAATATCTTTTATTGGAATCATGTTCGTTTTGTTTTGTGTAGGGAATGTTCGCGTTTAAGCATTTTGAGCATAAAAGCATGCGTGAAGTTACCTTTGGAAGAGGCACCGCGCGTCCGGTCCGGCGTTGGGTGTTGTGCCACCTTAGGCGCCCGCGGCGTCGGCATCGTCCGCTGGGCGCCACGCTAAGCTTTCGGAGGCGCGCGTCCGTGGCGTGCGTCGTCCGTGGGCGTCAGTGAAGCCGTCGAGAGAGATACGCGTCGTGGGTGCGTCGGCCGTGGCGTCGAGTTGAAGAAGTCGAGAGTGGCGCGTCCGTGGTGTGCGTCCGTGGCGTCGAGTTGAAGAAGAAGTGGCGCGTCCGTGGCGTGTCCGTGGCCTCTGTTCCAGCGTTCGCGTCCGGTGAGTATCGTCCGTGGTGGTGCCTATGATTTCGCCTGGTTTTGAAGACCTCGCGTCCGGCGCTTGGACTCTGTCCGTCGTGGGCGTGAAAATTCGCACCTATATATATGTTTTAAAGCGTGAAATCCTACATCTTTTACATTACATTTATTTTACCGTCGGTTTTGGAAGAACTCTCCCATAGCGAACAAGTTCATTATCAGTTTTCTTTTAATTTCCATTGCAATTGGATTGATTCAAGACTTGATTGAAGAAATTCATCACGACATTACGATTGTAAGGATTATTATTCGATTTTTCTTCCATTGATTGTTGGATAATGATTTCTATCGATTTTAATTGTTTGAATCGTGAGATGAGCATGAACTAATTCTTTTCTAGGGTTGGGTGATTCAAATTGTTTAATTGATTATTTGTTTGATTGAGAATACCAATTGAATCCTAGGGTTTATTGTTGAGTGATTGATCTCTATTGAATTATTTATGTTTAGTGTATTATCGAGAGATGGATCGTGCATGATATGAATTTGGTAATTGATTAATCACTATTTTAATTGTTTATGTTTAGTGTATTATCGAGAGATAGATCGTTGCATCATAGGAATAGATTGGATTAGAGGTTCTGGAAATGGGACTCTAGTAGTTTATGTATTTGTGAAATTTGATAACCTCGGTTTAATCCACGGAGCGAAAGTCAGTGTTTGGATTGAGGTTTGAATATTGCATGAATAGGTAGATTTCTTGATCAAGCAATAAATCGATTAATCAAGGCGAAGAACCTAATACCTAGTTTATCTCACATTCTTGAAGAATTTCTATTGCGATTGAGCTGCTTGAGCGCTTGGTTTGAATCGTTTGCGTGTTTAATTTCTGTTAATCTTAGTTAATCATCACCCCAAATCAAGTTTAGGATTTAGATTTACCGCTTTAATCGTAACACATCATAGCCTGTTAATTCTTCCTCGAGAGATTCGACTTGGGTCGACCTTACCACGTTATAGGGACCTCGTGCTATTGCGGTGACTAAGTAGAACAATTTGGTGGAACGGTACCCTTTATGCAGATCTAGGAAGCGAAGACTTCGTGGCCTACGGTGCCTCCACCTTCTTGTCAATGTCGGGAGGGTAACAATCTTCGAGGCGGTGTTTGTTGAGGTCGGTGTAGTCGACACACATCGCCACCCTCACGGCTTTCGGACTCTGTTGGATTGGCCATCCGGTCGGGTGTAACCTCGAACAAGACCTTGGCCTTCTGGAGTTGAGTCACTTCGTCTCTTATGACCTGGCTGCGCTCTATCGCAAACACTCTTTTCTTCTGCCGAACTAGCTTAGTAGCTGGGTTAATGTTGAGGCGATGAGTTATGAGCTCGGGTGACACTCCGGTCATGTCGAGTGGGGACCATGCGAACACGTCCTTGTATTCCCTCAGAAGCTGCATGACATGCTGCCGAATATCAGCTGGGCCTTGGACGCCGACCTTGACAACTTTGGAGGGGTCGTCGTCGTATAGCTGGAGGTTCTCGGTCGAGTCGTCCGAGGTGGCGGCACGGGATTACGTAATTGCTATGCACGAGGCAAGGCTACATCACAGGTTGAAACTCGTAGGCATTCTTTGGCTGCCGTTTGGTCACCCTGGATGCTTAGCACCCCCACCGGGGTGGGTATCTTAATCGTGAGGTGGTACACGGCGGAGAAGGCCTGGTGGCGTATAGCGATCTACGCCGAGGATGATGTTGTGCGGAGAGGAGCTCGTGCGGGAAAAATTGAATGGACTTTGTGACCGACACAGGAGCACGTCTACTGATAGCAGGAAGGGTAATTACTCGCCGGGTTGAACCGCCTCTGAGTGAAGCTCATGGCGGGATGGTGCGGGCGTATTTGAATCCTCCGACCTCAAGTTTATCGAGACAGCTACGGAAGATAATCTTGTGGAGGCTCCGATGTCGATGTAGACCCGGTGGGCGTTCTTGTTGCCCACCACGGCTTGTATCATGATGGCGTCTTGGTGGGGCATGATTTTGGACACCGGGTCATCTTTGGAGAACACGATGTTCTCGCCATCTCGGAGTAGCTTGTTTTCGGCTCCTCGGGGCGGCCTCAAGCTTCGTTCTTTAATGCGACCTCGTCGAGGTCGGCCCGATTATTGCCACCGTTATTCCTTCCTCTGCGCTTCTTGTTCCCTGGCCCAGCTCGGCCGAGGTATTTCTTGAGGGCTCCTCCTTTGACGAGCTCGTCAATCTGCGAGCCCAGGTTTCTGTAATCCTCGGTATCGTGCCATACCCTTGGAGATAGTCACAATACTTCTCTGTTGACCTCTTCTTGGATCCTCCTTTCATTGGAAGGGGTTTCGGGAAGAGCTTGGCGTGGAGCTCGAATATCTCCGCCCTCGATTTGAGCAGAGGAGGTGCTTTGCCGCTGGAGGTTTGGCGAGTCGAGCACGGACTCCATCGGGCCCTTCTTGATTCTCTCGAAGGCACTTGACGATCGGCGCCTCAACCTCGGTCATCGGCTTCTTTCTCTCACCGTATACGCCGTCCGGATCTCTCTTCTTCCGATCGACTCGTCTCCTTTGGCGAAGTTGTCAACCAAGTTCAGCGACTAGCCGTCTTGACTTTTCACGGGTGATCTCTTTATTGATCGTCGGGTGGGATCCCGTTCTTGACGCATTGATGATGTGAGGTCGTTACTCTCATCAATTTTGAGAGACTCCTTGATGAACCTCGAGGCGAGTTCGACATCGTCTCGCCCGCCCTTGGCGGATAGTGGCGAGTCGGACGAAGGGCTGGCGAGGTGGCATCTTACGATAAGCGCCACGGGCGATCCATGAGATCACAGGCGGTGTATCTTTGTTTTGGCGGGCGAGGTGAACCAGCGTCGGGCGTTGAAGATCGGCACCTCGGGAAGATTTTGCACATATGAAAATCTTTCATTCCTTGATTCGTCATGTTGGTAGTGTGGCGAAAAGGAAGTGGAGGGTCTCCAAGGCCATCGTGGCGGCGATGTTGGGCGCCTGTATCGGCTGAGGCGGCGTGTCAAAATCTCTACGGAGAAAGGAGATGATTCTCCGTGCGGTCGAACCAGGAGATCGTTGTCATCTCTCTGGAGGGTGGGAGACCGGTGGCGGCGTCTATCGTCTCTCGAGGGAGTTCGGCTCGCCTCCCTCTCTGTTTTGCTCGACCCTGCAGGCGACATGCGAGTGGAGGCGACTTGGCGGGCGGTGCGGGGTTGGTGCTGCGACCACATTGGCGGTGATTGACCTCGGGCGGCGGTCGGCGTCTGCGTTCACAGCTGTGTGCGGGTGGCGTTGACCATTCGGCGGGGCAAGCGACCTCGGGCGCTGTAACCACCGATTCGAACGGAGAGGTGCCGCTCCATTCGTCCTACGGTGAAGAAATTTTGGAATTGACCGAGATTGGCATTGAGGAACTCGGACACGGCTCGGCGAAGCTTCGTGAGATCGGTGAACCGCCTGTTCCTTGGCGTTGAGGTCGGCGTCTTCTTCCCCGTTGGGGAGGCGATCACGAGGTGTATGGAATGTTTTCCATGTAGCCCTCGGCGTGTGACGCTGCGGCGTCGCAATCTCCTTCCGCGGTCTTTGGTGACCACCGGTCGTCTTATTGTGTTGTTGCCGACATCGGCGGTGCTAAGCGTTTACGTGTTCTTGCCATTAAATTGTAGAAAAGCGAAGCTTTTTGTTCGGTTTTCCCAGACGGCGCCAATGATAAATCTAGTGTATGTTAATATCGAGATTTGTATAAGCGATAAAGAACACCAAGGCTTTTACGTGGTTCGATCGAGGGTGATCTCGCCCACGGAGGTGATTCCTCAATACTTTCACTATGATTTGATTACGGTGAGTGCGGTTAAAAGCTCTTAGTATTCAATAAGTTGCTAACCCGTCTACCTTGATCTAACTCCTATTTATACATATCGAGGATCCCTAAGCGGGATCGATCCTCCCATGTAGGGACTCTCCTCCGCATGTAGGGACTCTTCCTCTCGCTGTAGGGACTCTTCCTCTCGCATGTAGGGACTCTTGGCCTTCCGTGTGGGTGGGGCATTTGGGGTTGGAGGTATTCGGGGTTTGGAGGCTGGGCCTTTGGCCTAACCACGTGGGCCGTTATTAATGTCAGACCCAGCTCGTTTGGACCTGTCAGTGGGCCTGAACGGTTGGGTCATATCCCATCACCATGTGATACTTAAGTTGATGTGATTTAAGACATATAAACATAGTACATGTACAAGTTATTTTTCTTTTAAAAAGATTTTGAACAGTAACTTTCTAAATCGAGTTTGTCGCACATAATATATCTAATGTAGTTTGTCTCTGATGTCGGTATGTTTGCTATTACATAGAAGTTGGAAAACATGACGCAACAAATCCTACAAAAAAGATATGATGCACTGAATAAACACTAGTTGACGGACTCAATATCTAAAGTGCCATTGAGATTAAATATGTGGTCTTTGGTCACTAGTTAATTTTTAATTTTATTATCAAAAATATATATAGATGGCAATCGATACAATACTATAGTGCCCGTTGTCATACACGTGTAATAAGAAATACATAAAATCGCATTTAGTTCTATGTTAATAGCAACTTTTATGTCCGTCTCCCCATCTTCTGAGTACTTGAATACCTATACTCGTACATGTTTCCCACTTTAGCTAACTACTTAAAAACTATGACCAATCGTAAAGATTCGATGTTACATAAAAAGCTAAAAGCATCACAATATTATACCCCATCTGATATGGAATAAACACCATTTATGTAAACTCATCATGAGTAATATAGGTGGATTGAATACCACTGTCCTTGGTAGAAAACGACATCGTATGTGTTGTTAAGTAACAGCCGTAAGGACTTACATCTTCGAATAAGGCCGACTCTTTATCGATAGACTGGCGAATGTCTGGTGCAAGTCTCGGAGGATTTGTACATATCATATCCTAAAGAATTCGGATCATCTCATCCAACGTCATATTCATATTTATAAATACCCTCATCATTCGAGGGTCGGTACACAATCTTAAGCAATCGATAAGCACTTAAGACAAAACATTCTTGACTAATTAAGCATCAAAGTACCTAGCGGAGGGCCCTCCGACTCTTTTTGCATTTGGCTTGATCATGCATGCGTCCGAGCGATCAGACACAATATTCGGTTTCTCACTCATAGTCATTGGTTGCATATTGAAAGCGAGAATAGTTAAGCTTATACAATGTTTTCTATTACCACTATTACAATCTCCTATCTGAATTGTTTACTTGATTGCATATGTTTGTCTCATTATCTCATACAAAAGTTAGATCATACAGTTTGTAGAAGATCACGAAGTGCGTATGATTGGTTAACCTTATTGAGATATAAAAGATCACTGGTGAGACAACTTGAGGACGAAGTTATCGGTATAGGTTGCGGTATAGATAGCGGTGACTTGACTTGGTTGCTTGTATATCTTGATACATCTTGACATATTGATAGATCAAATGAGATGAGTTCTTCTATCGGCGATCGTGAAAACCTAGATCTCGGTGACTTTCGTTGATCTAAGCCTCGATAAGGTTTTAGGTGAGTATGAGTTATTGACCATCACTTTGACTTGTTATAGGTGAGGGTTACATAAGATAACTCAAGACTCTCCGTATCTTGGGTGGTGGCAGTGCTTGTATGTCATGCTAGTTACTTGTATCGAGTCACCGTATCCGTTTAGGATGATGACATCTCCTTAAGCAACTCAAAATGTTTATTATACTAAACTCTGCAGGTTGAGTTAGCTCAAGTACAATAATAAGGTTGAGTGATATTACTTAAGGAATTAAAGAGATTAATTATTTTAAGCAGTCAGAATGCTATAATAATTAATGGACGTGCGATATCTTAAATACGGGGATTCGTAAGTCTAAGTGCAAGCCTGACTCAATTTCGGTAATAAAGGGGCAAGTCAACATTTATTCTCTAGTGAAATGAATAAATGTTTATGAATTAATTATATTTTGAGTTGAACATAAGATAATTAATTCATTTTAAGCCCATCTTTATTCCTTGTATTTGATCCATGGGTTGGCCCATCAGGCTTTATTCTTCTTTGTTATTTTCGTCCATCCTAGTAAAGTCCATTGAGACTACATTACGATTAATGTATTATTTTAATATATCTTGATATCTAGATAGATATTATGCGATATTATTAGATATCAAGAGATATTATTAGATATCGAGATAATTACTCTAGATATGATTTATACGTAAAGATATAATTGTATTTATTAGATATGCATGGATCATATCTAAATGAGATTCTAGGAATGCATTATAAATACAAGGTGAGAGAAAATAAAAATAATCCTATTATTTTGGTGAGATTTTCGAAAATCTCATAGTCGAAGAAGAAGTCGATTTTTACGATAATCTCCATAGATTGCTCCCACTTAGTATTGGAGACTAGGCATCCGGGATACAGTCTAGAAGATCAAAGCTGGAGTCTGTCATTAATCTTATATCACAGAAATTCGTAGGTAAATACGAGTAAACACCTACGTGTTGTAATTAATTATATAGATGCATGCTATGTATATAATCAATGTATGGTGAATTAAACATCCAAGATATATCTTCGGGAAGAGAGTAAAATCAGATTTCCCTACATAATCATTATTCCATCATTACCATAAGATACACCTATTTTCATAATTATTTATTAGATTTATAAGCTGAATCAATCAACTGGCGTTGTCTGTGGGAAACCATCTCAAGCTAAGACATGGTTTCCCAACAACACAAGAAATTCATGTATTCAAATACATGAAAAAAATCCATATTGTTATAACCGATTGTCGATCTTAAATATGGTGCATGAAAGACCATCGTGCTTAAATACATATTGTAAGATCTGGCGAGAGACCTATAACTATGAGTGTGGTAACCATACTACGAAAACAAGAGTTTTAAACCTTGAGTATGGCCGAAAAATAACTCAGGAACTCAGAGAAAGCGACCCTCACCCCGTAGGGAGGCCAGAATCTCGTATCCAATCAGGAGACAACCATAGGACATGGATCCACTCTTATAACATCCAAAAGCTTGGTGGCCGCAGTGAAGACACTCTTGGAAGAAGCCCTAAACACTAGAGGACTTCCTCCAGCCAATACACTGTCTCTCCATGTCAACAAGAATGCATAGAAAGAGCCAAATAATGAAGGAGCACTTGGCCAAAATCCTATCAATCTGGATAGGATATGTACCTGAACAGAGCAGCCAAGGTAAATACTCGTCAGTTGTCTTTTGCGAAAGAGAACAAAGATAGTTGTGACTAGGAATATGAGACTGGGGTTAATCCATACGAACATCATAGACTGTACACTAAATCCATCGCACCAAGCATGTGAGAGTAGAGCCGGCAAAATGAGCCCGGCCCGAAAAGCCCGCCCGGGGTACCCGGGGTTTGGGTCGGTTTGGGCTTCAAAATTAAAGGCCCCAAAAAAACCGGGCCTACAAAGCCAGCCCAAAAAAAACCCCGGGCCTACCGGGCTTTGGGCCAAAAAAGCCCGGGGTTTTGGGCTAAAAAAGTCCGCCCGATTTTTATTAAATATATATATTTATAATATTATTTAATATACATATCTATATTTTTTAATAATATTAATTATATTTTATATAATTATTTATTTTTTATAGTAATAATTTTATTACTAATTCACATATTGGTCAGGAAAATAAATTCTGGAAAAATAATAACCTCATAAATCATTCAAAAATAATTCCTAAGAGAAATGATCTCCAAAAATATATACATTGATGATTAATGATCTTATAGTATGTAAAATCTATTTTGAATCATTGATCTTAAATATATACAGTATAATTAATTTATTTTATTCTATTATTTTATGAGTATAAGTCGGATTGACGTTTAATAATATCATTTATCTTTGATTTGTAATTACTAATTTTTCTCCTTAAATTAAATAATTAAAATCATCTTGCATTACAATATCATCGCATGAATACATAAATATGTCAAAATATACTGAAGCATTATCATAAGAATAAGTAAGCTCAAAATATTCTCATCACCGATTCTTTATTTAAGTTAAGGAGTTATGAGATCTTAATTAAATAATTATTTTTAATTTAAAATATTAATTTTATATATTAAAAATTATTTAAAAAAGCCCATGAAAGCCCGCCTGGGTTGGTTTGGGCTTCATATTTTAAGCAGAAAATTTCGGACTGGCCCGACCACCCAAAAATTTAAAACCCGACAAGCCGGGGTCGGGCCGTGACCATTACTTTGCCACCTCTATGTGAGAGTAACAACAAAAATTATTACACCGGCAACAACAAGAGATGAAGGATATGAAGGAAAAACTGGCCCTTCTAAGGAGATAGCAAGAAGAGATATATGTCCTAGAAAGCCACTAAAAAGACAAGATGAAAAGGACTAT
Organism: Salvia rosmarinus; assembly: GCA_036937905.1. Lineage (NCBI taxonomy): Eukaryota > Viridiplantae > Streptophyta > Magnoliopsida > Lamiales > Lamiaceae > Salvia > Salvia rosmarinus. Next base: position 60,902,270 of record CM072822.1, on the reverse strand, counting down.
GAATCAAAGATGGAGTCATCCACAAAAAAGAGAACCTTAGGTATGGCATAAAAATAGTAGTTGACAACTCTTTCTCGGTGGTGTGCGAGCGAACCATTTGCCTAAAAACTTGAGCGCATTAATCATGAGTATCACGGGTCACGAGACCTCGAGAGCACTTCACGAGATTCGAGAATCTTTGTCGGCTACATCAATACACTAACGAGTAAAATGTGGAGTTTTTCTAACCACGCTAGTAGGTTCGGACTTAAAAGTGGTTCATGCGGTTGTCGTTTCACTCCATACCTCGCTTTGAGGACTTAAAGAGAGTTTTCTAAACCGGTTCGCGAGCACACAACGATCGACGAGGAGGCGCACCACATGTGGTCAATAATACGAGGGAAGAGGAGACCTAAGATCGTATTTAACCACATTCAATGCAATGATCTGGAATCACATGACATAAGGTCTGCAGTAAAAGTTAATATATTTACTCACAATTTGAAGCATGAGCCTTTGATTAAAAGGTCATCGAGAAGTTGGGAGAAGCTGTTTTCTCGAACGGACAAGTTTATATATTTGGAGGATCATGTTCTAGAACAACATGTGGAAAGTACTACACTCAGAAGACCGCCTAAAACCAAGAATTGAGAGAGGAGAGAATGAGCGGAAAACTCGAGAACCCGTAGCCTTGCCCGAGATGGCGACAAAGAAACCGAGTTGATTCCTCGAGCGCTAAGGATGGACCTCAAAGACCACAGTCCGATAAGTTACGTATTTAAGCACAATACATTACTGACTTGAGCGTCGAAGTGTCTATCCGGAGGTCCCCCTTCGGCTATGTTTTGTAGTTGGCTTGATCCGTACGACATTCGACGACCCGACACGATATTCTGGTTTCTCGCTCATAGTCATCATTCCATTATTACCACAGGGTACGCCTATTTTCGTGATTATTTATTAGATTTATAAGCTGAATCTATTACCATCCAAAAATTATACTCCCTCCGTCCACCAAAAACGTGCATCGGTTTTGGTGGCACGAGTTTTAAGAAAACTGTAATGAGTGTAAAGTAAATGTGTATAAAAAGGTGTGTCATTGGGATAATAAATGAATATATTAATGGATTGTTAGTATAAAAAGGTGGGCTATGAGTGTTTTTTTGTAAATAAGTAGATAAGTTGAGGGTAAAAATGTAAAGTTGGTGTTTCTAAAAAAGGAAAGTGCACATTTTTGGTGGACGGACCGAAAAGGAATTAAATGCACGTTTATAGTAGACGGAGGGAGTAATATATCTAAATGTATTTTAATAATTTTCATAATGTATATTATGTATGTACGCGAGTATAGAACGGGATCCGAATAGGTACTAATGTAGCCATTCTCAAATCCATCCCATTAAATATTATGGGCAAATTATCTGCGTCTGTAACTATATCCGCCGTAAAATAAGTAATTCTCCTACCCATCATTCATATGTCACTTTTAGTACTATATTGATCATCCAAAATTGGACTCGATTTCAACCGAAGGAACGCCCTAAAAACATATGAAGTAAGTTATTATTATTATTATTCTTATTATTATTATAGGGAATTGAAAAATGGGAACGAATGAGTGAGTGATTACAGAAAAATGTGGGGAATGTGGGTTGAAGAAATTGAGGCTAAAAATAGGGTAGTGTAGCGCCATCGATACAGTGGCAGATGTCTCAAATTGGGGAAGTCTGGCCCTTCCTTTTCAATGCATCAGTTACGATCACTATCTTTTTCTTTTGATCTGCTGAGGCCCGCCGCCATTATCATGGTGTCCTGGATAAATTTCACGTTTTTATGCAATAGTCTGCAAACTATATATAACAGTTAAACCACATTTGAAAAATCAAGTGTGACAGACTCAAACATATAGATGCGTTTTGTGGACTTCGAACCTATGACCTCTCGACTACAGAAACCCACATTTACCATTGGGCTGTCCCCAGGGGACAGTTACGATCACTATCTAACACATGCATCTACTGCCTATTCCCTTTTTCATCTTCAACATTTTCCCTAATCTTTAGCAAGCTATTTTCGAGATTTTTTTTTAAAATTTCCTGATATTTTCTATCTTTTGTATTTTAATTAACTTTTTAGTTGGGGAAAGAATTAGGACTTGAACCTCGAGCACTCACTGTATCATATACCGGTGAAATAACTCTGAGGTACAAAGATCAAAGTTTTTTTGGCAAGTTTTGTGTGAGATTAAAATCTGTAAGATGGATAAAAATCAGGATCAAATCCAATCAAACGCCAATAAAACTTTAAAATGTCATTGGATATCGATTTGGATCAGGATTTTAACCCATCCTATGGATCTTTAACCCGTAAGATGTGTAGTTTATTTATTTATTATTTATTTTTAAGTATTTTTTCACACTTTTAAACTATATACCATCATCATTGAGGCTTCATTTATTATCAAAAGGAATTGTTATGTTATACAGTTGCTGAAGTGATGTAATTTTGTTTTGCTTTTATATCCCTAATATTCAGATGTTTATCATAATCTAGAAGTTATGTCATTAATAAAATGAGACTTTTGCAAGAAAAGTACCAAAATATAACTGTAAAACCGAAAATTGCCTATATATAGAGGGCTATTGGATTCGATGCATCTAGCTTTTAGGCTCTATTTTGTGTGGATAGGGATGGGAGCGGATCCAAGACCTGGGTCAGATCGTGGATCAGGATCCATTTTAAGGATCCGGATCCTCAAAATCTGGACCGACGGATCTGGACGGATCGGAATATATATCAATATTTCGGATCGGATCGGAGTTTAGATTTTAAGATCCGGATTCGGTCCAGATCCGACCCATGGACCCGCCAATTATATATATATTATTTTATTATAATTAAATTAGTTAACCTAAATAATTTTTATTCCTGCGTCTCGCCATCATTCCTAATTTCTCATTCCAAAATACATTTAGTTTTATATATATATATATATATATATATATATATATATATAAATATTATTTTTATTATAATTAAATACGTAACCACAACTTACAACTCTTCAATTTTCTTTTTCAAATTATTCCAAAACAAATATGTTCCAAATTTCATTTCAAATACTCTCAATTATGTATCTATCGGCATTCACGACGAGTCGCGTCACTTACACCATCGACGATCGAGTTGTTTGTTGCTTCCTACTTTATAGTAAATTTGTAACTAACGTCTTCCAAAATAGTGATAATTGTAGAAATTCTAAATAATTATTATAGTATTATTATGCATTTAGATTATTATGGTGTTACTGTGAATTATAGTTGATTAGAATTTATTTTAGAAGCAAAAATATATGGATCGGGGTCTAGACCCTGGACCCTGTGGATCTTATGGATCGGATGCGGATCTAATTTTTTGGACCCAATGGATGCGGACCGGATCCGGATCAAAGCAAAAAATCGGATGCGGATGCGGACCTCAGCCGATCCGGTCCAAATCCGCCCATCGCCATCCCTATGTGTGGAATATATATATATATATATATATATATATATAGAGTGAGGTTCAAATAAGAACCAATTTTAACGTGAGACCCAAGAACTACGAAAACAAAATGAATATGCTATGAAAGTTAATGAATATCTGCGAAAGTTAATGAATCAAAATTGAATTTTCACCGGGTTCGAATCCCATGAGGCGAAAATTCTATTTTTTTATTCATTAACTTTTAAATATTCATTACTTTCATACATATTCGCCTCTCACATTCACACAATAAAAATGGTTTTCGTTAACCCTCCCATATATATATATATATATATATAGGGGTTGAATCGATGAGAACTTATCTTTTGAGAACTTGCAAACCATGCATAAGACGTTGAAGACAATGCACAAAGCAGTATAAAGTTATGCATAATGAAAACTTTTAAAATTGTTGCACAACAAAATAATTTTAGAAAGTTTTCGTTATGCACAACTTTATACCGTTTTGTCATCATCTTCAACGTCTTATGCATGGTTCGTAGAGTTCGCAAAAGATGTGTTTCATTTGATCCACTCCTATATATATATATATATATATATATATATATATATAGTTAGGTTCAAATGAGAACCATTTTATCCTAAAACTAAAACCAAATGAATTCATTATGAAAGTTGATGAATCCGTTGGATAAGTTACTAAATTTAAAAATTGAAAATTTTCACCGGGTTCGAATCTCATGGGGGCGAAAATTCCATTTTTGGATTGACAACTTTTCGGTGGATTCATCAACTTTCACAATAATTCATTATTTTTGTTCTCACAATAAAAGTAGTTCTCACGTTAACTTTCATAACAAATTCATTTGGTTCTTAGTTGTAGGATAAAAGTGATTTTATTTGAACCTAATATATATATATATAGGGTTAGGTTCTCGTAGTACCCAGTCCCCAGATAGTATGTAGTACTCAATCTAGACCACACATTTTGAACACGTGGCCACACCACAAGCTGACACGTGGCAGCTCCTTTTCTTTTTCTTTTTAGTTTTCGCAAGGGGCAAAATGGGAAGAAACAAATCAGTCTTCTTCTCCTCCTTGACGGCAGCGAACGACACCGGCGGTGACAGTGGCAACACCGACGAACAACAGTAACAAGATACACAAAAAACTATAAACAACAGATTTTGAAAGAAAGAAAAAGAAGAAAAAAAATTGAGGAACAAAATTGATGAATTTTAAGAAAAAAAATAGAAGATGAATTTGATAGATGATTGAAGAATCGAGAAAGATGATGGTTATGATGGTGATTCACGACGAATTCGCTGATAATCAGTGAAAGAGACGACGAAATTGTTAGAGAATGATGGATGAGAGATTTGGTGTCGAAAACCATAAAAATGCATTGAACAAAATATGAAACTGCATTGAACAAAACATAAAAATGCATGTTTCCACGAGACAGAAACATGTATTTAACTTAGCACGTTCATGCATTGATCAAAACATGTCCATGCATTTAACAAAACATGTTCATGTATTTAACAAAGCGTAAAATCTGGACCAACGGCGCGCGACAGCGCCGGAGTAATGCAATAACGAGCGCACTGAGCACGGCGCATCTTGGGCGCTCGTGAACTAGGCACGAGCTTCAATCACATGCATTACTACTCAATTGCATACATTTTTTTGTTCATTTGAATGCATTATCAGTTCAACTAAATATATTGTTAGTTTTTCGCAATCACATAACAAATCAAATTACTAATCTACCGTTAATGAAGCGAAATTAAGCTTAAAAGTCCGAAAAATTCTGAACCACAGGATCTATGAAATGAGTGGATGAGATTGAGTCTACATCTTATCTCGGTAAGTCTTATTTGATTCATCCTCTATATATATATATATATATATATATATATATATATATATATTCAACAAATTTCTCAAGCTTCAGATACGTATAACTTGAAAAGCAGAAATTAATCTCAACACATTAATCCCATATTACCATGCAATTAATTTATCTTTGCAAACATACCAACGCTCGTAGACAACTTTTACATTTTATCCCCATATTACCCTTCAGCCGGCGGCCGCCGTCATTCTCGGAATTCATGCAACCACCCTGCGGCTCAAGACTCAAAAATCATGCTTAACAAAAAAAAGCATCAAAACCCATAAAAAAATTAAAAAGAAATACAAGAAAAAAGCACTTAGTACCATTAATTTAATTCACACAATTATAATAATATTTAGTCGACTGGCCTTGAAAATCCTCACTAACATGCAAAATAAAAAAGAGAATAGCTGTCCATATCTTTTGGCTTGCCATTAATCAAACCTCATGATTGTTTAAGGGTTGGATAAAGTAGAAATTGATTAAGAAACTTATGTGGTTATGGGAAAACTTAGTAAATAATTAGCTGACGGCGCAAGTGCTAATTTTTTGGTCCCATAAATGATGATATCTTGAGGACAACCCGATAGTTAAGGTGGGTTCTTGTGGTAGAGATTACAAATTGAATCGCACCAAACGTTTCTATGGGTTTAAGTCTGTCACACTTGGCTTTCCAAGTTTGGTTTACCTATCTTGTGTGATTTGTGGCCTTCTTGCGTAAAGCGTGGGATTTATCAGGTCTTGATCCTGAAAGTAATGATGCGGGTTCGCGTTATACTAAAAAAAAGAACAAAAAACAGAATGAATGATATTAATATTGGAAATTACTCCACTAACTATACAAGTGAAGCATCCACTATCATTTTACACCTTATTTTTGGGTCCCCAAAGTTTTGTGATAATTATTAATTTGTATAAAGCCATTTCTGCATGGTTGGGGAATTCTTTTTCTTGGGTGGGTAACTTGATTGTCAAATTTAAAGCTCTTGTGCCCCATGATGTTAATTGCAATTTTTTGTTGTCATGTACTTTTAATATATTAAATAAATAAATTTTAAGGAAAGTTGTACATGTAGTTAATTTCAAAATTTTGCTTCAAGAAATCATGAGGATGCTCGTCTTTCATGACCAAGTGAAGGAGGAATTTCTAGAAACTAACAAATTTCTCTTTCATGACCATATGAATGAAATTAAGAGTATTACATGTAAGTAATTATTATAACTAATAGTGTATTTTTCAATACAATACTTCATAATGTTTTAAACATGAAACTCTCCTACGAAATTAATTTTAAAATCAAATTATTTATGTGAATTATATTTCTTTTCGAATTTGACCAGTAAACTGTTTGGCCAGTTTTAGATTTACACAAGTATCTTTTGTCTTAATAGGTACTGGTAGTACTAGTATATATAAGGCATATAATGTTATATCACTCCAAACACTAGTGTATACTTGTAGCTAGCTCCTATAAAGGTGTAATACGTGGATATATAGTATCTACTCTAGAATAAATTATCTCAACAAATTCATTTCATTCTTTGGTTTGATCGATAAAATAACCTACTTAATCACATGTTTAATTCGAATGATTCAGTATGTGATGGATACTCGGCATGTGTTTCAATTATTCAATTGAATGATAATTTATGAGCATAAATGTTTTGGTTCATTATTAATCATCCTTCAATTTAAATACAAATTTCAAAAATATTATCTGTAAAATTATTTTTGATCTTCTTTGCCCTCAATTTTTTGCATTTTTCATTTTGGCCCTTCTATCAAAAGGCTAATCTTGGTACTATGCTACATTTTAGTCAAAATCCTTCAATTTCTCTTACACAACACTCAATCAACCAAAACACAAAACTAAAGAGTCTAATCCTACTTTATCATATCAATATTATATATCTCAACCACCAAATCAAATGCTCCTTATGTGGTCTAAGATAAGTTAAATACATTGTTATCGATATTCTCAACTAAAAAATTATAACTTTTATGTTTCATTGCATTATGATTTAAATCGAACTTGAATGAGTTTCTAACACAATTGAACCAGAATAACTATATATTAATATTTAAAAGTTTTGCTTTATTTTTAAAAGTATTAATTAAGATTAGTTTTAAAAAAAAATTAACACTAATTGAACGACAAAAGAACTCGAACCCGAATCGATTTAGAAATTTCAAACTGAATAAAATCGAATAGAAATATTTTAGTACGATTTAGAAATTTCAAACTGAACCAAATGGATAAATATATAAGGGTGAAAATATCTTATGTTCGAATTTCACAAATATTTTATATAAATCGAGCCTGTACACACTTCAAATAACGACAGTGTACTACAATCCTCATTAAAAAAGATGAAATTCTAAAACAAAAGATATATTTATAATTGTACATACTGCATACGGCATCGTTTGGCGCTAGTAGTTTGAAATCAAACGAATGTGCCACGTCAGCCATCTTACTTATAATTTTTTGTTGTCTTAATCAAAATCAAATTCAACCGTTATGGATATAAATCTTAACTATTACTTAGTCAAATTGGCCACTTTTGCTCTCAAAATAAAATAAAATTGCCAACTAGTTGGAAATAAATGTATTGCAAGTCGATAAACTACAATTTTAGAAAAAACGTAAATCAACATGAACTAACTGGAGAACAGTTGAAAAAAACTTGGATTGAAATTAAATAACAAAAACAGTCATTTTTAAGAAAAATAACATGACCTAGTTTTTTCAATTTTGGTCATTTTTACTATAGTAAATGCTTTTTTGACATTTTAGTTCTTATTTAAATGTCACCAAGTATTAAATAAGAGGCCACATTGATCTTATGTAAAAAGATTATAGATAAAACTATTATTTATCTAAGTAAATTAGTAGATAGAGTTTGGTTCAAATAAAAATCACTTTTAACCTATAAATTAAGTAAAATTTTCAGCCCTTGGATTGTGAATAGCTACCATGATGTGTTTTGTTAAGATCCAATGAAATCATCATTTTTCAATATATTATATCGAATCAAAATACCCTCTTAATTACTTTGTGGTCGTGAGTTCCAGCTCCATAAGGGGCGTGAATACAATTAATATAATTTCATCATTTTTCAAAACGAATTCAACTTTCTATAATAGTGTGTATTTTATATATACTTTATGAGAGGGATGTTGTAGGATAACTAACCCCCTTGGTATATTTAATATTTTACACACATTTATGATGGCCTTAATTGTAAGTATGGCATTACATGGTACACAATTTTTTTAAAACAATCTATAACGACTACTTATAGGTGGTTGGAATAATTCAAACTCAATATTTTTTAGTTAGTAGATCATCTACCTACCACTAAGTCACTCTTATGAGGCATAATTTACATATTTTACATGCATTAGTAATGAAATGGGTGATTTAAACTGTCACGATGACCCTATGTCTAGATAATCCCTGTCGGTATGATCGATGTTGTAATAAAAATAATATTAGAGCAAAACATAATTATTTTTGAGTCTTGTAATTGAATCTAGCTCAGTCAAGTATATAAAGTTTGAGTTTGATTCATTTATTTTCAAACCAAGGTCGGTCTTAATTTATCAAATGCAGTATTGATAAATTTATTCAAGCATAAATGAACTTAAGTTTACATGCCATAAATAAAAGTAAATATTCAACATTTCCTCTGATAAAGTAATTATTTGTTAATAAAAAAATATAATATATGCGCTAAACACATTATTTTCTTATAGCAATTAAGTTTTGCTAGATAATTAAATACTAGTAATATTATTAAAGTATAATTAGTATAAATTAAAGATCAAACTAGTAGTTTCATAATTTATGAACTAGTTCACGAGCATCGGCAATTAAGAGGAAGAAAGGGGTGCACGCTTGTAAAGAGGTGGTCGCCATGGACCATGCTAGTGCTCAAGCTAGAAGAGAAAAAACAAAACACATTTTTCATAAAATATATTTTCAAAAATAAAACACAGCTATTTATTGTTACATATACAAATAAATATGATTTCTAAGTTAATTTATGAAAACTTATTATTATGTAAACTTGTCCCTATACTATATATATATAGTTGAATTATAATAAAAACTTTTCATATGAACTTACGAATCAATATATTTTATGTACAAAATGAATGCTTATTCGAAACTGGTAAAATAAGACTACTCATCAATGTTATCGTAATTAGCTTTATACATAAAATATATTGATTCAAAATTCACATAATTTTTAATTTCGTCTCTTTCCAATATATATATATTTATACACACACAAGCACATGCACTAACAAAATGTCCATATCATTGATATATCAAAGCTCAAAGGTATGAAATCAAAGATTGACAAGGTAGTCAAGTCAAAGAATAGCTTTACGCAGGGTGACTATTCGGTGCAGGGTGGATCTTACCAGAAAAAATCGGAATGCACCGACCCGATTTTGAAGAAAAACGAAACCCGACCCAGGCCGAAATTTTGGTCGGTGCAGAATCCGACTCGGATACCCGACTCGGGTATTCGGGTACCCGAATTACCCATTATATAATAAATTTCACACTTCAATATACAATGAGATTGCGCAGCTTACTGGTTATATTGTTGGACTCGTTCCTTAAATTTCTGCAGGTCATGTGTTCGAATCCTGTGGACTGCTGATTTTGATATATATATTTTTTAACTTTTGTTTGATTATTTCACATTCACCTTCGAATTAGCATTGATTTCGATTTTTACAAATTGCGGTTCACACATTGCAGTCAGACTTAGCAAGTCTAGCGATGCGATTTTTTTCTTACTCGATACAATTATCCACCCAAACATAGTAAGTTCCGACTTTTGGATGTAACAAGTAACAAATCATTAGCACAATTCAAAGTCCAATCACTAAAATTTAAAACCAAAGTCGGTATTCGAGCTAAGACATAAATCAACCTCTACTCGCGCAAAAATGTAGGCAAGATAATTATTGAAATCGGGGAACCGAGTAATGCTCCGACACCAAACCATCGACTTATCATCGGTGGTGGGAGCCATTTGTTGCTCGAAGCCCACAGATCTCCTCGATCCGTCCTCCTCGGCGCACGCCATGACAGCCATGCCACCGGACGCCATTCTCAATACTTCAACACAAAAATTAATCCTGTTTTTAAAAGAAAAATAAATGAATTAAAAATTGGAAAAGTGATCGACGCGATATTTGGACAATAAGTTAGGGAAAGAAAGAAGAGGAGCAGAAACAACGATGAATTTGAAGGCTCTCTCTTAGGAAGAAGAAGACTGAAATATTACAGAGAGATTTGGGTTTTCTTGGGCTTTGAAGAGACCGAGAGACAAAGAGAGAGATAGGGACTGTGTGTTGAGAATTGAGTGAGAGAGAGAAGACAGAACAGAATAAAGTTTGTGTAGTATTACTAGTCTGCTTTTTAGGGTAATTTGAAAGAACTCGGGTATTCGGGTATACCCGATTACCCGACGGGTATACCCGATACCCGAATATACAACATGAAGAATACCGACCCCGACCCCGAGACCCGATTTTTGGGTAATCGGGTACCCTATACCCGATAATTTTCGGGTCGGGTATCGGGTACCCGATTACCCGATACCCTAATAGCCACCCCTAGCTTTACGGCCATACTGAGTAAATAGTTATCTCCTCTCTTTTTCACTTTTTTATTTTGCGAATTGTATCCATTGCTTTAGAAGATTGGTCTCTTCTACGTTCAAAATCATCAAATCTTTCACTTTTCTTTTTTCTCCGCTCATTTTCTGTAAAATATATGCATATGATATATTGAAATGTCATGTGATTATTATTTTATTTTTGTTCGATCCTATTATGTAAAATACCAATACTCGTGTGGGTTTTTGAATGGATCCCATCATGCAAAATAATTGTAACTATTTTGGTATTTGATATTTCTTGTAGTATTCAAATATTGTGTTTCGTTTAGTTATGTATCTCTCTCCGTCCACTAAAAGTGTATCACTTTTGGTGGGTATAAGTTTTAATAAAATTATTGGGGGTTTTGTTTGAGTAGAGAAAAGATCTCATCATGTGATAAGTTTGAGTAGAACGATGATTATTTTGATAAATAACGAGCTATATTGAGGTTAAATAATAAAGCATGATGTTAAAAAAAAGGAAAGTGATATACTTTTAATGGATGAATGAATATAATATAAGATGAGTATTGTATAATATTTATATATATGTGAAGTGGAACATATATAAAAAATTTAGTGTATGAATAAAGAATCAATCTAATCTATTATTTTCCTATGATCTGCAATTGTCATGAAGAAATATTTTCTAATATATAAAAATAATCTATGAATTACTAATATATCATATAAAAGTATTAAAAGCATAATATTTTTTATGTATTACAAAAGTGCTTTTTATAACAATCATAGATCATAAGAAGATTAATGATCCAAATTAATTCAATTCCTACCTCATACTTATGATGTCAGAAATTTTATTTCGACTCATATTTACATCCTTTTATTGAAAATTTTAAAATTTTGTCATTTTGTAACTCATCCGAAAGATTTGACTGTAAAGGTAACTATCCTAAACATATCGTGCTATAGTGATTTACACATTTGTATCATTTGATCGCTGGGCATGAAGTTGTTCACTCGAATGTTTTCTTTAGGAGAAGTTCAAAACATTATTTCCAAATTATCGATCCTTTTGCAATAAAGTTTCGCTTAGTTTAATTGGTAAATTATTTTGATCCATCTGATTTATGGTTATGCTAAAAAAGTTTAGCTACATCATTTAAACCCAAACTTGAAAAGTAAAAAGAAACCGAAATGAAAAATAAACTGAACTCGATAAACTCTATTTGCTCTATGATGGGATATGGTCCAACCACGCAGCCCACCGACAGCCCAAACAGTGGGCACGACATTAGTGTGCCCACGCAGTTAAGCCAAGGCCCAGCCTTCAAACCCTAATCGCCCCCAAACCCTAATCAGCGCCACCTGCACGAAGGCGACGTCCCACAAAGTGAAGGCCAACAGGCCCTATGGACAGAGAGGCAGTCCCTACGGTAGAAGGTAAGAGTCCCTACATGGGAGGATCGGCCTCACTTTAGGGGCCCTCATATATGTATAAATAGGAGTTAGATCGAAGGTAGAAGGGTTATCAACTTCTTGAATACTAAGAGCTTTTGACTATACTCACCGTAATCAAAACATAGTGAAAGTATTGAGGAATCACTCCTCGTGGACGAGATCTCATTAACGATCGAACCACGTAAAAGCCTTGGTGTTCTTTATCGCTTACATAAATCTTGCATACTAACATATATTAGATTTATCATTGGCGCCGTCTGGGAACCTACGAACAAAAAGCTTCGCTTCTCTACAAAATTAATGGCAAGGACATGCGCAACCGCCGTCGATGCTGGCAACAACCGCGCTGAGGACGACCAAGTGGTCACTCAGCGCCACGGGAAGGAGATTGCAGACGCCACAAGCGGTCACACGCCTGAGGGCTACATGGAAAACGCGTTCCCATACACCTCGGGATCGTCTACAACGAAGGGAAGATGTCGGCCTCAACGAGGACGAACAGACAGCCTGTTAGCCCCACGAGGCCCTGGCCGAGCCGTGACCAATTCCTCAATGCCAACCCTCGCCAATTCCAAAGCTTCCTCAACCAGAGGACAAAAGGCGGGCCTCAAGAGCCCCGGCGGCTACCGCGGCACCCGATGTCGTTCCCCTCCAAAGCGGTCGGCGCTCACCTCGCGTGATAGGCGAGAACGTGCACAAGACCCCGACGCCTGGCCGATCACCGCGGCCGAGCCGCCACCACCATTCGCCCCGCACCATTCGGCGGAGCCGCTCTCCACCTCGTCATGCCGACTGAGAGCCGAGCAAAGCAGAGAGAAGAAAGGCGGGAGAGAACTCCTCTCGGAGAGGCGATGACGCCGTTATCGGTCTCCCACCCTCCGAGAGAGATGGCAACGATCTCCGGGGTTCGACCGAGCGAAAGAATCATCTCCTTTCTCCGGGAGACTCGACACGCCCTTGCCCGTGGTATAGGGCACCCAACATCGCCGCCACGATGGCCTTGGGACCCTCCGACTTCCTTTTCGTCTCACACCACTAACATGGCGAACCAAGGAATGGAAGATTTTCATATGTGCAAGATCTTCCCGAGGTGTCGATCTCCAACGTCCGTATTTGGTTCACCTTGCTCGACAAAATAGTATACACCGCCTGTGATCTCATGGATCGGTTTAAGTGGCGCTTATCGAAAATGCCACCAAGAGCCTTCGTCCGACCTGCTCACAATCCGCCAAGGTCGGGACGAGACGATGTCGAACTTCGTTTCGAGGTTCATCAAGGAGTCTCTCAAAATCGATGAGAGCAACGATCTCTATATCATCAACGCGTTCAAGAACGGGATCCGACCCGGTGCACTGAACAAGGAGATCACCCGTGAGAAGCCGGAGACGGCTAGTCGCCTTTGGAACCTGGTAGACAACTTCGTCAAAGGAGACGAGTCGGACCGAAAGAAGAGGGAGACCTGGGACGAGCAGAGGACTGAAAGAAAGAAGCCGGATGACCGAGGTCGAGGCGCTGAACGCCGAAGTGCCTTCGAGAGAATCAGGAAGGGCCCTCTGGAGTCCAGGCTCGGACCTCGGCCAGTCCCTGGCGGCAAAGCACCTCATCTGCTCAAATCGAGAGCGGAGATATTGAGCTCCACGCCGAGCTCTTCCCAAACCCCTCCTATGAAAGGAGGATCCAAGAAGAGGTCGACGGAGGAATATTGTGACTATCACCGGGTATGGTCACGATACCCAAGATTGCGTAAACCTAGGCTCATGATTGACGAGCTCATCAAAGGAGGAGCCTCAAAATACCTCGAACGAGCGGGCCGAGGGAAGCAAGCGCAGGGGAAAATAACGGTGGCAACAATCTGCGGGCTGACCTTGACGGCGACCCAACCCGAAGATGACGAGGACGAAGGTCCCAACGCTATGGAGCGGTCTATGCCATTACGGGCTCTCGTAGGAACGACGAGGTCGTCGTTAAAAACGGCTCGGAGGCGGTCCCCAGGAGCCAAGAACAAGCGACTCAGGCGGGTGAGGACATAGTGTTCTCCAAAGACGACCCGGTGCCCAAAATCATGCCCCACCAAGACGCCATCACGATCAAGCCGTGGTGGGCAACAAGAACGCCCACTGGTCTACATTGACATCGGTGCCTCCGTCGATATTATCTTCCGTATGCCGGATAAACTTGAGGTCGGTGGAATTCAAATACATCCCGCCTCCTCCCGGCCAAGGAGCTTCACTCGAGGCGGTTCAACCCGAGGGCGTCATTACCCTTCCTGCTACCGTAGGACGTGCTCCTGTGTCGGCCACCAAGGCCATTCAATTTTTCCTCGTCCGAGCTCCTTCTCCGCACAACATCATCCCGGGGAGGCGGCTCTATGCCACTAAGGCCATATGCTCGGTATACCACCACCATCAAGATACCACCCCGGTGGGAGTGCTAACATCGAGGGTGACCAAACGGCTGACTAAAGGTGCATATGAGTCTCAACCCAAGATGTAGCCTTGCCCTGTATAGCAATTACAGAATCCTCGAGGTCGCCACCCGGGACGACCGAACGAAGACCTCCAGCTATCGACGACGACCCTCCAAAGTTGTCAAGGTCGGCCCGTGGCCCAATTGATATTCGGCGAGTGTCATGCGACACGAGGGAATACGGGACGTGTTCGTGTGGTCCCCACTCGACATGATCGGAGTGTCACCCGAGCTCATAACTCATCGTCTCAACATCGACCCGCTACAAAACCCGGTTCGCGAAGAAGAGGGTGTTTTGCGGAGCGCAACCGGTCATAAGAGACAAGTGACTCAACCCGTATGGCAAGATCTTGTTCGGTTAGTACCCGACCGGATGGCTAATCCGATCGTGGTTCGAAGCCGAGGAGGGATGACGCATGTGTGTCGACTACACCGACCTCAACAAACACCGCCCAAAAGATTACTACCCCTCCCGACATTGACAAGAAGGTGGAAGCATGGTGGGCCATGAGACCTTGACTTCCTAGATTTATACAAAGGTACCACCAAGTCCCGATGAGCAGGAGAACGCCCAAAGACAAAGATTCATCACCGACTTGGTGTCTTTGCATCTGGGAAGTGTAACGACCGGCTCCGGATTGACGGCCGACCCCATGCACCTACACGAGTCTTTTCAAGTGTGCTTTGTCCTCACTCACACACCCCCGAGAAAACATCCAGTGAGTCACCCATCCCACAATTGCTCCAAGCCAAGCACGCTTAACTTTAGAGTTTTTATGAGATGGACTCCAGAAAAGAAGATGCATCTTGTTGGTATGAGTAGCACATATCAAATCCTTTGTTTCTCCTCGAATATGCGCCCCATACCGCATATTCTCGAAATCCTCTCATTAGGTGTGTTTCGGTTCATTCATGTACCCCTTCGCTTTGAAGCCTTAATCGAGCCGCCTTGTCCATGCCTCTCGCACCGCGATCACTCCAGTACCGCCCGGGCATCACATGCCCACCAACTCCGCTTGGTTCGTCCCTCAACCACACCGTACTAGGAGAGGTTCGGCTCGATACCATCTCAGAACGACCCGGCTCCGGATTTGGTGACCCCACAGACCACACGAGTCTTTTCGGTGTGCTTTGTTCTCACTCACACACCCCCGAGAAAACATCCTGTGGGGTCACCCATCCCACAATTGCTCCAAGCCAAGCACGCTTAACTTTAGAGTTTTTATGAGATGGACTCCGAAAGAAGATGCATCTTGTTGGTATGAGTAGCACATATCAAATCCTTTGCTTCCTCGAATATGCAATCACATACCGCATATTCTCGAAATCCTCTCATTCGGTGTGTTTCGGTTCATTCATGTACCCTTTGCTTTGAAGCCTTAATCGAGCCGCCTTGTCCATGCCTCGCACCGTGATCACTCCGTACTTACGCCCGGGCGTCACGGGAAGATGCCCTTCGCCTGAAAAAGTCGGGGCTACCTATCAAAGAGTGGTGGACGCCATATTCAAAGATCACATTGGGCGGATCGTCGAGGTTCACGGCGACATCGTGGTCAAGAGTCGAAACGAGAGGCTGCGCCGACGACCTCGTAACTATCCTTGACTCCTCGGGTTAGCCAACCTCAAGCTCAACCCCCAAGTGTACATTCATGGTGAGGACGGAAAATTCACGGGATCTTTGGGTTTCTCAAGAAGGCACAAGGCAAATCCCACTAAGGTGAAAACAATGCTTGACATGCAGTGCCAAGACCACCCGGAGATCCACAAACTCACCGGGTGTCTAGCCGCCTCACAGATTCTTATCTCGGCCGGTAGCGGCTTCCTTCTTCAAGATCTCGAGGAGAGCTCGGGACTGCCTGGCGGGAGGAACACTGGTCGTCGCCACGCGGTGAAAGAGTATCTCGCCGACCGCACACCCCGACCGCCCCCAAAGAAGCGAGAGCCTCTCTTTGTTTGGCCGCCTCGACGAGGCAATCAACATGTATTGGTCCGGGATGAGGTCGGACGACAACTCCCATCTACTTCATCACCGAGCTCTCAAAGGACCGAGATAAGGTATACCACCTCGAAAAGGTAGCGGCTTTGGTGAACACTGCCGACGCCCGCCCTACTTCCAAGCCCATTCCGTCCTGTGTACTAACCGACTTACCTTTGAGACAAGTCTTATCAAAGCCGTAATCATCCGGACGTATAGCAGTGGGCTTTGGAGCTCGCGAGCACGACATCTCGACTCCCCGGCCGGCCATAAAGGGCAAGCTCTCACGACTTCAGGTGGAGGCCAAACCACCGAGGTCGGCTCTACTGCAGAGGTCGCCCCTACCCCCCCACCGTGGAAGAATCCACCCTTAATCCGCTCGATGATTGTTTGGCGAGATGTACGTTGACGAGCCTCATGCAAACGGGCGGCGGAGGTGCATCCTCCTCCTCGCCCGATAAATGTGAGGTGACCTATGCACTTGGTTCACCTTCCCGACCACAAACAACGAGGTGGAGTACGAGGCGCTAATCTCGGGACTCCGCTAAGCTAAATTGAAAGTGGACAAGATCCGGATCTTTGGAGATTCCCGGATCGTGGTGAACCGGTGTTAGGTAAATCACGAGGCCAAGGAGGACCGAATGAAGCAATACCTGAGAAGGCTAAGGAGATCTTGACCTCGTTCGGTACTTCAAGATTCATCGATCCCGCGAGGGGAAACCGCCGAAATGATATCCTTAGTAAGTTAGCTGCGTCGTCAACAAATCCACCGATGGAGGAAGTTCACCGAAGCATCACGAGTCCCACATCGGTATCATCACCAAGTAGAGCCGAGCGGATGTCTCCCATAAAGGCTACACGGAAGACGGCGACTACCTCAAGATCGGCTCGAAGCCAAAAAGATGATGGCGAAATCCCAGAAGTACCTCGTACATGAGGGCGCTCTCTACCGGAAGTCTTACCTTCAACCCCTCCTGAGGTGCCTCGGGCCAGAAGAAGCCGACTATGTGCTCAATGAGATTCACAGAGGATCCTGCGGAAGCCACATCGGGTCGCGAGCTCTATCAAAGAAGACGCTGAGGTCAAGATATTACTCGCATACCCTCATTCAAGATTCGGTCGAGCTCGTCAAAAGTGCCCGGTGCGCCTTCACCCACAACAAGAAGCTACCCGCATCGATCCGAGCAACTGCAGAGCCCGTGGCCTTTCATGCAGTGGGGAATCGACATCGTTGGTCCGTTTGACCGAGCACCAGGTCATCTTCGATACTTAGTCGTAGCTGTAGACTACTTCACAAAATGGGTCGAGGCTGAGCCACTTTCGAGCCTCACGAGCATGAAGATCCAGACCTTCGTGTGGAAGAACATAGTCTGCCGTTTCGGCATACCGCACATTCTGATCTCGGACAACGGCACCCAGTTCATCGATAGAAATTTCAAGGAATGGTGTGAAGAGCTCCAGATCGAGCAATGTTTCACCTCGATCGCACACCCGCAAGCGAATGGTCGACCGAGGTGACAAATCGCACGATTGTACAAGGATTGAAGAAGAGGCTAGACCGAGCTAAGGGTGATGGGCTGAAAATCTCCCCAAGTCCTCGGTCCTACTGAATCCACGCCTCGAACTCGCACGGAGAAACCCCTTCGGTTTGGTCTACGGACCGAGGCCGTCATACTGGCCGAGATCGGCGCACCAAGCCCGCAAGACTCTTCACTTCTCGACCATACCTCGAACAGGGAGGACTGCGTGCCAACCTTGATGCTCTCGAGGAGAACGCGAGCTTGCTTCATAAACGAAGCCAAATACAAGGGCCAGTCGCACGATACTACAACAAAGGGTCAAAGCCTCCGACTCCAAGTAGGCGACCTCATCCTACTGAAATAATGAAGCCAAGAGAGTCGAGCGTCTTAACAAGCTAGATCCGACATGGGAAGGCCCATACGCGCTCACGGGACCTCGGCAAAGGGCTTACAAGCTAGCTCACCTATCCGCACTTATCCCCGAACTCGCATATCACTCATTTAAGGAGGTACTTTACATAGCTTCGATTGCAGATCAGCATCATGTTAGTCCCCTTATTGCTTTACCGAAGTGCAATGTTATTTACCTCTCAATAAAACATTTGTTTTTCTGGAATAATATTTCACTTTGCCTCGTCTTATACATATGTGAACATCTATTTGGATATACCACATTTAAACCTTCACAAGGGGACGCCCTTACGAAGATGAAAAACCCACTAAGTAGGGTACTCACTAAGCGCGCCACACTCACAGATTACTCATTAAATTGAACGCCTAAATGCAAGCATACAGCAACTCATTAAATTGAACGCCTACATGCAAGCATACGGATCACTCATTAAGTTGAAGTATCTACATGCAAAAGACATCCAGATCGGATCTCGTCAAATTACGCCTTTATTTGGGAAGATATACATCACATATCGATCTAAATACATTTACGACCAAAACGAAGTCCTAAGCTATGTTTGTACCTCTCAAGGGAAAATATACACTTGAACGAGTCTAAATACATTTACGACTACATACAAAGTCCTAAGCTATATACAAACTCATTCGAGCTTCCGAGCTCCGCCTCACGGGACTCATCTGCCGCTGCAGTTCAACAAAATCTTGGTCATGATGAATACCGGAACGAACTCGGTGCCCTCCACCCAATCAATGAGGTCGGCACCACCCCGGCCCGCTCCGGTGCACTCGAGCCAAGCACAGACGGGTTCCACCCCGCGGGCGTTCCTATACCCGAGGTCACACTCGGCCCTCGAGCCCGACGGGCCGGGATCACGCCCTCGTCCCGACCTGCCCGCCCCTCCACGCCGACCGATGTCCCGGGCACCTCCGACCGACGAGGACCGCCTCTAAATGCTCCCTCTCATTTGGACCCATCGGGGGAGACACTTGGCGTGATCGGCGAGCCGCCCTCCTCTTCGGGTTCTTCTATTATTGGACCAGTGGAGCCCGCTGTAGACTCGCTGCGGGGCTGGGGCATGCGTCGTTTACGAACGACCTCATACATCTGCATGTACTTCATGATGGAGTCGAGGAAGTCTTTAAACTTTTTGCTATTAGGCCCCTCCTCATCCCTCAGCACCATGCCCTCTGCCAGCAAGCTCTGAACTCGATCGTCGGCTTCTGATATGGTAGTTCCACCAGATCGGTGGATTACCTTCTCATACTCTGCATGCTCTTCCGAGATCTGAGCTAGCTCCTCCGTCGTCAGCCCGAGCCGCTCCTCGCATTGTATCAGCCATCCTTGGATCACATCGACAGATAGGTCCGCCCGGACTTCGAGTTGTATGATTCTTAGCTTTAGCGCCTCGTTCTCGACCGAGGCGGGCCACTCGATCGATCTTCTTCTTCGTGTCGGTGGATGATGCCGTGACATCCATACTCGCCAAAACTTGAGTCGGCTCGGACGATCGACTCCTCCAAAATAGCACCTCTTCGTCCTTCTCACCAAGACACTCGGACCTCTTCACTGGTCGGCAATTCATGATCAAGTCCAAGGTATTGAGACGCGAATGCTATAAATAAAGAGACAACACACATTTCGTAAAGTGATAAATTTTATTACTCAAAAAAGGGAACGTTTACAAGGCTGAGGGTCCTATTGACCCCGGCAAATTAGCCTATTACATTAGGTCCACTGACCTCAGGCCCCATGCCGGGCTCACCGGCCTCCACTTGCACTTGCTGCTGTTGCGGCGTAAGGCCCCATTCGGAAGGAAGCTCCGAGCTCGGCTCCTCCTCCCCCGTCTCCTCCTCCTTCGCTTCGGCGCGCACCTCGGTAAGAAGCTCCTGGAGTTCAGGATCTTCGTCCTCCTTGCACTGGGCAACGGCCTCCGCCGTTAGAAGGGAAGAGCTAGGCCGAGCCTCCGTAGGGAAAGACCCACCCGGCAATCACTCGGGCATAGTTCTTGTTCATCGTCTGGTGGCGACCTCGACCGACCATGTTTCACTTTGTCGAAATCGGGCATCCGCCGCCAACCCTCCAGTGGTCCGACACCACCGCCGTTCGAATACGGCGGCGGTCGAGATAAAGGAGGAGAAGGTCTCCGATTCGATGAGTTTGCCGTGAAGGCCCTTAACATCGGCCCTCGACCTCCAGCCAGCGCACCCTCCTCGGCCATCTTCCCTTCACCTCGGCCGCCTCCTCGCTACTCCCGAGCTCGGCCCGAGCCATCTCCAAGGCCCATGCCTTCTTGAGGCGGTCTCGGCGGCCTTCTTTGCAGCCTCGGCCGCTGCCTCTCGGCCGGCGTCGGCCTCGCAGGCGGTGAGCGGCCTCGGCGGCGATCTCTGCGATCTCGACGAAGCCCGCCTCCCGACGCCTCATACCGAGAGACGCCTCGCAATATACCCCGTAATGTGGTGCGGCTCCCCATCACCGAATTAACATCCTAAAATTCAACATGGTGGGAATGTATCGCGAAGGAAACATCAAGAAATATAGAAGAGACCTATACCTGGGAAAGGATATGGGGAGCTGGAAGTCGGCACTCGTGCGGTGTCCGGCACGAGTGTCCGCCTCGGTGAGGCGCCACCAACAAGCGGAAGTCGTCCACCACCTCGGGCGCCTTGCCCGCCATCACCACGGGCGCCTTGACCGCCTCGACCCGCCCGCCTTTCTTGGCGCGAGCTCGGCGACTTTATGGGTCGTCTCTACCGCATCCACCGCCTTCTTCCGGGAATCGAGCCACCGCAAAACGAGATAAGGAGTTGATGAGCACAAGAATAAGGAAGTACAAAAAAATAAGGATAGTGGGGTGCCTCACCCCGATCCGACCAGCCCGTGAGCCGGACCTATAAACGCCTCGGCCAAGTTGTTCAGTAATCCTCGGCGAAATCAATGGAGATTATCTCACCGAGGTCGTTCAACATCTTCTCCATGGGGCCCAGAGGCTTGATTTTCACGTCCTTCATCGTACCGAGGCCCCACTCATACCTCGGATGCCCCTCAGCCCGCAGGAAGAAGTACATATTCTTCCAATGGGACACCTTCGAGGGAGCCGCTATCTTAAGCTTCGTCGGGAGCGGATAGTACACCCCTCCTATGGCTTTGACGCTAAAAAAGTGCATCAAGACCTCGAAGGACAACTCCTCCCCAACGCCATAGCAGGATAGCCCTAGCCCCACCACCGACCTAATGGAATTCGAGGTCAGTTGACATATGGGGATCTGAAAGTATTCTTGAAAGCTAAGGAAGATTGGGGCGAAGGAAACCTAAGGCCGCCTATCAAGCTATCTACACACAAGAATAAATCCTCCGGAGGGCCATCGCCCTATCATCCGGTCATGGCACCACCACGCCTCCGAAATACGGTATTCTTCGTTATCTCAAAAGCTCCTCCGTCAACCTCGACCTCCACGCCAAGCCAACCCTAAGTCCGTCCCATCGACGATGATCTGGGTGGACCACAAGACTAAGTCCTATGGACCTGCCAGACGGTTATAGCACATATAGTCCTTTATATCGGAAAGCACACGGCCGTAAACCGAGGTAGAACCGAATTTTCGAGCGAGAAGGAAGATGAAGAATAATACTTACTTTTCGATGAGATGTTTGGCTCCTTCAACAAGTTCGAGAAAAAGTGGGAAGATTTTCAAAAGTATAATCTACGATGCAAAGTGTGGAAGAAGAAAGTGAACAGTTGCCTTATTTGGGCCTATTTATGGGGCAGTGGCGCCTAAAGCGGCCGTTTCAACTTCACACGTGCTACCCACGATTGGATGTGGAGTTGATGCGGCGACGCGGCTCGAGCGGCCAACCGCCGCCGGGCGCTGCATGGCGTATAGCGTACTCTGGTAGACCGACCGTCACCCGATCGCGTGTGATGATTACGTTGACCTCACACGGCTCGGACCTCGGACCTCGTCCGCTTCCACATCCGAAGGTGGCGCCCAGATCGGACCTCGGCGTCCCGCCAACGGACATCGCCCTGCGAGAACATCCCCATCCGGCTCGGACCTCGGCGTCCTCCGTCGGCGCCCGCTATGCCACACCTCGGCATCCCCTGCGAGGCGGTGTCACTCGGGGCGGACCTCGGTATCATCCAAGATGATATCTCTATCCAGTTCGCCCCGGTCGGACCTCGGCATCCTCCGAAGAGCGGTGCCGCCCGGATCGGACCTCGGTGTAACATGCAGGGTCCCTATCCGGTCGGACTTGACTTCCTTTCGCACATCTTTGTCAAACGACCCGCGACTCCAGCTCGGTCCCTAACAAGCGACGATGCCCGAACGCCAAACCGTCTACCTCGGTTCGAATCAAGCGAACCGATCAAACATCGACACCAAAGAGATCGAAACCTTCGAGAACAAGATCACCGAAAGAACATCCTACCTCGGCAAAGCGCATTCTTCACTTCACCTCGGCACGGCCGCTCCTCGACTATCGTGTGGGCTATGATGGGATATGGCCCAACCACGCAGCCCACCGACAGTTCCAAACGAGCCGGGCTCGACATTAGTAGCGCCCACGCGGTTAAGCCCAGCCTTCAAACCCTGTCGGCCCCAAACCCTGGTCGCCACCTTGCATAGAAGGCCAGCGTCCCACAAGCGGAAGGCTAACAGCCCCATGGACAGAGGAACGATCCTACTGCAGAAGGCCAAGAGTCCCTACATGGGAGGGATCGGCCCACTTTGGGGCCCTCGTATATGTATAAATAGGAGTTAGATCGAAGGTAGAAGGGTTAAGAACTTGAATCTTAAGAGCTTTTGGCTATACTCACCGTAATCAAAACATAGTGAAAGTATTGAGGAATCACTCCTCCGTGGACGTAGATCTCATTAACGATCGAACCACGTAAGCGCGGTGTTGCTTTTTTATCGCTTACATAAATCTTGATACTAACATATATTAGATTTATCACTCTACTTATTATCTTATTTTCAAGTAATATATATTTAAATACATTTTGTGTTCCATACACAAAAACCTAACCTTTAAATCAAAGACGAGAGATAAATAGACTCAAGGAGAGGAAAACTTTAACTAAGGGTCCATGTCCAAAGGTGACGAATTTCTATGTATCTAACGGTAATTGTTGGAAACTATTTCCAAAAAATTCATCGACACTAACAAGTATTGAATGTGGACTCATATAATGAATCTCTCTTTAAGTCCATCAAGTGTTGCTTTCTCGAATCAGCTATTGAACAACATGAATTTGAGTGTTTGGATCACCAGAAAATTTGAGGGAGTTTTAATTACAAAAAATCTGAAAGGTTAGTTACCTGTTCAATACATTCTAAAAGTTAGATCAAAATTGTAATTTTGTTAAATATGTGATTTAAATAGTAATTATTTCTATATAATACTATATGTTTAAATCATAATAGTAAATTGCTTGATATGAGAGAGATTATGTGTGTGGGGTGAGTATATATATTTGACAAAAGAGAAATTTGTATAATTAGGTGCATTAAAATTTGAAATAAATGCTACGAAAGTTAAGTTTGGGCATTTTGTGGTTCACATATTCCAGTGGCACTCATTCTACGCCATCCATTTTGCCTGTCATATTCAAATCTATATCCATTTATTCAACTTATTTTCTTTATTTTCTCTATTTTCTCAAACATAAATTCCGTTAGTGATGTTTAAAACTGATCATTATTCTGATTTCAGTATTATTAATTTTATTAGGCATTTCATTATTATTTATTAGTGACCATCAATAGAGTATAATTATGATTAACATTACCTATAGTATTTAGGGTTAATTGCACATGACGATGCTTTTTTAGATGTAAATCATATTTGCAACATGACTTTATAGAGCAAAAACTTAGCCAATTTTTTGATTTGTTGCAATTGATGAAATTACTCCTAATTTTTTCGATGATTAGAAATCCGACCATAGACGCACAATATTTAATGGTCAAGAATAAATCTACAATTTAAATACGGATTAATGTGTGGTGGGAGATTTTTTTTTTTAATATTTCTGTATTAAACTGACAAAAAAAAGATAATTATGGTTTAATTTCCAATTTTCTATTTTCATTCTTCTACAAATGAAGTTTCATCTCTCTCTCTCTCTCTCTATTTGAATATATGCATCTAAAATTGTGCATTTAGATATTTTGTGTATATGAAAATATGTATTTTACATTTTGTCCACATAAGAATTTGTAAATGTGCATTTAGATAATTTATATGTATTTGGATAATTTTAAATGTGCATTTAGACTGAATCATTAATGATAATTATTAATTTGATTTTTTTAATAAAATTGACAAAAACTAAAAAAAAAAGATAACGAAAAAAATCTAAAGAAATCATGGAACACAATGACATAAAATACACTACAACAAAATCTTCCAATAGTTACATGATTTTTGAAGAATTGTGACACATATGGATGTCACTAAATAAATTTGTGACATCTTGTGGATAGGTAAGCTATTATGCATGTCAAAAAAAAAAAATATGTCACAAAATTTAGTGAGATTTATAAGTGTAACTATTTTTGTGACGTATGAACGTGTAACTATTTTTGTGAAATGTGAAGGTGTAACTATTTTTGTGACACTTGAAAGTGTAACTATTTTTGTAACATATCAAATGTAACTAAATTTTGACATGTAAAACAAGAACTATTTTTAATGTAAATTTATTGGTCAATTTTTCAAGGCGTTAATCGAATTCAACCAAAACTCTACTAGAAACAATGCTACGATAAACTAAAGTATCAATTTTATTAAACCCATTACGATAATAATTATATTTAATATTTGATGTTCCAATAAGAAATGAGTAAAAGTTAATGCAAGTTATTTAAGTATTACAAAAAACATAACAAAAGAAAAACTCATAACAAAGAAAATCTTCCTGGGCCCCCCAAAGAATACTTCAATTCGAGAAGCTCAGTATTTGCACCTTCGCTCCTATAAAAATAACAAAATATTGATATTGATGAACAAAAGAATTTTATTCTAAAACAATTGTTATTCAATACTTGAGAATGAAATGTCACTTGAAATTAGAAAACCAGTAAAATTCCAAACTTATTGAGCCTTGAAATGCAGTTCTAAGACACCTAAAAAATAACAACTAAATCAACCTTATTTTAATTTATAGCTAGTTGATGGAAAACAACTTATGCACATGTTGTTGAAGCCACCAAGGAAACTCCTCAACTACCCACCTATTCTCCAAATGTTGAAGCCATCAAAAATATGTATCGTTGATAAATAATTTGCAGAATCTTTTATATATTTACAATGGAATAATAACTACTCCAAGCTCTAGCTTATGAGGTCACAGCTCCCACACAATGCTGTGAATCCTTATCAGTGTCTGCCCTGCTCATTCATGTTTGCAGCAGCAGAAATCATGGATATATCAAGATTCATGTTTGCAGCAATGGATATATCAAGATTCATTTTGCAGAGTAAATAACACCAATGTCAATGTCACTTCTCAGTTCATGACTCTAGATTGAGTCAGCCTCCACCCTCAGATGGTGTAGCAAGGGTAGTCGTGTATTTTAGCATGGCAAAATAGGTACAAAACATCCTTCTCTAAAAGTTGAGCATGCGGTATGTTTCAAATGTTTCTAATGGGCAAAACCTCACACTCCCAAAGAAACAAGAATTTCGAGGTTATAAGCTTTTGCTCAAGATGGAACATCTGAATGACAAATTCACTTGCCACCAAATTCATGGTCCGTCCATAACCAGAGAACACTATCAGACTTCAATCTGACAATAACTGTGTCTAATTTATGGCCATAAGACCTACTTCATAAGTTGCTGCTCTGTACTCACCCCCTTCCCCCTGTATGGGATTGAAACCCTTGTTGAAATTTCCAATATTTCACAGTAAAGCGATAGCATTTACTTTATTGTCCATTTTAGTGAATTGTTGGAAGATCCAATTTCTAGTTGCATTTTTTAAGTAACTTTTTCTCATCCATTTCAGCTAATCATATAATTCAGTTTACTTCTAGATCGTGTAGATCCAGTTCGCAAGCTCAGATTATAAAAACCCGACTCCATTTGGCTTATAAAATATAAGTACATAAAAATCTGTAATTACATCATCCATGCACTCTACTCTGTTTTAACTTCCAGATGGTGGCATAAATAGCTTCTTATATTACTATAACTCAAAAGGTGCAAAATAATAGTCAATGAAAACAACTTCTTGGAATGATTTCAGGTTGTTTTCGAGGCCAAATACACATTGGCAATGTTTGAGCCTCCACCCCTAAAAGAGCATGTATAAGATACTGAAGGAGGAGAAAGTGGATTTAGAATTAGGAAAGAATCCGAAGCACCGGGAGGCATCTACAACAAGAAGAGCTCCTTCACAGCGAAGAGAGAGAAAGTGGATTTAGAATTAGGAAAGAATCCGTACACCGGGAGGCATCTACAACAAGAAGAGCTCCTTCACACAAAGAAGAGAGCGAGAAACACGAAAATATTTGGAAATCATGACATCACACCAATTAAACACATCTTGGCGCTCAATGAAGAAACTCAACTACACTACACGCAAATTAAAAGGTCATTTGTGATCTCCATGAAAATAAAAGGATGTGAGTGCTCTTCCACAAAAATAAAGTTTTATCAAATAGAGGAAATCTTTATACTACGAAGGCGTTACAATTGAAACCAATCAAGAGCTAAGTAACTACTCAAAGGCTTTTACTTTCGTAGACCGCAACTCCATCATTGATTGAATAATGATAAAAATAGTGCTTAAAGCGGAGGACCATTCTATCTGCGCAGAGAAGGCGTATTCTTTTATTTTCCTTGGCATGTAGGATGTATTAGGATGGCTATTCATTAGCACATCCACTACAATAAACAATATCTTTAGAAACAAAAAATATTCCCAATATTTTTCAACAAAGCTAAACATACCTCATAGGAGAAGTCGACATGACTGTGTGTATCAATAAGATTCGTGCAATAAGGTTCAATGTTATGAATATAACGCATCCGTGCAACCTATGTAACAAAGACAAAACATTGTTTGTGAGTTCAATTTTAAGAGGACTTGCTTGCAAGATCAATCACATTGACAAGAAATGTCCTTCTTTGTAAGGTAATTCAACCAACAAATGACTTTGTTAGTCCACATCTTTTCTTCATGTAAGGTAATTCAACCAACAAATGACTATGTCCATACTCATCTAGTGTTGTCGACTTGTCGTATAGCAAAGAAAGCGATAATAGAGCGAGACAAAACCCGCAATTTGATAGTGATGCCTCTTTCTCTCCAAGTCCATATTATCCAAGCTGCTCCTTCATTTCTCGCTCTCCTTTGTGCGGTCATCCGGAGCAATTTATCCATGAGTTGATTTCCATGATCAATATGTGCTATAATGCGAAGTTCCTTATATTCGACGACGGCACCTGCAGAATAAAACACACATTTGCATTCAGTCAGAACTACAACACTTCATTACATCACATATTACACAACAAAATTTCAATAATTGTTTATTTTTCATAGTTCTTATGTAATAATTCTCGGTTCAGTCATGTAAATTCGGTGAATGAATAACACTAATGACTAAGTGCGTAATTAGTTACCCGAATATTGAGCAAATTAGTTACCCGAATCTAGAGTAAATTCAAATGCGTAACGATGCAAAATTAGTTACACGAATCTTGAGCAACAACTCCTCATAAGCTCCATTTTATGTGTCGTTGCGCTCTAGCTTGCATAAGATTATGTCGGATATATCCATCATATATGTCCCATGCCGCCCAATCTCGCCAACACAACTTGAAAACCTACTAATTCGGCTATTGAGGTTGAGACAAAACACTAGCCTGCAGCATGTGAAAATAAGTAGTGCAAGAGCTGATGTATAAATAAACTGCCTATTCCACAAAAATTCTTAAAAATAAATAATACACTTCTCATGCATTATCTATCCTAGATAGTCAGCAGCCAAGCCAACTCTACTAAAGAAAAATGAATCATCACACATTTATAGAGAATGTAAGGAAAACTCCTCAATTAAGAGTCGTTCAATTGGTAGCAATGGAATAGAAGCTCCCATTTCTTGTCAAACTAAACCAAGAGAGAAAAAGTATCATTCTGCTCCCGATCGAAGAGAAAATTACCTTCCAACACGATAATGAGGGCTTCTTCCCAAACAAACCTAATACAATCAATGTACCTTGACTCACAAAATCACAACCCCGAGTGGTACTTAAGTCAGATTCGACTCACAAAATCAATTAACTACGACGCAATCTAATATAATAATAATGATGACAAATCATTTAATCATTAGAAATTTGATTTCTCCTATTTCTTGGTGTCGTTGATTTCACGATGCGGTCATCGGAGACTTTCTCCGTGAGACGGGAACGACACCTCGTGGGCGGAGGCGAGAAGCGTGGCCTCGGCTCGTATATCATCAATGATTATCGGTGTGGATGATAGCGTTGAGAGGAGAATGCACTGACCTTATGTTCAGGCCGCCTTTCACCGCATGTATGCAATTCTCCCATTTTTGCACAACTTGATTTCAACTTCAAACGCTGACGATCGTAGGTCCTTCAATTTGCAGCGCGGTGGTTGTCCGTGGTTTGGAGCTTAGCGCCAGAGGTTCTCAATCACGCAACTTGCGTCAGATAAGCAAAAGCAATTCTCAAATGACATGATTTATATAAGATAACTTCAATTAACAGCACCCATATCCAGACATATAGATACTAATAATATTCATCACGTGAATATTACTTTTGAGTTATATTAAAATTTAGTTATATTCCTATATTTAACAAAAATAAATATTGTGACATGTTTAAATGTAATAAGGTTTAATTATATGGATAGATGTGACAAATTTTACTACATTTTCAAGTGTAACAAAATTTACATACAATTTTATGTGTAACAAAAATATATTGATGCATATATTGGTGTAATTAAATTTTGCTACATCTAAAGATGTCATAAATTTTGTAACACTTCTCTTGGTGTCACTAAAAATATGTAACTACTAGACATTTTTTTTGTAGTGATAAGTAAATTATGTGCACCTTCAAATAAAATATATCAAATGAAAGGAGATGACAGAATAAATATTACACAGACAGATTGAATGAAAATAAATGATAAGATTATAGAAAATGCTTGATACTAGGCAAAAAAATAACTGTAACAATATACATTTGAAAAATCCCTAAAAAAATAGGGTACATGTAATGCACAAACATAAGAATTACCATAACAAAATATTAAATTAACTAATAAAAAATGAATAAAAATCTGCAAAATTACAACCGCTAAAAAAGAAAATTCAATAGATAAAAGTTGTTCCAGAACTAATTCCTATATATAATATTAGGGTAATTTTATTCTTATATATACATAAGAGCGCGGGCGTTATATAGCCATCCAAGTTAATGAATGTCAAATTATAGCCACGAACATAAAAATATCAAATTATAGCCAAGTCGTTGGCTCTATTGGGACTATTATCACCAAATAGTACCAATAGGTTTGTTGGTCCTATTGGTACTATTTGGTGATAATAGTCCCAATAGGGCCAACGACTTTGCTATAATTTAATATTTTATTTCCGCTATAATTGACATTCCTTAACTTGGATGACTATATATATGTATTTCCACTATACATAATACCTTATATTTTGAACCGGATCAGTCCGATTTAATTTCATCTGATCCAATTATTATTTATTTTATATGATTAGTTCTAAACCCTTATATATTGATGGGAATGCCATCAAGTATTCGTGGTTTTTACCAAAATTTGCCAATCATCAAGTGATATGAATGGAGCAAAATATTCGGTAATATCCCCATATCCATTTAAATTTTAATTTATTAAGAGAGTGTTTGGTTGAGCTTATAAGCTGTTTTTGAGGAGCTTATAAGCTCAGCCAAACACCCTCTAAGTTACCAATCGCATCGTGCATGTCCAATTTAAATATCAGTTAATTAATTAATTAATTTATAATTGAATTCGATTATATATTAAAAACGATTTCAGTCTGTTATTTTATTTATTTCTGTGTAAGTTTGATCTTGATTCATTTTCTTTGGAGGTGAATTTTCATTTTTTAATGAAATTAATCAATCCAATTCCATGTGAAAGCACTGAAAGGATTTCAATCTCTTTCTCTCTTAAATAAAATTATAAAGAAAATAAAAATATTTTATTAATGGAATGCCAAGAAATATTCACGCATAATGTATCAGATGAACTGTTTTCCATCTTGTAATGTGGTTGTCATTGTCGGATAAGATGGTAAAGGACTGAAGTTGCGAGAACTAGGTCTTAGATTCGAATTTGCTTAAACCATACTCTAGTTATTTTTTTTATCACCTTATCTTTAATATTGAGACCATAGTCTAGTTATATTTTTTTTATCACCTTATCCTTAATATATTTCAAGATTTTATCATGACGACGAGTCTATCAGTTTCATCATTATATTTTTTAATGGAATTTCATCGTTATATTGAAATTGAAATTACAGTATGAGTTAATAAATAATATTAAGGAAAAACAATAATTTGGTTTAATTTCAAATACTTCAATGTTCTATATTTATTGTCCTTTTCATCTACAATTTTTTTTTTCCAATTCCTTTTGTTTTCCATTTTCTAATCTCGAATTTTGTCAAAATAATTAGCTTAATGAAATCGATATATTTATAGGAAAAGATCTTAGCGTAATTAGATTGATATATTTGTTGGGGAGACAATCAATAATTTTTAAGGAACGATATGAATTTAAATATTGAATTAAACTAATATATTCTTACTTTCGGCTAACTGTATTGAAGGGAAATCACATTTAACATAATCAGTATTAATGGAAGGATAATCTCTACAAAATTACTATAATGTTCAATTACATATATAGGGAGTATAAATATATATAAGGAGTGGATAAAATGAGAACTACATCTTTTTTTGTAAATATGCATAAGATGTGTGAAGATGATGCATATAACGGTATAAAGTTATGTACATCTAAAACTTTCTAAAATTGTTTTGTTGTTCAACAATTTTAGAATGTTTTCATTGTGCACAACTTTATAAGTTTTGTTCATCAACTTTTACGTGTGTGCATAATTCTCAATTTATCAAAATATATATATTATGTGTGAATAGTATTACTCATAATATTAAAGTTTCTTCGTAGCGTCCAAATCCAAATAACCCAATCGGGATTCTTTAAAGCAATCATTTATCCATCAAGATTAGTAAATCTCCCTAAAAGACCAAAAAGTGAAAGAAATTTCAAATGAATAAAGCTGCTGATGCAGATTCATCTAATGTTCTTCACCTTTAAATAATCACCGAAAGGATTTGGATTACATATTCCTTAACCTTGTCTTTACTCAATCTATTTTAATTATATATTTTATATTAACAAGTATATCTTATTATGCCATCAAACAATGAAAAATATAATTTGTAAACCTGGGCACACACATTTTTTACCCGCCTTCATCACCACTCAAGCATTTCAATCCCTCGGCATATGAAAGAGATCGGCCTCAAATCAATTCCTCAAACCCCCCATCTCCCCAACCTAAAAAAAGAAAAGAAAGAATTTGATACCATATTATTAGATTTGGATTGAAGATTTAGCAAGAATGAAGAAGATCTATATTTAATTAGATGGAGTGAAGGTAGATTAGCAGAAAAAGATGTTATCGAGCTCTAGGAACACAACAAACTTGGTCACCGCAGCATTGCAAATAGAGTGGAGGGTTCTCAGAAAGAAACTTTGACGCTCAAGTCAAATTTATGTTAGAAAAAGCGATGTAATGAAAGACAACTCACGGGCGACATAACTTAAAATGTAAATGTAGAAGTAGAGATCAAATAACAATTGAATTAAACCGAATGGAAATACAATTGAAACTAAACCAGTAAACTAATGCCGAGTCGAGGAGGCCTCTTCCGCAGAAGAGATACGCCCAGTAGTGCTCTCGGTTCCGGGCGTGTCGCTCCAAAGATAAACGGCGTCTCGTGGGTGGCGACCGCAAACCAACGAGCTCCGTGACTGGACGGAGGCGCTAGGGCGAGCTTGGACACGAGCTATGTATGCAGGAGTGCTTTGAGAGAATCTTTGGAATGCTTTTGCAGAGGTGACTAATCTTTGGGAGACATGTCCTATTTATAGGCGCCCCCTCATGGGAGCATGTTGAGTCAACACCGCATTGATGTCGGGTGTTACGGAGTTATGTCCCCATTGAGTGCAGAGGGTTACGCGGCGGTTTCGGGAGACAACGTGCCCACGCTTCCGCAGAGCCATCATGTCGAACGCTACCGACGCCACGATTTAATCTGGACAACGCGTGCGTCCAGGTTCATTGGACGATCCGGACGTCTCTTCAAGTGCACGCAGCCCAACGGATTGGGCCACACGAGTTGGGCCCCTGACCAACTCCATCTTGGGCTCGATCAAATATTGATCCAAAATATGCGCAATGGGCCACGGAACCAGCCCACGAAACAAGCCCCAAAATCCACGATCCACGGAATGGTCGGGCGGGCCGAGTCGAGTCGAACCGAACCCAACCCGGACCGGCCGGCCGGGCCGGCTCGACTGGGCCGGCCCGGCGC
The DNA here is from genome assembly GCA_036937905.1 of Salvia rosmarinus. Taxonomy (NCBI): domain Eukaryota; kingdom Viridiplantae; phylum Streptophyta; class Magnoliopsida; order Lamiales; family Lamiaceae; genus Salvia; species Salvia rosmarinus. The sequence goes on along the minus strand of CM072822.1, from coordinate 60,868,746 downwards.
GCGATGTGGGCTTTTTCATCCCATCACTTGTGCACACAATTATACTAAGTGTTCAATGAACCACTTATATGACAATTAATGTATGTACATTAATCAATGTGGGATAAGGATTAATTAATCCATGCTTATCCCCTAAGCACATAACTTCATGTTTAAGTGACCAACTTTGATCCATTATTTCTCACTCACCAAAATCGGATTTGAGAATGTAAATATACTACGATCATCTACTCAAACGTAGATCGATCCTATGCCGCTTAATTTCATAAAATTAAACGTTACGCTCACTCAAAAACTTGGTCAAAGTAGCTTCGGCAACTCGACCACATATATAATAAATATATATATAACCTTTGATTTCAACAATCCCCACATGAGTGGAAATAGTCATATGCATGTATGCGCACCACGCTCGATCCTCAAGAAATGTTAAAATATTTGGACAGTGGTTTATGGCTTGAACCTTCCATAGTTAGTACCATCGAGTACACAGCGGATTAGTGGACACGATGCTTGAACTATTCCCCACAACGTGTAATCGAGACAATGGTATTAACACTTTAACATCTCAACCTCATCCGTTCTCACGCTTGATTCCATTTTGGCCATGGACATCCACTTTGGATTCATAAGTGTTTTGTTTGAAGCGGCCCCACTCGCACTTACATAGGTGATTCTTTACCGAGTATCTTGTCATACTCAACCTCCTCGAGGTATCTTAGGAATCATTAAGAGTCAACAACTCAACCTCACCACTAGACAAGTTTTCTAACACTCGTGTGCTTTCTAGGAACAGACTAACTCGAGTGTTTACACACGAACTCCTATAGCTTAGTTCTCCCATCAACCAAGTTCTTGGGATCTCCGTCATCATGGTTGGGTTACCACTATGATTGTTCTTAAGATGTGATTTTAATCACATTCCTCTAGCAACTTGATCATTTGATCCCGATTCAACCCTTTGGTTAACGGATCCGCCAGATTATCTATCGACTTGACATAGTCAATTGATATAACCCCACTGAGATCAAATGCCTCACAGTATTATGTCGCCGACGATATGTCGAGACTTACCATTATACAAACCACTTTTCGCCTTCCAATAGCGGCATGGCTATCACGGTGAATCATCACCGTGGCTCGGGTTTAGACCAACATGGAATATCTTCCAAAAATTACTTGAGCCACTCTTTCCTCACCGCCTTTATCCAAAGCTATGAATTCGATCCCATGGTGGATCGGGCTATACACGTCTGCTTCGTGGATCTCCAAGAAACAAAGACCTCCCAATCGTGAACACGCACTCCACTTGTAGAAAGTGAATCTTCGTGTCGATATCCACTGGCATCACAAGCACCTTCAAGCACTTGGGGATATCTCGTAAAATGCAGCCCATGATTTTGAGTATACTTCAAGTACCTCAAAACTCTCACTAAAGCCTTCCAATGCTCCTTGCTCGATTGCTCGTGTAACGACTCAATTTGTTCACTGCAAGCTATGTCGGGCCGGTGCAATTTGTAAGATACATCAAACACCCGATGACCTTAGCATAGTCTTCTTGCCCACGGTGTTCACCCTGTTCTTACTCAAGTGAACATTGAGCTCAATGGGTCTTAGCAGTAAACTATCAAACGATGAATTTCTTAAGCACTTTCTCAACGTAGTGAGATTGTGTCAAGACAATTCCGTCTCGATCTTCTTAGAATCTTGATTCCAAGAATCACATCACCTAAACCCATGTCCTTCATGTCAAAACTTCTATTTAACATGCGCTTTGTGTCATTAATGACTTGAGTATTACTACCCATGATCAACATGTCATCTACATACGCACACACTATAACATAACCATTATTAGTGTTCTTAACGTAGACACATTTGTCACACTCGTTGATCTTGAAACCATTTGCCAACATTACATTGTCAAATTTCAGTGCCATTGCAACGGCGCTTGTTTCAAACCATATAGAGACTTCACGAGTTTGCATACCGCCTCTCGACTGTGTACAACAAACCCTTCGGGTTGCTCTATATATACCTCATCCTCAAGGTCACCATTCAAAACGCAGTCTTAACGTCCATTTGATGAATCTCAAGATTGTGCAAAGCAAAGAATTGCGTAGAAGCACCCTAATAGACGTAATCCTCGCCACGGTGAATAGGTATCAAGAAATCATATCCTCTCTTTGTTTAAACCCTTCGACAACCAAACGGCCTTATACTTTTCAATTGATCCATCCGCTTGACTTTCTTTTAAGGATCCATTTGCATCCTAAGGGCTTACAACCTTCCGCAAATCAACCAAAGACCCAAGTGTGGTTTTGAGAATGGAATCAATCTCGCCAATGACCTCTCGCCAAAGCATTCCGTCCGCCGAGCATAGGCTACTTTGATCGAAGTTGGTTCTTCGTCCAACATGAACGCAATATAGTCGGGACCAAAACTTTGGCGCTCTAACTCATCGCCTCGCCCTCGGTTCCGACCCTCCGGATCGGACTCGATCGCTATGCGAGATCGGTTCTTCCTCCAAAGATTTAGAACTCGAAGCTTCACCATCAGCTCTATTGCTAGAACTGGCTTCACTTTTATCCTTGTCTTTACAGGGATAAACATTTTCAAAGAATATAACATTCCTTGATTCAATCGTCGTCCCCACAGTCATATCCGGTACCTCTGACTTGTGGATCAGAAAACGATAGGCGCTGCTGTTCAGTGCATACCCAATAAAGATACAATCGACTGTTTTAGGTCCAATTGTAACTTGTTTAGGAAGAGGCACCTCAACCTTCGCCAAACACCCCCACACTTTGAGATATTTGTACGATGGCTTTCTTCCTTTCCACAACTCGTAAGGAGTGACATCCTTACTCTTAAGTGGAATCTTGTTCAGTATGTAGTTGGCTGTCAAAACAGCTTCCCCCCACATGTTCTGGGGCAACCCTGAACTAATCAACAAAGCATTCATCATCTCCTTAAGTGTTCGATTTTTACGTTCAAAGAACGCTTATTAGGCGAGGTGAATAAGGAGTGTCGTTTGATGTATTATACCACTTTCGTTGCATAATGCCTCAAACGGAGCTACATATTCTCCCCTCTATCACTTGAGCGGTCTTAATTCGACGAATTAGTTGATTCTCGGCCGTTCTTGAAGTTTTTAAAAGCTTCAATAGCACCGTCTTTACTTCTTAGAAGGTAAAGATAACAATATCTTAGACGGTCATCAATAAACGTGATGAAGTACTTTTACCACCTCTAGTTTGTACAAACTTTAAATCACACACATCGGTGTGAATAAGTTCTAGGGGCTTAGTGTCTGTTCTCACCGAATGAAACGGTAACTTAGCCATTTTGGCTTCCACACAAACCTCACATTTTGTTTGTGTATTAACTTCATTTAACTTTAGTAAATCTAAATTTACTAATCTTTTTATTGCATTTAGATTAACATGTCCTAATCTACAATGCCACAAATCAGAGCACTCAGTCAAGTAAGAGGAAGTAGATGCATTTTCATTCATAACAATCTTGGGTACACGGCCAGACAGCCATTACATTCAATTTGAAAAGACCCCCGGTGAGATAACCCCTACCAAGGAACTTCCCAAACTTAGTCAAGACAAACTTGTCCGACTCAAAAACTAGTCTAAACCCCTTGTTAACTAGAATCGAGCCCGACACTAAATTCTTACGAATGTCAGGGACACGCAGACATCCTTCAACGTGATCTCAATACCGGACGACATCTTGAGCACCACATCACCAACTCCGCAACCTCGGACGAAGCTTGGTTCCCATGTTGAGCTTCCTCCTCAATGCCTTGTAGGTGGAGAACGATCTTTTCGGCGCAGACGCGTGCGCGATCGCGCCAAATGTCGATGAACCATCCACCTCGATTCTCGACGTGGTTGACTTCTTCGGTCACCACAGCAGCCAAGTCATCCTTGTCCCATTTGTCAAGTCCTTCTCGACAATGTTGGCAACTTTCTTAGCCTTCTTCTTCTTAGGGTCGACGGCAGCCTCTACTCGTGTGGCCATGCTTGCCACAATTGTAATGATCCCGTCAAACTTACGGCAACCACCTTCCTTTGCATTTGTCATGGACATGGGACGAACACGTTTGTTGGAGGGACCGCCTCTCCAACAGTTGGCCTTCGATCGAGCAAGCCTTTTGCTTTATATCTTGCTTCTTCACGTCAGACTCGATGCGCAGTTTGACGATCAAGTCTTCAAGCGTCATATCCTTTCGCTTGTGCTTAAGGTAGACCTTGAAGTCTCTCCACCCCGGGGGTAGCTTCTCAATCACTGTAGCGACGACAAAGCCGTCTGAAACAGTGTGCCCTTCGGCTTGAACCTCGTGTACAATGAGTTGAAACTCTTGCACTTGGTCCATGATTGGTCGAGAATCGACCATCTTGTAGTCCAAATATTTGGCTACAATGAATTTCTTTCAGACCGCATCATCACTACGGTATTTCTTTTCTAGCGCATCCCACATACATTGGATGTCGTTACAACAAAGATATACACTATACAAGCTATCTTCTAAACTACCAAGTATAAAATTTTACAAAGGTAGTCGCCAAGGCGCCCGATTGTCATATGTCGCTCGGACGTGAAAGTCCGCTACCAAAGCACCTAACGGCGGGCTCATCTTCTACCAAGAAGTTGGCGGCCTAACGTCGAGGTAGAACAACATCTTTGTCGCCATCTCAAGTCGGATCCTCCAAACTTCGGCGGCTTCTCGGCGGGCGGCATCATCCTTGCGGTATGAACAGGCGCCGAGATCGATCCCATGGATCCAACGGTCGATCCACTGAAAAGTGCAGTCGTCGAACCAATGGAACCACTAAAAGTGGAACCAATTGTTGAACCACTAAAAGTGGAACCAACAGTCGACCCAAAGGGCCCAATGGTTGATCCCGAAGGCATCGAACCAAACATGACCGAAGTCATAGTGCCAGAATTGGCAGCAGCAGCAGAGGCAGCGGAAGAAGCGGCAGCAGCAGCGGCGGCGGAGGCAGAGTCGGTGGCAGGTGTAGTCGACATCTCCAAGTAAAGGTATTTAGTTTCGAAAGTTTTAAGTCAATTTTTAATGTCTGAACTCCTTGGCAAGTGATATCTCGTCTTGCGATTGTTAGAAAAACGGTGTAATAAAGACAACTCACGGGCGACACAACTTAAAATGTAAATGTGAAGTAGAGATCAAATAACAATTGAATTAAACTGAATGGAAATACAATTGAAACTAAACCGTAAACTAATGCCGAGTCGAGGAGGCCTCTTTCCGCAAGACGAGATACACCCCGGTAGTGCTCTTGCTCGGGCGTGTCGCTCCAAAGATAAAAGCAGCGGCTCGTGGGTGGCAGACCGCAAACCAACGAGCTCCGTGAACTGGATGGAGGCGGGATGAGCTCGACACGAGCTATGTATGCAGTGGAGTGCTTGAGAGAATCTTGGAATGCTTTTGCAGAGGTGACTAATGCCGGGAGACATGTCCTATTTATAGCGCCGCCCCTCACGAAGATCTCGAGTCAACACCCGCATTGATGTCGGGTGTTACGGAGTTATGTCCCCATTGAATGCAGAGGGTTACGCGGCGGTTTCGGAGACAACGTGCCCACGTTTCCGCAGAGCCATCATGTCGAAACGTTACCGAGCGCTACGACGAATCCGACAACGCGTGCGTCGTGTTCATTGGACGATCCGGACGCCTCTTCAGTGCACAGCAGCCCAACGGATTGGGCCACACGAGTTGGGCCCCGGACCAACTCCATCTTGGGCTCGATCAAATATTGATCCAAAATATGCGAGCAATGGGCCACGGAACCAGCCCACGAAACAAGCCCAAAATCCACGATCCACGGAACCGGTCCACGGGCCGAGTCGAACCCGGACCGGACCGGGCGGGCGTGCGGCCCGGACCCGACCGAACCGGCCGGGCCGGCCGGCTGGTTCTGGCCCGGCCCGGCTGCAGGTGGGCTTTTTCATCCCATCACTTGTGCACAATTATACTAAGTGTTCAATGAACCACTTATATAGACAATTAATGTATGTACATTAATCAATGTGGGATAAGGATTAATTAATCCATGCTTATCCCCTTAAGCACATAACTTCATGTTTAGTGACCAACTTTGATCCATTATTTCTCACTCACCGAAAATCGGATTTGAGAATGTAAATATACTACGATCATCTACTCAAACGTAGATCGATCCTATGCCATTTAATTTCATAAAATTAAACGTTACGTCACTAAAAACTTGGTCAAAGTAGCTTCTCGCAACTCGACCACATATATAATAAATATATATATAACCTTTGATTTCAACAATTTCGATAAAGGGAATAAGCTTCAATGTATTTATAGAATGTCACGCATGAAGAATATTTTGGACTTATACCTTAGATGAAAGGGTAACAATGTCTTTTTGTAAAGGGGCATATTCCTAGGTGTACATGCAAGGATGCAGTAAATAGCACAGTGTAATCTACAAGTTCGTACTTGAGATGTTGAGAAGAGGACACATGGAATAATCCAAACTGTACCTGCACACATCAGATGAATACATGTGTGATAGGCGAGTTAGATCTGCCTCATAAACACATCTAGTCTGGGACAAATAGAATTATTAAAGAGGGATCTGAAGGTTTCCTTAAGTATCAACTGAAAGGATAGGTATGAATAGCTTTGAGTTTGCAGATATGTCTAAGCTATCCAGCAAGATAGTTCTTGCGCATAAGCTCTGTCATGCGAAGTCCTGCACATGAGCTCTATCATAGGAGGTTTATACGACGAACTACTCTCTTCGTTTATAGGTTTTTTTGACTTATTTTTTTGACTTATGTATATTTATCTCATATCAATTACTTTCCCACTACTTCAAGAGACTTGTGCTCTGCAAAACTAATGGCTATATCTCAACTTGTATTTTTACACGCATTTCAAAGTTAGCCTGCAAAACTCAAAAGGATCAAAGTTTAGGTATTTTAGCGCCAATAACTCTAGAAATTATAGTGAATATACTTGTTTTTCAAGATTTTTAGTTGTATGATTAAGATGGGCCGAGGCCCATCATATGTTGACTGACCCATTCAGTTTTCACTATGTTTTCGGTAAACAAATTATGAAACTAATATAGAGTTCGATTTGCGTACGAAAAATCAAGAAACTCGTGCTCCTCTAATAATTTAAAATATAAAAATAAAGCAAAAGCAACTCTGCTGGATTCAGTAAATCTCGAGTCCCTTTCTCTGTTACTTTTAGAAGTAATTTGATAGCAACGACATCAATAATATGTTGGGGCTAATTTGTTTCACGGATTTACCTTTTTTGAACAATTCTTTTTATTCTATTCTTGTTTTTCATGTCATGTTGGTTTGTTCGTTAATTACTTATTATTGGGTAATAAAAAGTACAAAATTCACATCCTATCCCCACCTGTTTGTTAATTATTAGTAGGATAAATTTTACTTTAACAAAAATATTTCAAATTATCATAAAGATTTATTAAAATCATCAACTATCAGCATTATATAACAAAATTTCAACATCAATTTTGTGGCTCTTAAAATCTTAAAGTGATTCGTAATTCCATTAGATATAGGGTGAGTCACGTCAAGATTTTGAAATGTTGAAAATGAACGTGAGACATTTTTAATAAAATATTCATAATTATCGGTTTAAATAATTTTTGATAGTTTGTGATATTTATGATAAAACAAGTATGATTTAAGATTTAAAGTGATGATTATTATATATTCATTTTTAGTTTAAAGTGATGATTATTATATATTCATTTTTAGTTGAATTCTTATTATGTATTCAAAAATAAAATAAAATGTAGAGTAAACATTGAATTTATAGAAGTTGAATCCCTATTTATTTTGTTTGGAACCACCCAAAAAGCTCTGGTTCTTCCAAGAACCGGTTACAAGAAGACTACTCTCTCTCTCACTCACTCTGCGCGCGCATGGTATCGTCTATGTCAGTGCATCTTTTTAATTGATTGTAAGTGAATTATTAGAGAACTCCCAACTCACAAGGTTCGTAATCAACAAATCAAATTTTGTTTCTTTATCTTCTGAATTTTACTATTCTTGTTGCCCCCTTTATTTTTTCTCTCGAATTTGATCTGCGAAAAGATGGTAGATTCTGTTGTGTTAGATTCTATTCTTCCTTCAGTTCGTTTTGATTACTGGAAATTTGATCTTGAAATTAATAAGGGTTGCTAGCATTTGGTTTATTGTCTCAGTCTTTCTTGCTCACGAATGTATAAAAACAGACGATATATTTTACTTATTTATTAATTCTTGTTTCTATTGACATTTTAGCTTTGTGATGTGATAACGTTGTAAACTAGTTTCTTTTTTTGGTGTTTGAAGTTTATGATTTTGCTTATATAACATGAATGCTTATAATTATATATACTATCTGGAAATCAAGGCTTTGGTATATTGGATTTAGGGATTTTTGTTGGGGATGATGGGGCAATACTATTTTGGCTCATTTTTCTTCTGTTAAAATATGAATCAAATAAATATCTAAATTTGTTTCTATTTGTCTTTTGCTATGCGAATAATATATTGGATTGGAAAGGATTACATTTTCTCGTATAATTTTTCTTCCTTCTTTGGATCTTGGATAGTTCTCTGCTTATATTTTTGCTTATGACGTTATAACTCGAGTGATTTAGGTGAAATCGTGCCTTTGATTGTTGCATTGGTTTAAGTAGTTTGTGACCTCTTTGAAACGGAGGTTGAAATTGATGAGCATATCCATGCAGTCAACTATGTAATTTGATTCCTGATTCGAATGGGGAGAAGGTGCTAGTTATGGAAATGTGAGTTAGTTTGAGGAAATGGCCGGGCCAATTAATTGAATATCTATCTTGAAAAAGATGACTAATGAGGAGACAGTTCAAGCTTTAGCATTTCTGTTAGTTCCTATTTAGAAGATAACACTAATGTGTACGTGAACTAGCTAGGTTGTCTTATGCTCACAGAAGAGAAAAGTAGAAAGAGATCCGAATCATAAAGAAACTGCAAACAAAAACTAGGAAACTAAAAGTAGAATTATATAATGGAGACAGACTAAGAGAATTTAATGATTGACGAAGTAATTTATACACAGGTCAATATATCAAACTTGTCCTTGTTTGAGTTGAGGTCATGACATGACTACAAGTGCTGCTGACGTTAAATTAAATGTTGGAGTCCTTAAAAGAGTCAGGATTCTTTTCAGTTGTATGGTTCCTGCCTTCCTGGCATATGCACCGAGGAACTAAGTAAAATAGTCTAGCTGATACTCGGCTAAAGGCCTAGGGAATCATCGATTCTATGGGCTTTCCATTTGGAATTATGATATTCTGATGCAACCGCCTTTCTTGACATCAGTCACATGTTATTTGCTATAAATGTTACATTTTCTTGATGTGTAAAGCTATACACATAATCACATATTAGTTAAGCACCGACTAGCTGCTATGACTTCATTTAATCTTGGGAATAGATCAGGCCTCTACCGTCCTTACCTGTCTACTTGAAACGATTCCTATGGATCTCCACCTTCATTTCTCTTATAATGTTATTTCTAAGCAAATTTTAGGAAATACCAAATAAGAGCCCAAGTCTCAACTGAAATCTCTGACCTTAGCGATTCTGATACCTCCCCTGCTCACACAGCCAAGAAATCATGTGTCTTATTGCACCCAAGGTTTAAAAAGGCGTTTGTGAGGCGCACCTCGGTGCGAGGCGCCTGGAAAGCGCACTTGAGAGGTGCCTCACCGGCTGCGAACGAGGCGGACGCCTCAACCAAACTGAGGTCACAGTTTGGACTGAATTTCATTTTTTTCTTTCTGTTTTTTGGGATTCAATGCATGGGCTTTCATTATTGTGCTTTAATCTGTTGGGCTGTTAAAAAAATAATTGAAAGAAACCAAATCTAATTTCTTGCTCTCCCCCCCCTCCCCGTGTCCGGCCTTCTCTCCAGCGACTCGGGTGCCGGCAGCAGCAGAAACTCTGGAATGTGTGTTTAATTTTTAGTACCTTCTTTTTGCATTGGCGCTCTGCTTTTTCTGCCCGTCACTATGCTTCTTGCTTCTTCTTGTTGCTGTGTGCACACACATGAATTCGAGTCTACTAAATAAGAAATAGAAAAGAATTGGAAGAGAGAGGAGAAAACTTGCTTTGTTTGCTCCTCGCCTTTGGAGGCAGCATGAGGCCATGGGTCTCCTGACACGTTGGTTCGAGGCGGTGCGAAAAGGGTTGCTGCTGAGTCTCCGTCAGAGTTTGTTCTGCTGCTTTTGGTTGATCGGCTTAAATTTGCCTAGTTTGTACTATAAACTAATCAATGCAAATCTTTATTGAAATTGTGGTCAAAATTTTATTAAATTACCTTTGAATATTTTCAAGACTTGAGTTTAAGATTTTAAAGACTTATAAGTACTTAATTATGATTTTTTCTGTATGTATTTTCATATATTTGTTATGTTTTTATGTGTTTTTTATATAAGTTATAATTTTTATGTGTTTTTATGATTTACACCTCGGTCTTACGTCGCGGACGGCCTTGAAGCTTACGCCTCGTGGGGCCATTGGAAAACACGTCGAGGCTTAAAATGCATTTTTAAAGCTTGATTGCACCGCCTCATTTACAGGGTATATCCCCTTATTCACTGATTCCATTTAGCTTGAACCCTTTTATTACCCTTCTTGTTTCAGCATCTCTTCAGCTTGATCTCAAATTCCAATGGTGAATCCAAGAGATATCTTGGATTTTGGATCTTCAATCTGCAATTCTTTCTTTCCTTTATCTATCTCAATGGATCCCTTTTCTAATTTCAATTAATTTTTGAAACTATTTCTGTGAATCTTTTATGCTTTTCGATTTTTTTGTGTTCTTTTTACTAGTACTGAGGTATCCTAAGTTCCAATGAATTCATCTACGACCTCCTCCTTTTGTTAACCATCCTTATGAATGCCAACTCTGCAGGTGTAGCCATGAAGAGGCCTCCATCTAGTCAGCAAGTAGAGATTTTATCAGATGACTCTTCTTCCTCTGAAACAGAAAATGACGTTTCAAGTTGCCAGCAGCCAAATAATGAACCCGCCTTGGAATTGTCATCTGAAGGTATTCGAATTGCCTATTGCTGAAGTCTTTATGCCTTTGATTCTTTGTGCATTGCTTATGATTTCAGTTGCACGAGTCCAGTTTAGCTATCTATCTGTTTTATATATCTGGCTAGGATCATGTTAATATCATGTTCTTCCATATAAGCTTACTAATTACTCAATCTTGCATTCCACCTGATTATTATGTGTTTGCTGCCAGACACCGAGGTTATGAATTTAGTGTGCGATCTCGTGAATATGTCTTAGTCGAAGGCTTTGTTGAAGTATTTATACTTTTATCCAAAATTCTTATTATGATTGCTTTCCAAATTGAGTTAGCAACGAATGTAGGTTTTATGTAATCTTTCTTCCTAATTTGTAACAAATTCTGCCTTGTATTTGGTGTAAAAATGCAATAAACTGGTAAACAAACATAAAGCATTCACAACTGAAATAAATTTCCCCTATAAGAAGAAAATGATAAGAAGAAAAAGTATGCGTAATCACCATGTTTAATTAGACTAATCTCTTGCAAATTTTGATGCTGATGTAAATTGTTTTCCAAAAATCCAGCATGGCTATTCAGAAGGGCAACAAGCTACCAAGAATACATGAAGTCGATCTCTATCCCGACTAATAGTGGCGCCGTCATTCCCTACACATCATGGACCGGACTGGGAGCCTCGATTAAGCAGATGTACGAGCAGCCTCTGCACTACCTTACCAACATCCACTTGAAACGGATGGATCAGGAGAGGCTTGGAGCGGAGGACGAGGACATCCCGCTCGACTTGATCATCCATCCGTGTAAAGCCGAGGCCACCATATGGCTTATCGAAGAGGTGCACCGACGAACCTCATCTCCACATCATCTCGCTCAGCTCTGGGCAGCTGATTCCATGTATCACGCTTTTATCGACGCCATTTTCCCTAAGCTTGGATCTTGACTTCAAGTTTCGGCTAATTTGACTAGTAAAGAAGCTTTGTTAGTATCTGTTTTACCTGTAATCACGGCAAGAACATAAACCTTGCTGGAAAAAGTGGAATCTCTTGTTATCTCTAACGACTATCTCTCGTTCGTACACTTCTGAAACCATTTTCGACATCTCTGAGCCAGGAGCTGATCTTGTCGAGCATAGAGGCCATGCACGAGCTCTCGTCACTGGAGTCGGTGAGTCGTGGACAACTCCACCGACCTCGATCATGCTCGAACCTGGCGTCTTCTTCATGACTCGATCATGCTCGAACCTGGCGTCTTCTTCATGACTCGTTCCTTCATAAGCATCCCGACTCGAGCCATGTCGTGCCATCTCCTAGCGGACGCTTATATGTTAGACAAGAGAACGTGGATCCTTGTTTGATCGCTGCTACATTAGCTCATCGTCGTCGTCATCTTAGCAGTAGCACGACAAGCCATCTTCTCGTTCACATGTGCTTGCCAAGAACGTGCTCCAGATTGCAGCGTGCGCCTTCACGGGCATAACGTCTATGAACTCGAGCGCCCTTGTCTAGCAAACCCGTATGGCTCGGGCATCACGTCTATGAACTCGGGCGCCCTCGTCTAGCAAACCCGTATGGCTAGTAGATCACCGATGCACCCGTGGCGGACGACATGTTGAGTGATCGCGTGTTCCTTCATGCTGTTGAATAGAAGCATTCCTTCCTCCACCAAACCAACATGGCTACACGCCGTAAGAACGCCGCTGAAAGGTACTTGATCCGGTGCAAACCCTCGTCCGACTATCTCATGGAAAAGCTCGAGGGCTTGCTCCCCGTTCCCTCCATGGACATCACTCTGACCGCTGCAGTCCAAGCGCAGACGTTTCTCTCCTTCATCAAGCATAACACGTCGATCGCACTCCGAGGGTCCCCGAATCTAGCAAACATGTCGACTATAGCCGTGCAGAGGCCCATGTAGGAGTGAAAACCACATCTATTGGTGTAGCTATATGTGCATTTCGCTCCTAGATAGCATCACCATCGTCACCTCATCCGGCGTTACACATCAAGCGCATCTCTCGCCTTCCCCAACTTCACATAATTCGACATCAACGTGTTGTAGAGAACCACACATTCATCAAAGAGCTGCCTCGCCTTCTCTACTGCTACACATTTGATATACATATCAACAACAGCATTCACCAGAACATCATTCAATTCGAGCTCCCAACATTCAACATGATTCAAGACTCTCGCCCCCAAATCTAAATCCAAATCCCCCAACTACGCGCAGGCCGAAACAACAGTCATCACGGCGACTTCGTTGGGCTCGATTCTCTCTTCCACCATTTAGAAGAAGAGAGGTATCGCCTCGCGATACCCATCTCGCCTCGCATACCACAAATCAAGCTAGTCCAGGATACAACATTTTTCTCAGACATTTCGTCTAATACCTTCCTGGCGCTATCAGTCTCGCCACACTCGCCGTAACAGTATACCAGATAATTCGAGAAAGCCTCGAGCTTTTGGCACAAGCGCTCAAAACAAACGGAAACGTGTAGTTATCGGGCTCCAATTCGTCAATTACAATAACTAAATACAGCGAAATTGCCTCGTGAATCGTGATAAGCTCCAGCTAATGAATTTCCTCTTACCAATGATTGTACAGGTAAGTTATGTTACTACTCCGATCCTTTCTGCTGTTCTTGAACGTCTTAAATGTTTTTCTGCAAACTCCAAGCTCTCGGAGGAGCCCATTCCCGAGTATTTAGCAATTAGTTCTGTTAGTAAAGAAGGGTCGCCCATAAGGGCCATGCTTTGTGTATTGCGCATGAATTTGCTTGATTTCTTGAAGATTTTTGCAAGATTTAAATTATATAAAATTATCAACAACCGAATGGAAATTATCACATAACCGAAAATAATATATTTATATAGGGAGGTTAACGGTAACCATTTTTATTGTGAGCGTGAGAAACAAAAATGAAGAATTCGCGGTGAAAGTTGATGAATCCAGATGGGAAAGTTATTGAATCCAAAAATTAGAATTTTCGCCTCATGGGATTCGAACCCGGTGAAAAATTCGAATTTTGAATTCATTAACTTTCAACGGATTCATCAACTTTCATAATGAATTCATTTGGTTCTTAGTTTTAGGATAAGAATGGTTTTATTTGAACCAAACTCTATATATATATATATATATATATATATATATATATATATATATATATATATTTATAATTTATATAATATTATTTTATCAAATTCTATTGTATCTTAGTTGGTTCGGTGGAAGTTTTAGAATTCTATCTTCCAAGAGGTTCGTGTTTGATTCTTCTAGTGTAGAGCATAATTTAATAACTTTTTTACTGATAAACGATTAGAATAAATATATTTAAACTGTATAAATTTCAAGTTGTCATTGTAGCTCAGTTAGTTAAGTGTTTTCATTTTTTTATAGAGATTGTGTGTTCGAATTTTTTTCTAACACAAAAATGAGTAATTTTTTTTAATTAAAATCGATTAACCGACTTAATCGATAGATTTGGTTTCTCTATCAGTATTCCATGCATTTTTGATTTCATGTAACAGAAAATTCGGTTCGGTTAACCGAACTGAACCAAATACCCACCCCTAAATCTGAATTTGTATATTAGTTATTTTTACCTTTACATTAGGTTTAGGGATTTCCTTTTAGTATAGATAACAGTTTTTATTTTTTCTATTATTCAGTACATGATGTATGTAGTTGAAAATAAAATTCAAGGATAATGTCTTGATTTATTTCAAATATATTAGGTCATGGCAATTTATTATAATTAACTATTTTGTACTTGCACATTAAATTGTATATAATAAATGTTATTTTACGCTTCAGATATATATATATATATATATATATATACGATTTTTATTCCCGTCTTTACACTCTCTGAATACTTAAATTCTCGTACTTGTATTGTACACGTTGCTCCACTTTAATTAACTATGTAAATACTATAATCATTCATTCAGATACGACCGTTAAATATAAAGCTAAAAGTATTTTTACTAAGCTATTTGGGAAATGATAGCTAGACGCACTAAAAATTCGTTTAGTGTGTGTGTTGGTCTAGTGGTAGAGTGGTTAATGCCCGAAACCAAAGGTCTCGGGTTTGAGTCCACCGTGACGCAGCCTTTAAAATTTCTGTATTAATTGAAAAAAATAAATCCGTTTATACAACACTATTCTGAGTAAAATTCATTGGCTAAATGAATCAAACTTGAAACTTGACTGATTAATAGTTAAATTTGAAAACATGAAAAATATTAACTCAGTATAATTTATACTTTATTTTTAACAAGTATAAGTAATTAAGTATATTAAATCACTTATTAAGTCTATTTGTGTTAAAAATAGGGAATTATAAGTAAATATAATGAAATTTTTAGAATAGATAAGTTATCCTTGTAAAAGCTGATGAACAATTGCTTTAAATGTAATGTATATTACAAAGTTTGTTTAGATTCGATTAAGCTATATAACTGCAAATTGTTTGGTAAACGAAATTCGCGTTCACTCTATATAATAAGTAATCAAATTTGATTTGGCAATTTTGACAAGATGGACTTGAACGTTGCTTTCTGAAAGGAACTAAGAATTCCAACACTACATCCTTGCTAAATATTTATTCAATATGAAAACTTCACCTTCATCAATACAAACAAAATAGTTTAATCTATAATTGCCAGTTTTTCTACTTCCTTTTTCTTTGAAGAATGAAGTTTGATGAGTTCAATATTGTTCACAAATTAAAAATCTAAATAAAATGATATATTTTTTTACAATTGTTATAAATAAATTTTGATACTCATAATATCCATGAGACTTTCACAAATTAATAACAAGTTTCAAATAAATAGTTAATAATGTTCAATTTTTTTTATTAAGTAGATCTTCTTTCCACATTATTTTCTAATCAAACTCCATCCTGAATAAGTTATATAAATAATTGTTTATATTTTCTTCATCCCGTAAATAATTATTATTTTGTACCATTAATTTAATTTGGCCAATTAATTAATTAATTGGACAATTAAATAGTTATACTTTTTGTTGAGAATTTTATTTGAACCTCATAAAATCTTTAATGAATTTCACAAATTGAAAATTAAATAAAATGATAATTGTTATAATTTTTATAAATAAAATTTGAAACTCATAATGATTTTTCATGAGACTTCATAAATTAATAAAAAGTTTCAAAATAAATATTAATCAATGTTTAATTTTTTTTTATCGAGAGGATCTCCTTCCCACATTATTTTCTAATCAAACTCCACCGTGAATAAGTCTTATATAAATAGTTGTGACAAGTTTTAATCTACATGACCATGTGAAATTTTCTTTGATTTAATCTTTTGTTGTTTATATTATTTATTATTAATAATTGCTCTGTAATGCTCAAATTTTATTAAAATGAATAACTAATTATTGTAACAACTTATATTCATAATATAAATTAAACAGAGAAGAATAACCAATCACTGCAACAAATTATTTATAATTTTAAATAAATTAGGATAAATAATCTAATTTAAGATAGATACAAGTATATACACTCCAAACAGACACACAAAAGTATCAACTTATCTCGAATATTTACATTTCTATTCATAAATTATGTAATATAATATGTTTTTTCATCAAAATTTGACGGAATATAACTCATACATAACAAATTTGACGGAATATAACTCGACGGGTTACTCGCTAGTTCTAGATTATATTATCTCAACCAATTCATGATTTCTTTTTTACATTTAGAAACCAAGTTGGAACTACACTTCGAGAAAGATTTCTTTTTTACATTTAGAAACCATATATACCATTTCTACTTGCAACATGTGCACACTAGCACATGCTGCCTTTTATTAAACAGGTTCATACGTACAAGTTACATATGCCAAAAACAAAAAAGTGCTCAAACCACAACACGTTGCGACTTACCGTCTCAGGCCATCTGCAACTTTACGTAGAAAGGGTTCCAATCAACGGTTCGAGAGAGCCTTAGAAATAGCTCTAATGGTATTCGGTGTAGTTCTGCAGCAGCCTCCGATTAGGGAAGCCCCGGCGTCGCACCATTTCTTCACGTATGACACGAAATCCACATCCGAAACCCCACTTGATTGCTTCAAGAAAGAGAGAGATGTCATTCTAGATGAAGAATCTTGCAAAGCTTCTCCTCAAAACTAATTGGTAATCGAATCTAGAGCCTTAAATATCAAAGAATGCAAAGAAACGAGGTCTAGTTCTTTACCACCCATTCCTTTCTATTGGCATCATAAGTCTCGCCACTGTTGGGATAGATGAGAATAGGTTTATCAGTCGCCTATCAAAGAGAGAGCGTAACCGTTGTTAGATAAGCACTTTGTAACTCGATCACAATCATCAACGACATGTGATACTTATACCTTTTGTATCGATTGGATGAGCTCATGGATGAATCTTGGTGCAGTACAATTGATTCCAACTCCAATGACTTGCTCACAAGAATCAGCAATGGAGGCACATTCTTCGATTGTATGACCACTAACCACGTTTGCTCCGTCTTTGCAAGAGAAGGAAAACCAAGCAGGAATTTTCAGGCCCTCTTCCTCTAGAAGTTCTGCGTATGCCTATCACACGAAACAATCTCTATGGACAATTGCAACATAATGTCTAAGCAATCTTATAAACTAATGTTGGACCGGAAACATATGGATTATTCTTGAGCATTCACAATTAAGTTGTCTTGACTAAATTAGCATCAAGATACCTTAGCTTCCAGCTTATTTGGAATGGTCTCGAACGCGATCAAGTCAGCCCCCGATGCAGCCAAGACCTGAACCCTCCGACGATGGAAATCTTTGAGGGTATCCAAACTCACACCATCTCCATAACTCCCACTGCAGATTGAAAGTAAAGCAATACCAATCACTTCATAGTATAAATTCATATAAATGTTTCCAAAAGATTGAACAGTTCCAAACTAGACAGACCTATACTCGGAGCCATCGGATAGATATGCGCCATAGCTTCCAACCGATGCAGCAACCAGAATCGGGCGCTGTTCTTGTGTTACTCCGTCTTCGAAACATCCCAGAAGCCCTTTGTCGCCCTCTCGTTGTATATATCCCGAGCCTCACACGCGATTTTAACGCTTATTTGTAGTAAGGCTTCACCCTCTTCTCTTGAAATTCCTTGGCTTCAAACCCTTGAAGAGTAGCCTGTACATTAATTCACAAACAAAACTAAGATTCTTGCAAAATTAATGGCTATATCTCAACTTTGTGTTGGAGTATGGAGCCTGAATGGACTGTACACTCAAGACGTAGTCGCAAGACGAATTGAGTAAACAATTCATGTGTTCTTTATTTTCTGTCGTGATTTGTTGTGTGTGTTTTTCGCAACACTTTGAAAGGTGATGTCTTAGCATCATATATTTACCTGATAAGAAGAAGATATAATTATATTTGCCCCTGCTTCAAGGTAATCCAGGTGAACCTGCCAAAAAAAAACGACACAGTAGGTTGTAACACAAGATGAAACAGGGGATGATTATTCGGTTTACTCCTAAATGTTTACAGAAGCTTAATTCAATTTGGACATAATTTTCTAGGATTTACTAATCTAATATGTTATTACTGCTAGATTTTTTTAAAGAAAACAAGAAAAATCAAACTATTATTTTCCAAAATAAATACTCCCTCCATTCCCAAAATTTATTTATAGTTTTCATTTTTGGTATATTCCCCAAATTTGTTCTATTTTCATTTATGAAAACTATCGCATAAAATACTATATACTTTATATCTCAAATAATACTTTTTATTTACACCTTTTACTATTCATGATTCACCACTATCGCCACTTATTATCATCAACAACATCACTTATTTACACATTTTATCACCTGTAATCCATTACTAATTAATTTGACATTATAGTAATATAGGATCCTTACATCATGCACCAAATATTCAATAACTTTTATTAAAACTCTCATCAAATAATCCCAAAAGTATATTTTTGGTGATGGTCGTCCGAGTATTAAGGATTACAATTTACAAAATGGCCATCAATTTTCATTAGGTTCTTTATTGCACGAAAATACACGTGGCAAACAGCATGAATTGCTCCAAAAGCGTCAACGAGGTGGCTAACTTCAAATTTATATATCCATCTAAATAACATAGTATATTTTCCAATTATTTGGTACATAAATTAATAAATCAAAGTGAAAAAAATAATAATTCGAGAAATCCCAAATTTTTTACCTCGTACTATATAATCTAAATCTCTTCAATTGATGGAGAAAATAATGTATCAGAATATCACTAAAGAAATGGTTTATGTGTATGTGAACAAAGTGTACCCTTCTAATAAGATGAGGTGAGCTTAAGAGGCACTTAGCACTCCACAGAGGATCATTGAGGTCAGCACCGTGGCGTTCCAGCTCCGTCGCGAGGCCGCCGTCGAGGACGGCGGAGCCGCCGCAGCGCCGGAGGAAGTTTGTCATGAAAGTGGAAGGATGATCAACTGTTTTTAGAACCATATTTGCAGAGAGTGGTTGAACTGATGAAGTGGAAAACGTTTGTTTTATTCCGTAGCTTGGTGGCGGTGACGGTAGCCGTAGGAGCGACGGCGGTTGAGGTGGTGGTGGTGGGATTTTTTTTGGGAGAGACTGAATGGGAGAAGAAGAGAGTTGTTTCTGTATAGGAGAAGCAAAAGATGGCAGGCAGAAATGTGTAGAAAATGAAATTGCATATGCTATATTTATAGGTGGAAGTGGAAGGTTTTTTTGACACGATTGGTGTCACGCAAGTGCAAGTTAAGACATCTGTCCAAATTAATTTAACCAACAAAGTTATTTACTTATGTATGATATTCTTGGATGAATATATATAGGATCATGTAGAAATTTTCACTTTTGTAAAATTCAATTTGAATAATTTATTTTATATAATTAATAATATATATAAATTAACAGTCCATATCAAATTTCACCGACTTTGAAAGAAAAAGTTTAACGTTTGAAAGCAATTTATACATAGATCATTATGTACCAAGTTAGATCATCAAATAGTGACAATCATATGTTAAATATAAGTTAATTTTTTTTTTATATCATGAAGAACCATGAATCGCTATACTTTAGGTGTCTTGTTGGGTAAACCTCACGTTTACGTGTAATAGCGCAAACCACACAGAGAGTGAAACCACACTTGGAAAATCGGTGTGATGCACTCAAACCCATAGACGTTTGGTGGGGTTGAACTCATGACATCTCTACCATGGAATCCTTTCAATGTACACTTCCTAGAATAATCTATATGAGATTTGGGATCTTAATATTCTTATGCTTAATTAATTTGTAAGCCGTATATAAAATAAATAAATCATATAAGTTCTGAACTTATAATGTTGGAAGCTTGGAGCATGCTCCAAACTGTTCTGTTTTCAGGCATTTGTAATAATTATATATTTATATATCGTAGACGCCACATAGTGAAAATATTTTTTATGTCTACTCTTAAAATTTTAGCTTAATTCGGAGTGATCAAATTGAAGGATCTTATTCTTGTTTAATTGGATTAATCAAATACATAATGAAATCTGAATCTTTGAACTTGATGTGGAATTTTATTTTTGTGTCACTGGCCAGATAGCAAGATACGTGATAAATTTTATTCTGAATATCAAACATTTTACCAATTACCGTGTATTATTTGATAATAATTTTTCTTTTGGATTTCGTAAGCAAATATTTTAGGATAAAATCAGTAAAATCACTTCTAGTGGCAATTTTTATTTGGCTAGTGCGTAATTAAATATTAATATAAAAGAAAAGGGAGGATAATTAAAATAAAAATAAGTTGGGAAAATCCTAAAATCACCCGTTGAAACCTTTTTCCATGAATCTGCCCAGGAATTGATACTACATTCATTTTTGCTTCTCTTCATGGAACAAGCAGCCAAAAACATGAATGTGACAACAGGTAAAGTTATTATAAATTAGGAAATTCCACACATTTTATTTCCATATTACTTTATCCTCATGTTAAATTTTCAGTGTAGAAGAGATGGATTTCTAAAGGGTCAAGGTGCAACTAAAATTACAATAAATTATCAATTTCATTAATTTCATTTGAATCTTGGAAATGTTTCAGAAGTTTAATACAAGTAGATGAACTTATGATGCTTTAGAATCTATAAATTATATATACCGTTCTGATCCCTATCACAATATCCATGTGAATCCTACATGCATCGCCTACAATCTCCATTCCTATTTATCTTTTGTTGAGAAAATTCTTTCTTAAATGTATGTTTTGATTAGATTCCAAAACCTGGCGATATGTCACAACCAAAGATTCACTAAGTACGATTAAGTCATTTGCAACTCGGGTGTGGGTTAAGTAGTAAAAAGGCGTATGGGATAACCATTTCGGTTTAAGGGACCGACGTAGCATTAATATATATATATATATATATATATATATATATATAGGAGTGGATCAATGAAATCACATCTTTTTGCGAACTCGCAAACCATGCATAAGACGTTAAAGACGATGCACAAAAGCGGTATAAAGTTGTGCATAACAAAAACTTTCTAAAATTATTTTGTTGTTCAACAATTTTAGAAAGTTTTCGTTATGCACAACTTTATACTGTTTTGTGCATCATCTTCAACGTCTTATGCATGGTTCTCAAGTTCTCAAAAAAGATGAGTTCTCACTGGATCCAACCCCTATATGTATATATATACACACACACACACTAAAGATCATCTGTATCAAGAAAACACGTTATACATAATCGAGTCAACTTTAAAGACATACAACTATATCATTATTGTAGCGAAAAAGCATGTGAGATATAAATATGGAGATGTGTACTAAAGGTTTACATTCTATTCAGTGACAAATAATTCCGCCCAACACTGCTTCATTCCATCATCAACTTAACCTCTACATCAAAAACGAGTATGCATGGCTGAGTACAAAGTACTCAGTGAACACATGCCAAACATTTTATCATTTTAATACACGAAAATTGTACTTCCCATATCACAGTAACACAGACTGTTTTGCTTTTAAAAGACTTGTGCTTACTAAACACTTTCTTTCATTTTCCATGAAGATTTTTCCTGCTGGATTATTTTTTGTTCGTATGATCCGTATCTATAACATTACGCGCTGTAGAAGGTGGCCACCTTCCACGGACGTCGCGACCGGTCAAGAGAAACTCTCAGCACACAGTCACCGTAATTGACTGAGCAAACCTTTCAGCACACGGTTACCATTAGTATACACGCTAATTCTTGCTAAGAATTCTCCATCTAGCATATGATCCAAAATTCGATTAACATCAAGTTGGCGAACCAACGTAGATAAGATACATACATAAAATTAAACATTTTGGCAGACAATATCGTAAAACATTTGAACATTGAAACATTTTAAATTAAACAGTAGATCTAAACAACTCTAACATAGAATTCCCGAGTTTTTCGTAAAAAATCCTACTTTGCTAGGACAAAGCCTGAAGAATCGAACAAGGTATCCGTCTCGAAAACCAGTGTTAGTGTCTTTGATACTGAAGAGATAAACTGAAAACTGATTAAGCCCATATTCGACTAAATGTTTTATGATAGTTTAAATTTTCGATAAAGGCAAACCAATAACCACCACATTCCGCAAGCAAATCAGTTATTAGTCTAACTGACCAGTTATTAACCTACCATCCGATTTCATAACCCAGTTTACCGAACTTCGACTAGAAAGAAAAATAATATAATACACTTATATCTATATATATATATATATATATATATATATAATGGATCCACAGATTGGATTTGGACCAGATCTGGATCTCAGAAATCAAGATCCAGATCCAGATCCGAAATTTAAAGGAATGGTTCGAATTCGACCAGATCCTTAGGGTCCTATTCTTTGAAGATCTAGATCTTGAAAAATGGACCTGGATTTGTGGATCTGGACCGTGTCCAGGATTCACTAACATCCCTAATCAAACCAGGGCCTATATCTTTTTGTTTTCATCCAGTTCACCTTAGGGCTACTTGTCATCTTGCTTTCTACAGCTACACTTTGCTGCCTACTCACAGCTTCACCTTAACCTCCGCTCTCTCTTGGACTTGATTAAAGGCTACATTTCCAACTGACCAAGTGTGCCCTTTACAATAAAGAACAAGTCTAAGGATATGCACACACATATAAGCTCTATTACAAGCATCACAATCTAAGAACAACCTAGATAGCAAGAAAGACATGACCTACGCAGAGCCATAGACGAAGTGGTAAAATATTAAGCAATAACAAACTAAGTTCTGTCATAATCTCTCCAAAGTTGGAATGAGGGATGTAGTTGAAGTTGTCTTCTTTTCTAAGACATCCAACTTTCACAGCTTCTATGGTAGGGAACACATGAGTGCTTTGCTCTCTTTCTTACCATTGCCATACAATCTTCTGATTCACTCTCTCATTTCAAGTGAGGAAGTCCAGTATTTATAGACGAAGACGAGGTTAAACTAGCCATTAGAAAAAAACTCGTTTGAAATTCAAATTGAATCTGATAAATACGATAATTGGATTTGTCATCTTGTGTTTTGTCGCTTTGTGAATAAGATAAAAGCTTCTAGCATTTATCAGCAGATCTAACTTTTCTTCATCAGCTTCAGTCTTCAGCTGAATCCATATCTGAACCTTTGCTGACTCCCGTTGACTTCTTCTGACTTCATCTTGAGGTAATTTAATCTGCAACAAAGTTGTGACTAACTCTTGCTATGGATGAACTATCTCGAGTTCTTTAGGTTCTTTGAACTTGAGTTGTCGATCACCGTTCCTTGATAATTAGCTTATTGAATCCTTTAAGTATACATAGTTTTTCTGGTGACAGATCTCTTCAACATTGGACTCTTGCATCTGATACTTTCAGTTGATATAGCTTTATGCTCATTGTCTGTTACTTATGACTTCGCTAATTCGATCTTGCTATTAAGAGCTTGATGTGTTTCTCCTCTAATGAGTCAACTAAGTCTTTATTTGAAATGTTTCTGATTGGACTTCTTCAGTTGCAATTCCTTTTTAAACAAAGAATCTATCAAGCTAAGTATAATTCCCTAACAAGTGAGCTGACTAACAGGCACTGCATCAGTAGCTATCACTGAAGATATATCTTTTTTTTTGTGTGTGTGTGTTGGCCTAGTGGTAGAGTGGTTAATGCTCGAGGCCAAAGGTCTCAGTTCGAGTCCACCGTGACGCAGCCTTTAAAATTTATGTATTAATTGACCAAAAAAAAAGAAGATATATCTTTTCATATATCTTTCGATTAAGGTTTTGGGATATGATAAAAATAATATTTCGACCCCAAATCCTCGATAATAGGTTATGTATTTTGCTATAATTTCAATAAGTTGAGTTATATGTATAAAGAAATTCACATGTTGAGGTATAAATGAGATTTTCTTCATAATAATATATATTCTGTGCAATCTCAATAAAAGAATATCAACTACAATACTATAAATAAAAGTCTCTAATAAGTAATGGATCTTTTTATTTTCAATGCGTTCGTCGTCATATATCAATAGGGAAATTCTTCAACATTATCTCCTAATATTATCATATCAACGAAGCATCACTCCTATCTAAGATAGAAAATGGTTCGGTTTCAATTAACCGAATCGAATTTGTCTGAAAAAGTGGAACCAAAACCGAATAGATTTAGATTTTCGATTAATTGAAAACCGATCGATTATTACGACTCGATTTACGTTTAATCAAAAATCAAAATAAAACTAATTAATAATTTTAAAAAATGGAATTCAATAAAAATAATTTAAATAATAATTGAAAAATAAAATCTATTAAAAATAATTAAAATAATAATTAAATAATTAAAATAATAATTGAAAAAATAAAATTTATTAAAAATAATTAAAATAATAATTAAAAATTGAGATTCTAGAATTCTTAATTAATTATCCCATAAGTGGCATCTTGTAAAGCGGCTCTTGCTCACCGACACGATAGTACGAGGTTAAAGACCGGGTGAATGCGGACGTAGAGAGAGACCGGCTATGCTAAACCTTGTTATCATCTTGGAACAAGCCACGTGGCATGTATGGAACAGACGATGCCCGAATCTTCACTTTCGAAGGAAGATCCAGCTCAAGCCATCATATGACAAGTAGGAAATGATGGAAAGAGCAGAGATATTATCATAAATGATCAATCATAAAAATGATTTTTCGATTCTGGACCAATCGGTTACAATTGATAATCGATTTTTTTAACTTTAGAATCGAACACCTATCAGGAACCGAATATTCGATTTTCGGTTAACTGGAACTAATATTCGATTTTTGATTAGTCGGAACTGAATCGATTTCGATTTGGTTCGACTCTATCGAGAACCAAGATCATTTAGACAAAGACTACTCCTATCCCTATCGATTAGAGTAATTTATCCCTACTCCACTTTAGACAAAAAATAAATATCATTAGTAAATTGTCATATTTTTAAATTGAGTATATTTATTATAAGTTGTATGCAAATTAACGAAAACATTAAATATTACTAGGGGAGTATTCGAGGCGAAACATTTGAAAATGGGAAAATGAAAAACCCGTTTTTAAGTAACTTAATTTTTGTAATATTTATCTTCAACGCCATTTCTTGCAATCAAATGTTGGATGTTACGTGTGCTTAATCCTAACTGATATCATAAGATATGCAAGTAAATGGAAGGTGCTATTTAAAATTCAATAAATTAGAAACGGTTTCCTTTTTTTAACATAATCATTATAAAAAAGACATACCTTAATCGAAAATTGAATTACGTGCACGCTCCCTATTTCTCAAACAAAAGAATGGTGGGGACATCCAAAGCAAATGGAAGAATAGAAATTAAGATATCCATCTTAATTTCTATTCTTGTCCCCAACAACAAAATTTTAAAGAGTTTTAAATGAAGTATGACGTTTATAGTCTATTTTTTCCTTTTTCTTTTCTTTAGCATTAAAAGCTATTCTTTCCACCACTAATTATTTGAGAATATAAAGAATTATAAAATCATAGTAGTATTGAAAAACTGAATAAAAAAAAATAAGTTAATTTGACATCAATTTTGCATGAAATTTTGGAATGAAATATTTATTAAACTATTTACAAAATAGAACACTTAATTGGAGACAGATGGAACAAATTATAGGACATGTAGTTTCACATGTGAAGTCTCAGTTGACTCAGTAGGACTGGATCAAGAAAATTGGAGGTTTGGAAAGAATGTAACTTTTTTATATAATTTATCTATTTAATGATGTATTTGTTTTTATGTTCCGAGTGTCCCTCAACACTTCTAGCTATGCTATGAATATAAATCAAGTCCATTAATATCTAAATGTTCTTCAAATATATAATTTACTTCATCGTCATCTAAAGTTTTAAAAAATGTTTAGATCACATAACAAACCATTTATTTTTTTTATTTCTTAAATTGTTCAAATATAGATAGAACGAAGTAATTGACTAATCTATTATATAGTTATGATACTCAATTTCAAAAGACATTAATATAATTCTCCAAAAAAATAGACTTCAAAAGAATTCGGACTACAAGCTTCTAACCTTCAAGAACTTGTAAAACTAACCATCGCACAACTGCAAACTTAATATCTCTTGAAACAAATAAATTATACTCCGTCCTTCGAAATCTATTCCTTTATGAGAATCTTCGGTACGAGTTTTAATAAAAGTTATTGAATGTATTATGAGTATAAAGTTATTGAATGTATTATGAGTAGAGTAAGGATCCCACAATAGTTAATATTAAATTAATTAATGATAGACCATATGTAGTAAAAGATGTAAATGGGTCGTTTAAGATAAAAAAGAAAAATAGTGGTGAGTCATGGATGATAAAAAATATAAATAAAAGATATTATTGAGGGTTATAAGTTAGAAAGATAATTATCATAAATGGATAGGAAAAAAATTAGGGCACGTTCCAAAAAGAAAAATTAAGAAGGAAATTGGAGGACGGAAATAGTATATACTAATACAGCCGGTACACAAGCCAGCTCGCCCTGTGACTCAGCATCAAGTGCCATAGGACCACAAGGATGACAATAATATAAATATTAATCATATTAATATAAATATAGATTTTCAATATAAATAATAATTATATTTTGTAAAATAAATTACCTTTCATAAAATATATTTTTATTTAAATTCATCATTTACTATAACAAATAAAATTAAATAGATTATATTCATCATCAAATAATTTTCTACAAAGCAAGTACACATAAACAAAACCAAAGGTATTCCTTCATCAGAAAACCGATAAAAATATCCCAACATCTGCAGTAAAATGCTGAAGGAATTGTAACAAATGGCAATTATTTTCCCAAAAATTAAAGATGAACTCTTCATCATTTGATCAAGAACTGTTTGAACTCAAAATAAAAATAAAATTCACAAGGGCGTGTAAGTAAGTAAACATCTCAAATCAACTGGCTGAATTAGGTGTGAGGCCTAATGGGGATGCATCAAATTTAGAAGGCAATCAAGTTCTCATGGCCCGCGCATAGGCGCAAAGCAAAAGCACGCAACTTGATCTTCGGGTATCATCCCGCCTCCTTTGCTCGTGTCGATTGCTTCCAACAACCTCACCACTTCATCCATCTCGGGCCGTTTCTCTGGATTCGCATCCCAGCACTTCTTCATGATGTTTGCAAGTGAGCTCGGACAACATCGGGGGATCTCAGGCCTTAGATTCTGTAGTGTACAAAATATGAACTTAGATAAACGAGCATGTATTCGTGTTTACTAAAGGTGATAACTTAGATAGATAAAAATAATATGAAATCCCCACATACTTTGATGGATTGTACAATTTTGAGTTTGTCTAACCATGTAATCTTTCAAATACTCGATTCTATGTATTGGCAATCTAATCTACTAGAGGTGAGCATTCCATCCAAACCGAACTAACCAAAGTTTTTCAAATGGTAAACCCAACTGACAAGTTTTCCTCAACCGAACCAAACTTCAAACTTAGGTTAAGGTTCGGTTGCTGCTTAACTGAACTTTACAATGTATTCAATTTTTTAATTTCAAAAATAGCCAAAAAACCATAATAAAATCAAACTAAATTTAATATCAATGAAATAAATATATCAAATATATTAGCCTACAGGGTTTGTTCAGATTAAAAGAAATAAAAGATATATTAGAAGTTAAAAGTTCGGTGGGTTTGGTTCCAACCAAAATTTTTATCCAGAAACCGAAGCAATCTGAAGAAATCCCGGTTCCTACAAGTAATAACAGAACTGAACCAAAAAGAGCTAAACACTAACCAAAATTCAACCGTTCAGTTTCGATTATTCGGTTTTGCTCACCCCTAAATCTATTCGGTTTTGCTCACCCCTAATCTATCTCCCAAAGTAATTGCCCAAGTGTCCAGATGAAGGATTGTTAACAAAATATATCATAAATTTGTTATACAAATCACAACCAATTCAAGATTTCACATATGGTTGTTGACTTCAGATTGACTCAACTTGTTTTCAACTCTAGATCAAACATCTAATACCATAACATAAACAGGAGAGGTAGTGTTACGAATTTAGAGGTGATATAGTGACAATGTGATGAGACGGAAAATAAAGAAAGTAGAGGATCTGGAGCTCTTACTTGTCGAACGACAGCATGTGAAACATCGGCAAAGCTGAGGTCAATGTAAGGAAGATCACAACAATATGTTTCCCATAAGCATATGCCAAAGCTGTAAACGTCGCATTTTCTGTTGTAAGGTTTTCCGTCCAGAACCTGACGGATCAGACACACATACATCGATCTCAATATTCTTACACTAATTAGAGCAATAATCACGATTGAGATTTGAGAGGAAAGAATGCATTCAAAATGAGAGGATACCTCTGGTGCCATATAGCCAAGAGTTCCCGTTTCACCAGTCATATCCTTTGGGTTCTGAGCTTCTACGGCGACGCCAAAATCAGCAATTTTCAACGTTCGTTGAGTATCTAACAACATGTTTTCAGCTTTGACATCACGATGCACGATCTTCTTCGAGTGCAGATAGCTCAGCCTGCAAATTTTAGGTGTCACCTTTAGCATTTACTACAAGAATCTTGATTGGATAACAATACGAGCAACAGATACTTACCTCGAGCCAGATCCAAAGCCAGTTTGACCACGACTTTAAAGGCGAGCTTCTTTTTCCGATTCTTGTATAAGTAGTTCTTCAACGTCCCTCCGGAAACAAATTCCACGAGAACACAACACGCCCTCGATGGAAGGGTGGTATAACCATCAGAAGGGTTTTTTGAAGGAATCTTGAGTTGCGAAGTCCCCATTGAAGCACCAACAAACTGTCAACAACAACAATAACGTGATAATAAAAGGATCATGCAAGAAACCAAAACATAAACTCGAGGAAGTTAAGCACATGGTATATATACTCTTGTAACGTTTGGATGGTCGAGCTTGTGCCAAACAGCAACCTCCTGCTTAAACGACGCCCTGAGAGCAGCAGTTTCAGCAACTGTGGCCATGCCGTCCTCTCCCCAGTCAAGCAACTTTACTGCAAGACGAAAATTATAACAATTTAAGAACTCCATTGAGAGGGAAATTATGAGGATATTATTGAAAGAACTTACGAGGGGAAGGGAGGGACTAAATGGGATTCTTTCATAGGAGGAAGATTCACGGGGAAGAAAGATGAACGCATAATTTTGAAAATAGCAGCAATGCAACTCAAATTTTTTCTGAGATCGCTAACACGACTAAAGGCGATATGAAGATGTGGAAAGCAACAAGATCCACAAGCTACTTTAAGGTTGATAAAATTTGTATGCCCGAGTTAATAAATTAAGCACACACCAAATATTTCTATGACTCAAATTCATACAAAATACAAAAGAAGGTGTCCAAGAACTACCACATCGTGGATGCCAAATATAAGAGAAGATATAGGAGGCGAGAGCAAGCGAAATACAGGAAACAGAACTCATCCGGAACAACCAGAGAAGAAAAATACGAATTCAAAATGCATAGCAGTCAAACGTCTCTGCCTACTTTCATTACCACTAAACCATTCACAAAACATGATCAACCGGAAACAGATGCCACGTAACATTCATCCAACAAATCATTACAACAGGCAACAAGAGTCACAAGACAACTAGACATAAAGTGATTAGCAGATTTGATAGAAATAATGTGAAGCAGAACAAATAATGCAGACAAATAGTTCAACGTAAAGGATCATCAATCATTGATACAATAAGCAAATGATGCAAACAAATAGATCAACGTACAGGATCATGAATCATTAATACAATAAGCTAATGATGCGGTAGAAGTACCAGCAACATCCCGAGAATTGTAAGTGCCGCGATAGACTGTTCCATACGTGCCCTGCGCCACAAGATACCGGATTTCCAGCTTTGAGGGATCGATCTCCCACAATTCCTTAGGCGCCTGGTTGTTGATGTTTCTTGACCAAACCCGGCTTAGATGCTTCTCAAGCTGCACATCTAAGCTTTTGAGATCAACTTGATCGGCCCGAAAAATCATGTTTTTGCTGCTATAGGATTCAGGGTTCTTCAATTTGGAACCCGAATCCAGATTGCATGATTTCTCAGTGTTGGACACCTCTCCACCTTCTTCATTATTTTTTGCATCCATATTTGGATGGACTCAGAAATTTCTTCTGCCAATTGAAATCAAGCAATCCAATCCAATCAATAACAAAAACATTCAACCTACTGGAATTGAATTGGTGTAATTTCTTTACAAAAGATCAGATATAAAACAATTCAAAAATAATCAATAATACTTCAACATTCTGAATAAATAGGAGATTTCTAAGGGGTTCTTTTCTTTCTTTCTTTTTTATGTAAAGTACCCCAAATAGAACCTCAAAGCCAGAAGTCAAATGGAACAACTACTCAAAACCTTCAAGGATCTAAAGACTAAAAATACAAGGCAATAATTCAAGAAAAAAAAAAGAATTTGACTTTTAAAAAGAAATCAAAAGACTGAAAAATCTTGGCATTACCATCCATTCTAGCTACATAATTCCTTGAGCAACTATAAGTCAATCTTAACTCAAAAGAAATACCCCCAATCACATCTCTTCTAAAACGAAAAAAAACTCTTTAATTTAAAGAAAATAATGAAATTAATACATCTCAAAATAAGCAGACAGAGAGGGCATAAATGGGACTGGCAATTTTCAGTACCTTTTAAAAAGTCCAAAGGTGGAATCAACGAAGAAATTCTGGTCAACAGTCATATATCTCATGAGAGAAAAGAGCCTGAGAGAGCGATAAGTGGAGAGGGAGAAACGAGAAGAAAAAGAGGCGTAGAGAGAAAGGAACGCGCAAGGATCGCCTAAAATTGAGGTTTTCCATATTTCCATGGTTTTATATATTAATGGTAGAAATAGAAAGTAGAAAGAGAAAATTGATGAGAGAGAGAGAGAGAAAATAAATGCATTTATGGGACGGCCTACATAGATACTAAATATTCTGAAAACGACAAACGTACTATTCCGTGCATCCTATTATTCTAACTAAATTACCTGTAAACTATATTCACGGATGGACTAAAATTTCCCTCTTCTTTGCTTCCAATAATTTAGGGTTGCATCTAGGCCTGGTAATATGTGTGTGACAGATTATTATCACATCGATATTGTAACAATACGATAGGGCTAGACGGATACGATCCGTTAAGATTAAAGGCGAAATATGAACATGAACTCGAGTCGATTTGGACAAATACAAACATAACACGAATATGATAAAAAAAATTAACACAACAAGATAGTTATGCGATAATGACACATCACGTTAAAAGTTGAATTAACGGATTAAAAGTATTAAGAATGGTCGTTCAACACTGCCTCTATATGATGATGATGATGATGATGATGATGATTAATTAATTAACCGGTTATAAGAACCCAACACGAATATGAAGAGTCTAAACAGTAACTCGTTCATCGTGCGTGTTCGTATCGTATTTTCAGTATTGCGTCGAAAATTATTACCATTGGTTGCATCTACTAGTCAAATTAGAATTTGAAAAGGATTTGATTCGGTGGATGAGATTTTGAGATTGGGACGGTTTCAACTTGTTGAAGTTTACATGAACAATAGTTCTATTCTTTTGGAAGAATAATAATAAATCTTAATTTTAAGTGTATGTCATTGGTATTAACGGTTTCATTTTCTATATCTTCAATCAAGTTTGACATAAGATCTCAATAGCGATGACAAATGTGACATGTTTTAAAATACATTTTGTGTTAAATTAACATTTTTTTTTGTAAATCTTTTGCAATTTACACTTGTTGGAAAATAACCGTACATGCGAACAGTACAACTTATCGAGCATATTACAACGTAAAATTAAAGTAGAAGGAGATGAAACTACAAAATGAACTAATTAGAATCGAAAGCGAAATAAACAACACCATATACTAATCCCTCGAGTGAGGAGGACTCATCCATAAGACGAGATAAGCTCAGTAGTGCTTTCCGGTTACGGCATAGCGCCCCAAAGGTAAAATGACGAACGTCTCGAAGGTAGCAATACCGTAGACCAACGAGCTCCAACGAACTGTAACGAGGTGAGGACAGAGGTAGTAATGTGGGAGTTACACCCACGTTTTTCGTAGAGCCATCATGTCGGGATATTCTTGTGATTACGATGAATTTGGACAATGACGAAGTGCGTCGTGTTCATTGGACATATCTAGAAGTCTCTTCAAATGCACAACAGGCCCAATGGATTGGGCCACATGAGTTAGGCCTCAAATCAACTCTAAATTTGGGCTCGATCAAACGATGATCCAAAAGGTTAGGGCACAGGCCCCAACGGACCACGAACGTGCCCAAAGACCAATTGCCAAGATCCAAGTCCATGGACTCGGACCTCGGACCAAAAACCAGGACCCGAGGTCGAGGTCGGGCAACAGCGATGGGCGTCGGCGGCGACGGGTGACGGCGATGCACACGTGCACTTTTCAGCCCATCACATGTGCACATAATTATACTAAGTGTTCAATGAACTACTTATATAGACAATTAATGAAAGTACATTAACCGATGTAGGATAATCATTTAATAATCCATGCTTATCCACTTAATCATATAACTTTATGTTTAAGTGACCAACTTTGATTCACTATTTCTCACTCACTGAAAATTGGATTTGAGAATGTGAATATACCACGATCATCTACTAGAAATGTATATCGGTCCTATATCATTTAATTTCATAACATTAAATGTTATGTCACTCAAAATCTTGATCAAATTAGCTTCGACAACTTGACCATATATATATATATATATATATATATATATATATATATATAGGATTGGATCCAATAAGAACTCATCTTTTGAGAACTTGAAAACTATGCAGACATATAAAGTTGATGAATAAAACCTATAAAGTTGTGCACAACGAAAACATTCTAAAATCGTTGCACAACAAAATAATTTTAGAAAGTTTTCGTTATGCACAAATTTATACCGTTTTGTGCATCATCTTCAACTTCTTATGCATGGTTCGCAGAGTTCGCAAAAAAGATGTGGTTCTCATTTGATCCACTCCCTACTATATATATATATATATATATATATATATATATATATATATATATATAATCGTTGATTTCCAACAATCCCCACCGGAGAAAATATTCATATGCATATACAGACATAAATCAGTCCTCAAAAGATGTTAAAACATTTAGACATGTGGTTTATGGTCTTGAACCTTACATAATCAAGACTATCTCCAGTACATGACGGATTAGTGGACATGATGCCTGAACTATTCCCAATGGCATGCACCGAGACAATGGTATTAACACTTTAACACATCAACCTCATTCGTTCTCACATTTGATTCTGCCATGGACATCCACTTTAGATTCATAAGTGCTTTGTTCAAAGCGGTCCCACTTCGCACTTACATAGGTGATTCTTTATCGAGTATCTTGTCATACTTAATATCATCGGTATTTAGGAATCATTAAGAGTCGAAGACTCAACCTCACCACTAAGGCAAGTTTTCAACATTCGTGTGCTTTCTAGGGAACATATTAACTTGAGTGTTTATACACGAACTCTCATAGCTTAGTTCTCTCATTGAACCAAGTTCTTAGGATCTATAGTCAGCATGGTTGGGTTACCACTATGATTGTTCTTAAAACATGGATTTTAACTTCATTCCCTCTAGCAACTTGGCCATTTGATCCCGATTCAACCATTTGGTTAAGAGATCCGCCAGATTATCTATTGACTTAATATAGTCAACTGAGATAATTCCACTTGAGATCAAATACCTCATGGTATTATGTTATCGATGTATGTGTCGAGACTTACCAATATATAAGCCACTTTTCGCCCTTCCAATAGCCGCTTGACTATCGTAGTGAATCATCACTGGTGCACAAGCTTAGACCAATATGGAATATCTTCTAAAAAATTACGGAGCCACTCGGCTTCCTCGCCAGCTTTATTCAGAGCTATTCTGATTTCATGGTGGATCGGACTATACATGTCTGTTTCGTGGATCTCCAAGAAACAGCACCTCCTCCAATAGTGAACACGTACCCCCTTGTAGAAAGTGAATCTTCCGTGTCAGATATCCAGTTGGCATCATAGTACCTTTCAAGTACGGAGAATGGGGGTATCTCGTAAATGCAGCCCATGTTTTGAGTATACTTCAAATACTTCAAAACTCTCACTAAAGCCTTACAATGTTCCATGCTTAGATTGCTCGTGTAACGACTCAATTTGTCCACGGCGCAAGCTATGTCGGGTCGAGTGCGGTGCCGGTACGTCTTGAATTATTGATGAATCAAAGTTAGACAAGTTCTTTTATCTGATAATCATGAATAACTTAGGTCTTGATGACTTAAAGTTGATCTAAACCTCGATAAGGTTTTAGATAAGTATGAGTTGTTAACCATCACTTTGACTTATTATGGATGAGGGTTATATAGGATAACCTAATATTCTCCGTGTCTTGGGTGGTGGTAGTGCTTATATATCATGCTGGTTATCTATATCGAGTAATTGTATCCGTTTAGGATGATGATATCATCTTAAGGAGCTCAAAATATTTATCTCTACTAAACCTCGCAGGTTGAGTTAGCTTATGTATAATAATAAGGTTGGGTGTACTACTTAAGGAATTAATTAAGAGATTAATACTTTAAGCAGTCATAGTGTGATAAATTTTTTAACCCTTATAGAGTCATAGTGGGATTGAACTCTGTTAATTGTTTTATTAATTAAATACATGTCCTAGTTTAGATATAATTATCTGATATCAAAAGATATCAAGAGATAATGAAGATTCTAGAAGATAATTATTGTATTTATTATATGTGCTAGAATCCTGATCTGATTAAGATTCTACAGAGAGAACTATATATAAAGGTTAGGAGAAAATCAGTAGTGCACTTGACACTATAGTGATTTTCTAAAATCATAGAGGGGAGAGAAAATTTGGTGTTCTTCATAGATCGCTCTCACAATGAAATATGATATTCCTCATAGATTGCTCTCATTCAGTATTGAAGTTCAAGCAACCGCGATACAGTCCATAAGATCAAAACTAGAGCCTTCCATTGACCATCTGTGTCAGAAATTCTCAGATAAATATGAGAAAACCCCTATATGTTGTAATTAATTATATTGGAGCATGTTAGAAATATAATCAATATATGGTAAATTAAGCATCCAAGATGGATCCTTGGAATATGGAAAATCATATTTCCTTCAATACAATCATTTGACTCAGACTCAATCTAATAGAGCTGCGTCGATATGATATCCTCTAACATCGACTTATGTTCGTCGTATTTTTTGTTTCTAAGTATAAGAACGAGAAAATCATTTGTTCCAACACTCTTCGCACACACATTGAGTTAGAAATACATCTCGCTGATTGACTGCTCTAGTCATCAGGGGAATTGAGATCTGACTTGGTTATGCTCCTTATAGGCTACTAAAAACTTGCAAGATTCCGTTTTAACTTCACAAACCTGACCATTATGTACTTTACAATCAAACAAGGTCGGGTAGAGTAAACTCGACTCGACTCTCATTAGCCAGAAATCTTCTACTAAGAATCATTTTTTATCCGAAGTATATGGTAGAGGCTTTCGTTCACCTTCTTCTATGAACACAAAATTTAGGTATACCGACAGTGCCTTTAGCTCGATTCTAGCACATCTTCTTCGTTCTCGCCCTCGATCTTGAGCATCCCCATCTCCCCCATACTTTTTTCAAGTTCCGGGCTTTGCTAATCTTCGTCCACTGAACCTGCAAGAAACTTCTCAAAACTATCTTCCTGCAAGAAAACAGAGTCTCGACCCGAGCATCAAATTAAATCGTCAACAGAAAAACATTTCTAATAAATGGTGCAACACATGATTATCTCTAACTGAAAGTGACATTGTTTCCTCTAAAATAGTCACTTTCGAGTTCCATTCTTAACATCATTTAGAGGTGTTTGGTGAGCTTATAAGCTCTCCAAAACAACTTATAATTGTTTTTGCTTAAAAACACTTATAAGTTGTTTTGAGGAGCTTATAAGCTCACCAAACACCCTCTTAGGGTGTTGGTCGTGGCCATGAAGGGCCTACCCAACGACAGTGTACGTTTATCAACAACTTCCTCCATGTATCTAAAACAGCAAAATCAATACAGACTGAATATCAACCCACTCGAACCAAACGTCCTTGATTATTCCCTTGGGACACCGGATAGATCCATCAGCCAATTATAAGAGCATATGTGTTGGTGTCAAGTCCCCTACGTAGCCTAAATCGAGAATAGGGTATCAAATTTATCCCAGCACCCGAATCTAGCATCTCTGATCCTCCTACCATTATTGAAAGTAATTTTTAGAACAAAGCTACCTGGATTACATTGCTCTGGCATTGGGTGGTGTTATGGGACTACATTCACTACTTCTGTTGTCACCTCTTTCTCACCATCTTGATGCTTATTTCTCAACTCGCTCGAGATAGTGATAGGTGAAATGTATAGGCTCTCGACTTTGATACACCCTGACTCTTTCTTTGTGGACTCTTTCTCTTCGTCACTTAGAATGACAATAATAACATGAGCCTGCTCAGATTGGATCGACATCTTCCTCTTTTTGGTATGTTGTACCAACTCCCCAACCGTTCCAGGTAACTGCCGAACTTGAGTTTCATGTGTTTTATCGATGCTTCTGCATTCTGAAGACATTGGTGACTCGACTATATGAGAGACTGTATAGTATCGTCCAACCACGGCTTTTGAGGTGAAGCATACTGTGGAGGTCATGTCAACATTGTCTGCTGCTGTGGGAAAGGTTGTTGATACTGAGTTTGATTCCAAACAAAGTTGGGATGGTGCCTCCAACCAGGTTCTAAGTTTGAGAGAAAGGGTCGAAATATGGTCAAGGTTAGAATCCTTGTACAGCATACGCTTGCTCCTCATAAGACATCTCAACTCATCTTGGACATAGTGATTGTCAGACTACTCGCTTCCGGTAAAGTCTAAATCCGATTGAATAGTAATCCACCAACAAATTCATCTATTGATCTCATTCGTTATCTAACATGCATGATTAAACATGGATTAATTGTCCAATCACAAAACAATCAGTTCAAACGATATGCATACACATAAATTGTAAGCCAAGAATCGACACAAATTGAATTACCTAAACCGTAGATTAGATTATTAGTTCATGATGCAAGAGAAATTTATAAGAAAAAACAAGTATTCATTGATAAATCAAACACAAAAGTAGAGTCGAGAAGAAATCCTCTTACAATCCCTTTTTCTGAATAAATCGATGGCTCCTTGGATTGTTCTTCCTTATTTTCTAATAACAAATGTTAATCTCCAAGAATTGTCCAGAGAAGAAGAATTTAGAGAAATGGAAAATCTAATCTAAGTGTAACAATTGTCTCCAGTATATGCCGTCTCCCCTAAAGAATAGAGAAAAACTCAAAACTGATAGTACTGGCACAAATAAAATAGTGCTCGTACGCTTGCTTAGAGAAAACAATGCCCCCCCCCCTTCGGCTGGCACCTAGCACCCGTTGGGTGCCCCTCCTCCTCAATTGCGTGCAAGGGGCAATGACGGTCAACTCTTGCTCGACTGGGTGTGCATTGCCAGCGAGCTCGCTGGCTTGGGACTTGCTTGGTGCCGCTCGCACAGTTGGGTGCTCGGCCGGAGTCCGCATGTTTGCCTTTCTCACCCATGTGCTAGGCCAGCCAACGCTGGCTGTACTGTCCTCATACGTGTCTCTGCCAACCAGCGCTGGCTAAACCCTAGCTGGGGCTGGCTGGCACTACTATCCAAAACGCACTCCGTAAGACCATTCTATTCGTTCAACATGTTGATTCCTTTTCATTCATTTTTCGCGCATATCCTGCGAAACACAACACGATCGAACTTAGCTCGAATCGAACATAATAAAGTCGACAAAATCAAAACTACGCGATGCATAACGAACTATAGACAACCAGAAGCACGAGAAAACAAACACAAAACATGCCGGAACAAATACAATGGCAGGAATGTTAAAATTGCCATTTTGAGTCACTTACAAAAAGAAATATTTTTTTCTAACCACTTTTTATATCTAAACGCATAATATTCCTAGTTAAATTCAAAGAAAAGTGACTGGCTTGAAAAAGAAAGAAATTGACTCAGTACTTGATTGACAAAAAATTCACGAGCCCCATTTTAATAAATGAAAAAGTATTGATTGAATATATATATATATATATATATATATATAGAGCTTGGTTCAAATGAGAACCATTCTTATCCTAAAAACTAAGAACCAAATGAATTCGTTATGAAAGTTGATGAATCCGTTGAGAAAGTTAATGAATTCAAAAATTTAGATTTTTCACCCGGGTTCGAATCCCATGAGGGGCGAAAATTTCATTTTTTTGGATTCATCAACTTTCCCAGCGGATTCATCAACTTTCACTGTGAATTCATCATTTTTTGGTTCTCACGTTCTCACAATAAAAATGGTTCTCACGTTAACCCTCCCCTATATATATATATATATATATATATATAGGAATGAAATCAAATACAAACTAATCTTAAAGTATAAAATAAGAATTATTAATTTTCAGTCCTTGATTCGTGAAGGTCTACGTTGAATTCCTATATTCGAATCCCATGAGGGACGAATTTTTATTTTTCTGAATTCAGACACTTATACTGCAAATTCAAACGTTTTCACCCATTTAATTGAGACGATTTCATGAGTTAGTAGGTTATACGTTAAATAATTTTACAATAATCACTCTCATTTCTAATCATTCAAATGTGTAAGGATGAACATTCGGATTTCGGTTCGATTTTACCTCATCCGAACCGATTCAAAAATCAATTTTAAGAGAGAAAAATCCGATCTGAACCGAAAATCCAAAATTATGAAAACCGAAAATCGAAACCAATTTTGTTAATTTTATATATATTTATATTAAATTTAAAAATATTTAAATAAAATATTATTTTTATATATAAATTATATATAATTGGATTTTGGATTAAAAATCCAATCCGATTCGATTAGAAAATCCGAACCGAATTTTAAATTTCAATTTGGTTAAGATATCAGATATTGGATTTTCGGATTTTTTGCTAACAATGTGTCTATATTTTTGGTTAAGCGCAAACTTAGTACCATATGTTGAATTGTTGCCAGAGTCTGCGGCTGTAAACCATCAGTTGCACCCGCATGAGTGGACGGACTGCATGAGTGGACGGTCTATAAAATATGATAGACCGACTCCATATCATATTGGTCAAAAAGTACGAAATTGGTATATGAATTATGAGGTGGTGGCCTGCAGCGCGCACGATGAGACCCTTCTAATTTGTTAATTACTTAATTAATCTTAATTAATCGCTTTTAATTAATTAATTAAATTGATTTTAATTAAAATCAATTAGTTTAATAAACTTTAATTATAAATTAATAAATTATAATTTTGA
Source organism: Salvia rosmarinus (assembly GCA_036937905.1). Lineage (NCBI taxonomy): Eukaryota > Viridiplantae > Streptophyta > Magnoliopsida > Lamiales > Lamiaceae > Salvia > Salvia rosmarinus. Next base: position 60,828,551 of record CM072822.1, on the reverse strand, counting down.
ATTAATATATCTTAATTTTGAATTAATAAACCCTAATTTTGAATAATAAACCATAATATGAATTAATAAACCCTAATTTTGAATTAATAAACCCTATTTGGAATTAATAAACCCTAATTTTGAATAATAAACCCTAATTTTGAATTAATAAACCCTAATTGAAAATAATAAACACTAATTTTGAATAATAAACCCTAATTGTGAATTAATATACCCTATCTTTGAATTAATAAATCCTAATTTTAAATTAATAAACCCTAATTGTGAATTAATAAACCCTAACTTTGAATTAATAAACCCTAATTTTGAATTAATAAACCCTAATTGGAAATAATAAACACTAATTTTGAATAATAAACCCTAATTGTGAATTAATAAACCCTAACTTTGAATTAATAAACCCTAATTTTGAATTAATAAACCCTAATTGTGAAATAATAAACCCTAATTTTGAATAATAAACCCTAACTTTGAATTAATAAACCCTAATTATAAATTAATAAACCATAATCATGAATTAGTAAATTTTAATTGTCAATTAATAAATACTAATTTTGAATTAATAAAACCTAATTGAAAGTAATAAATTTTAATTAAAAATAATAATTATAATTGATAATTAATACATCCTAATTAATAAAATTTAATTATCCTTATTCCCTAATTAATACTTAATCATTATTAAAAGCTTCATTAATTGTGAGCGCGCATGGTGAGCGTGCGCTCACAGGAGTTTTAGTCATGAATTAATATATAGAAGAAGAAGAAGAAGAAGAAGAAGAAGAAGAAGAAGAATAATAGAAAGAAATGGCTTCTGAACTTATGTTTACAAAAACAAAGTCCTTGAAATTTTATCTATGTTAAACCTAGTCCTTAGTTCGGTGTCATACAAGGATCTAAATTTAACATAAAATAAAAGGTATAGGGATCTTATTTACACATAAATAAAAATACATAGAGACTCAATTTAAATTTTAAGAAATAAAAGTACGGAAACCCAATGAACAAACTTAAAGGTGCAACTCATTTGCACTACGTGATGAGTATAAGACCTCATTTACAATGCGTGAGAAAAAGATATGATAGATATTTATGATATGCTAAAATTTTGTTGAAAACATCATAGTCGAACATATCAATATTTTTTCATACAGTCAAGAAAACAAACCTCGATTCAATATATACATATTCATAAAAACTCATATACATCCATCCGTACGATGCGGCAGATAAAAATATCATTTATTCTTAACAAAAAGTATCATTTACATTGAAGAAAAATATCATTTATTTTTTAAACTATAATTGAAAGTATTATTTATATTGAAAAAAATATCATTTATACAAAATAAAAATATCATTGTCCGTATACGCAGATGTATACACAGGAGACCACCTCATACATATTTTTTGTGTGTTGGGAGAGGGGGGAAATTTATTTCCATTTTCTAAACAAAGCTCTCGAACAGAATAGATAACAAATAAGATTGCGATTCACGAGATTCAAGTTCCATCATCAAAAAATTATTCTTATAAAAAGTAATATCTCAATAGTTAAATTATCAAAGTATTTTGATAATTGAATTAATAAGATAGTCATAGAAAGTCATAATTGTCGAGAGAAAGAGAGAGTATGTTAGAAATAACAAATATAATAAGATTATCTTTGTAAATTGATTGTTTGCTTATAAGATCGAGTTGATGAACTCATTTTTTTATGAGCTTATAAGTAGTTGGAATTTTATTTTATTTTTATTGAAGAATATATAAGCTCCTAAACAAGTTATGAATTAGAGGCATGCTTTCTCATATAAGAAGCATATAAAGTAGATCAAGTAGAAGCTCAAAATCCTCAAGTACTTCCAAAGCATACAGAAAATATGTAAATAACACAGCTCTGCCAAGAAAAACTTGGAGCACAACCACATATTAATGTAAACTCTAAGAGCAATATTAACCATAAAGTTAGCACCTCTTGCAGATTTGTACGTACGGGTAACAGAAACAAAGATATTAAACGAGCACACAGTCGGCAATGGCGTCTTACCCTCTGGTCCGAAGAATTGTAATGCTGCCTTCTCCGCCTTCTGTTCGGATCTTAGTCTTCCCAACAACGGGCTTCCCGGAAAACGCTGAGGTGGGGTAAGGAATGGAAGGGTCTTCTTGCTCGTTTTGCTTTGATTTGGGCGGAGTGTGTATCCGCTTGTTTATGTCCTTCAAGGTAACGTCTCCATGCACACCACATGGTTTGATGAAGGTGAATGGATAGACAACGGATGAGGCTAGCTTAGGAGGCGTACGCATGTATGACTTCCTACCTGCTTGTGTCGAATATGGATAAAACCGACGAGGGTTAAGGTCTATCCGCGCAAATCACATAATCGAACCAAAGAAACAGTGGAGAAACATAGCAAAAACTTGTGTACATCTAGGTGTATGGTGTATCCACCCAAATTAGGGTTCACAAATCCCCAATCAGGGTTTATTTATCCTTTAATTAGGGTGGATGCACCAGAGTATGCCTCCAGAAACATTACCTTTGAAAACAACATTTCCCGGGGAATGAACTGGATGTTTCTCAACTGCATTGCATTCAGGAGCAGTGTTGGAAAGCTCTGCAACAACACATTACCGATTATAAGGTGGGGAGACGAAAGGGTAGGAAGGTAAAGTAGAAAATGCAGCTACCGTAAAATATAGAGACATAATCTACAAAGACAAGTGTTTTCTGTACCTCCGTTGTCGACCTGAACATCGGATGCTCCGGGTGCACCAGTACTGTTGATGGGAAAAAGCTAGTTAGGAAAAGGAAAGTAATCGCTCTTGAAGTGGAAGAATAAAACTAAGAAGACGCACGTATTCTCAGAGTTGAAATGCATTTCATCATCGTTGAAGCAATCTGCAATCCACCCTTCTTCCAAATACACGCTGCTGGGTTCAGCTGGGCCTTCATCAAACAACGGAACTATAACTAGATACGACAAATTGGTTCAATTTACATATATATCTAAATAGGAGATGAACCTGCAAATCCGTTAACCCACTCCGACATATCAGTAATAGCATCTTGAGTGAATCTTGTGTCTCCTAAACATTGATCAACAGCATACAGTTAAACATGTTTTCACATATAATTTATCTAAAATCATCATAGCGAAAAGGGATAAGAATATTAAAGAATGAAGCATCACAATAGACTAGAGAAGACATGACGACTTGAGATTGAAGGTCTTTCACTTGTTATAAAGCGTTTGGAAGGTGGAGTAATACTTTAATCAAATTTGGTAGATACTAAGGATATGGAAATTCTCAAAAGACGACCATGAGGTAGAATCACCTTAGATCTCAGAAACATCTCGTTGTGGAAAGGAGGAGAATCGAGGACTTCAGACTCAAACTGTAGCATCCTACGCCTTTTTACTTGGAGGGGAGGCTCCCTGTTCTCTAATAACTCTTTCCCTGTAACGTCTGCAGTTCAATTGTGCATGATATAAACCTTTTTTTTGGTTCTAATAGAAACGAGGCTGTCTATGCAAGTATTTTACGCACGGCATAATATCCACTTAATGCCTAGATAAAGCATGATTCATTCAGACCGAAATTCTGGCAATGAGGCTCGTTTTCTTAAACCAAGAACATCTTAAACAAGCATAAGCATAGTGTTTAATACAAATGCATTAGTAGAACTTCAATTTCCTAAAACTTACACGTAGAGATTATGAATCACTTTTTCCAATACATAATCAGCATTATACTACTATTCGTTGCTATTAGTCTATCAAACTTACATCCATCATCACCTTCAAGTAAAATAGCTAGTGTAAGAAAGTGGGGTCAATCGATAAAAAAAGAGATAAGACTAAAGCAAACTAGGTGCAATTAGATAATAAATAGGAATGGTAGAAAGCAAATGTAACATCCTACCGTTGCTGGTTACATGGTAAGCTAAATCTCCACAAGCCTTGACCGGTGTGGTTTCATCATCAAACGAACAAGGGAGCTGGTCTTCGTTTTGGCTAACTCCATTCAGTAGGCACTTAGGTATTTCTGCTCAAAAGTAAGAAGACAAGCTACATATCAATGCCTTGGCCACACCGTATCATGAAAGATAGATCTAGGGTAGGACAGATTCACCTATGCTCGTATTATCTTCAAGACTGCAATCATCACCTGGCCAATCCCACATCTCACTAGTAACATGTGAATTCGTATGCACAAGATCATTAGTAACATAAGACCACAATGATACAAACATGATGCTGCAGTTTTAAAGGGTGCATTCGACATAAAATGAATTGATAACTTCAATTTGCAACAAAAATAACCAAAATGTATATCATTCAACATTGAGTATAACCGTAAACACAGCAATGCCAAGCAAAATGTTGAACATCTTGCAAATATTCACGAAAGTAGAGCTCCAAAATTACGACCATGTCAAATCATTCAGAAACACTTAATCTAAAAACATAACCTTGCTCTCTACACTTTAATCCACGAATCAATCGCAACATCACACGTGCAATTCTATGAAATCATCACAAATCAAAACCCTAAAGGCATTCGCTACTTAAAGCACATCAAAATCTCCAAAAGAGCAGCAATTAAATCAGACCCACAAAAGTAACATCAACAAAAAAGAAATGCAAAACCATTAATATACACATAGCCAGCAAATTCAGCCGAGATTCAAGCAAAGCACTCACTTGCAATTGTAGTTCATTTTCTTCCTAGTTTCCCCACTTCTCTCTGCAATTCAAGTGAAGAACAGGAAAAGCCGCAAAATACAACTGAAAAACGAAAGTCTAATAAAAGAAGCGGCGACCAATGAAACCCATTAAATATAGCCGTTGTAATGGCTGAGATGCACGTCAGAATAGGTGTATTCGTGTATTTGAGCACAGTTTCAGAGAACCCATCTACTACTTTCTGTTCAGGCGTGAAAAGGTAAGAAAATGTTTATGGAAATTCGCCAATTTCAGAGGCACAAAAATTAAGAAAAAATAGAGGAAAGATCAGCTCTGAAAACTGACAGCGGCGAGTGATGTAGTGGGTTGAAATGGGGTCAGTTTCATTTATTTTATTTTAGTTTTTTTCATTTTATTTTACTCCCTCAATTCCCCAAATCCATTATTGAGAATCTTGAACACGAATTTTAATAAAAATTATTAAATATATTATGAGTGAAGTAAGAATCTCATATTACTATAATATTAAATTAGTTACTGGTGGGTCATAGGTGATAAAAAATATAAATATAAGAAAGAGAAATAATTGTAAGCTATGAGTGGTAAAAGATATTAACTAAATGATATTATTGAAGTAATAAGTTGGGAAGATAGTTACTATAAATGAATAAGAAGGAAATTAGGAAACGTCCCAAAAAAGAAAAGTAAAAAAGGAAATTGAGGGACTGGTGAAACATTTTAGTTTATTTCATTTTATTTTATTCTATTTGTTAGGAAAGCGTTTCGATCTTACACTTCGATAATAAAATATTTATTCATATTGACTAAATGTACACAAGTGATTTGGATCTATAATTAAAATAGGTTGATGTTGATAAATGGGCTAAGATCCATAATACACATAGAATGAAGTCAGTTGTACAAAATTCACATGACATAACTCATATCGCAGAGGAGATTCAACACCGTTCTTTAAAGAAAAACTTGTCATCCTGGATAACCAAGACAGATATGTGAGCCAAATTTGTTCATAAGTCAACCCTTTGAGCTAGATCTCAATGAGGCCTTTGAGTTGTTCTCTGACAGCTTTGTATGTCATATAACAAAAATGTCTATAGGCAGAACTCACTAACTTATCATGTATGTAACTAGCTGATATGCGCAAATACAATTGGGAATCATTTAGGCATGTCCTCTCCATACCATCTCACGAATATTCAACAAACTTGCATGCAAGGAACGTTGTGCACTTTACAACGACTTAGCATGTGCACTAGGAAAAATGTCGAAATGGAATAAATATACACAACTCATATGGAACTATGGCTAAAATGGATTGCTCTTTATTTATGGTTGAGCATAAGAACTACATAATGAGGTTTGCTATATAGAGCTCATGTGACATAGTTGATATGACAGTGTTGATATGACAAAGCTGATATGGCAGAGCTTATACGGCATAGCTCATACGACAAAACTAATATGACATAGCTTATACGACATAGCTGATATGACAGAACTCACATTACAGAACTGATACACCAGAGCACGTGTCACAGAGTTGGTACACCAGATCTTTCCGTGCCTTTGTCTTTCAAGTCAAAGCTCAAGAAAACCTTTGAATCATTCTCTAGCAGTTATACCTGCCTACATACCAGAAGTACCTACAGGGCAGGGTTGATAAGTGAATTACACTTGTAACTATTCGATAAGTTCAGTATAATTGAGGACCACTCAACTTGTCCTCCCTTCGGTACCTCAAGTACTCTGTGACTATCTGATACACGCAAGTACCCATAATGAGTGATCATTCCACGTGTCGTCTCCACAATACCTTAAGTACGAATATTCTAATAAACTTTCAGACTACATTGTGCACTTTACGGAGTCCTAGCCTATGCATCTAGGAACATTTCTCCCTGCAAAAAGATATATTCACTCATCTGATAAGGTAATAAGTCTAAAATATCATCTTATGCATGACTTTTAATAAATATTTCACCACTTCATTTGCAATGAGGTACGCATGTTATTTTCTCTCAACACTAAATACTCTGAAATTCATTCCTTGAATAAAATCTGACTTGAGTGTTGAAATTTCCCTCCGGAGGACCCCTCTAGCTCAATTTTGCAATCTTTGCTCCGATCAAGCTTGTTGTGTTCGTTTAGAGATGTTCAAAAAGCTTGATAGCATCATTCTTCAATATATATGCCTTCATCTCACTCGATTCAAGGTAGATCTATCTCTTTTTTGCTAGATCTTCAACCCGGATCTAACAAGTGGTGTCATTTGTGGAAAATCGAAACTAAGGCATCGATGGTTTCCCTGATTTAGCTAAAGTCCACTTAAAACCCTTATATGTGAAGACCAAATATGCATTTATGTATGTTTGGATGTGTTTGATAAAGGAAAAATTGGATCTCAATCAATAGATCCCTAATATTTTCTGGGTCCGTAGCCCAGAATCGCATGAAAAGCATGAATATGTTTTCTTTGTGTTTATGTGCTGCTTAATCTATTGTCGATGAGCTTGATTGGAGTAGATAATGTCTTCTTATGTTTAATCTATTATGAAAAATCTAAATTCATGAATTTCAAGAAGAAAGCTTCAGCAACAACTGAGCTTGAAATTGAAAGAAGTGAATTTTCAAAAAAAAAGTTCAATTCAAGATTTGAAGAAGAAAGCTTTAGTAAGAGTTGAGTTTGAAGTCTAGCTCAAAAGCTATAGCTCATGGCTAAAACTCGAAAGCCATAGCTCAAGGGCATAGCTCAGCACCATATCTCTAGCCAGGACTAGAAGGTCATAGCTCAGCACCATAACTCAAAAGCCATAGCTCATTGACTCACAACCAGAATTTGAAAGCCATAGCTCAGTACCATAGCTTGAAGGCCACAGCTCAAAAGCCATAGCTTATGGCAGAGGTCAGGGCCATAGCTCGAAGCCAGAGCTCCGTTGATGATAAACCTAGAGAGAATACAACACCTCGAAAAGGTTGCTAAATTGAATAGAATGTACAAAACAAAGCCTTGGTTAGAGCAAAGCACCAAGCAGGAGCTCTGCACTAGATAGAGCTGAAAACAAAAAAAAATAAAAATAAGTTCCTCAAAGCAGGGCATAGTGCGAATTCCCTAGTTGCGGGCCACTATTGAATCTAGAGCCGGCAAGATTGACCCGGCCCGATGGGCCGGCCCGAGGTACCCGAAATTGGGGTCGGATTGGGCTTATGAAAATAGTGACCCAAAAAAATCGGGCCTAAAAGCCCCCCACATAACCCATCGGTGACTGGCTTTGGGGCTAAAAGCCGAGATTAACGGGCCTAAAAGTCCCCACACATTTACGTTGAAATCGATGTTAGACATTAGTAGTAGACTTAATTTATTTTATTTACTTGAATTGATGCTATTAGGCGTAATTTATCTTATTTACTTTGAAATTGATGTTAGTAGATTTAATTTATGTATTGTTATCATATTTTTGAAATTAAAATAATATTTTATTAAATTAAATATTGGGCGGGTTTAGTAGGTGAAGATGAAATTTGGGATGAAATACCATATTTTCAACCCGATAGCATTGGATGACGGGCCACCGACCGGTAAAACAACAAGCCCGATGGGCGGGCGGGCCAGCCCGACCTGTCCCTTTTGCCAGCTCTATTTGAATCTAAGTCCCTCAGAGTCGGCCATAGTGTGGATTCCCTAGTTGAGGGCCACTATAGAATTAAGTCCCTCGGAGGAGAGTATAATACAGATTGCCTAGTTGTGGGCCACTATTGAATCTAAGTCCCTTAGAGTAAAGCATAATACAGATTTCCCAGTTGCAGGTCATTATTGAATGAGATATGACAACGTGCAAGACAAGTTTGGAACTGCAATGTGTACTCCAACAGACCTTCTCCAGAGTAGAGGTCTCTTAGAGTAGGGGATAGTTGATATGGAATAAATATACGACTCATTTGGGCCTTTGCCGAAACTATGTCATTCTCGATTCATGGGCTAAGGCCCATAAGAAACAAAGTATGTGATATGTTATACAAAGCTGATATGGAAGAGTTGATATGATATACTTTATTGTCCACCAATGGTACATATTTTAATAAATTATGATGAGTGTAAAGTGAGTGAAAATAATAAATGAATAGATTAATGAGTAGTGAGATTAAAAGGTGGGTCATAGAGATAATAAATGAATATATTAATGGATAGTGAGAGTAAAAAGATAGATCATGACTTGTTTTTTTTTTTTGTAAATAAGTTGGTAGATTTAGGGTAAATTGTGAAGATGATATTTTCAAAAAGGAAAGTGAATATTTTTTGTGGACGGATCAAAACGAAATTAAATGAACGTATTGGTGGACGGAAGGGAGTAACTGATATGATATAGCTGATATGACATAATTGATATGAATATCTGATATAACATAGTTGATATGGCAAAGCTGATACCACATAGCTCATATGACATAATTGATATGATATAGCAAATACGGTAGAGTTGATATGACTGAACTCACATGATGGAGCTGATATGACAAAAATGTTTATAAGATAAAGCTGATCGACCAACTACATATGTAACTAACGCTAAGTTCACGTATAATTGAGGACCACTCTCGTGTCCTTCCTTCAAGACCAAGTACTTGTTGACTATTTGATATATGCAAGTACCTACAATTGAGGACATTTTCATATCCTCCATATTGCATCAAGTACAAATATTCTCACAAACTTGCATGCTACATTATGCACTTTAGAGTGTCCTAGTCTATGCACCTGAGAACATGTACCCTGCAAAAAGGCATATTCACCTATCTAATAAAGTAATAAGTCTAAAATTCCTTCTATGCATGACATCTTACAAATATTCCACCCCTTTGCAAGGAGATACGCATGCTATTTGTCCTCGATATTGAATTCTCTAAAATTCATTCCTTGAATAGAATCTGACTTCAGTTTTGGAGTCTCTATCCGAAGGACCCCTCTGATTCTGTTTTACAGTCTTTGCTCCGATCAAGCTTGCTTTGTTCGTACCAGTCAACGGATTTGCCTTTGTCGCACTAGGTTTTAGATAGTTTAAAGAGTATTACGCAATATGAGAGTATCCACGTCTAGATGGTAAGTTCAATACATGGCCTATTCATCGGCTATATTATTTGATTAGATGGTAATAGTAGCTCTTTTTCTGAACGATTTCGTATTTTTATCTCATTTTGGGTGATTTTGCATATTACATTCTAGGTATGTGGACAGACTTTTTTTAAAAGCTTCCACAAATATACATAGTGAACTTATGGACTTCTCTTTGTAGTTGAGATGAAAATGAATAAAATTTAATAATCTTGTTGGCGTTTTCAATGTTTTTTTGGTGAATTTAATATATAAATTTAAAGGTTGTGTCACGGTAGACTGAACGAGAACTTTGACATCGAGCTTTAACCACTCTATCATTAAAGTAGCCAACACACGCACACCGCTTTAATGTTTTAGTATTTAATATAGTAACAGACGTCGAACTAACTTATAATAAAAATTATATGTCAATATCGATGTATGTGACTGTTGCCTAACTTTTCTTTTTAAGAACTTGATATATAGTTTCATATTTTAATTATGAGTATTATTGTGTTTGAATGGAATTGAGATTTTGGTACTCCCATTTATCAAACTGAATACATACAATTTGATCCGGTAATTACCAAGTTGCCTTTATTTTGTTTTGTTTTTCTTCTGTTGCTATTGGTATGATTTTGATGAAATTCAAAATGTCAAGAGGAAAATAAAAGAAATACAAAAAGTAAGGCTGATTCCATTACCAAAGTTACAGGTGCCATAATTTATTAGTAAAAATACAATTAATAATCTGCTATAGTTTAAGAAAATAAAAGATAGCACCATATCTGAAAAACAAAGATCACAAGTAGATATACGTAAAATGAGATATTTAAATATAATTCTTAATAACCATTGAATGAGGTGAATTACTATTTCCAATAATAATTTAAATTCTAATCACATACTTTTAATCTCTATTAATTAATTGTCCAACCCTGATCCCGAAATTCTAGTAAGCCTTTTGTGGTACTGGTATTAATATATTATAGTCAATTAATCTGTTTTTTTTTTCAATTAGTATCACTAATTTACAATTAGTAAATAACTTATGATATCACAATTATTAATATACTTGGCCTTTTACCTGAAAAAGTATCTGTCCACTACGGAATTTGGTAAATGAGCATTCAATAGTGGTATGTATTAATGTATACTGTCACTTTCAACGGTAAAATTGGAGATTAGTTTAAAGCCTTAAAAGAAGTGAGTTGAATTCCCCAATGTTTTCTATTGTGTTGGTGTATTATACTATAAAGAATTTATATCTTGTTTTAAAGAGGGAAGATTTCATCATATGATCCTCACACCCTAACTCCATAAGTATGTGAAAGAATATATCATAGTGACTCAACGATTAAGAAGTTATGAGGACATTTGTTGCCCATAAGAAACCACTCTAAAGAGAGTGAAACTCCCATATTACAACTGCTAGGACTTGATCATTGATTCTTATCCAAAATCTATTAGCTCTTAATCAACTGAGTTAAGCTCGTGAGAACTATTAATATGATCCGTAGATGTTGGTCCTAGAACGAGTCTTATCACGTGTTGAGGAGGTGATGGGAGAATACATAGTCATAATCTTTTTCACATATTCACATAAAATTTAAATTATCCTGATATGTATTTTGAAACCTTCCGATCCATATTGGCTTTTCCTAATCGAGAGTGCGTTCGGTGGAGATAACGGCCCTTCTGACAGTTGGGAAACTTATCAGTTGGATTACTCAGTGAGTCAAATGCGGAAGTGTATGAACCCTAGTTTATACTCGCTTTTTGAAAATTTTACTGGCACTTAATAAAACGTGTTCATACTTGTGCAACTAGTTTTAATGTCGATTTAGGTAGGTAGAAACATGACCTGAATTTTGTTGGACGCTTCGAAGATTTTTGTGTTATGTAGTGTGTATGACAATTCAAAACATTAAGCAATAAGAAAATGATATCTTTAAAATGGTTCAGAATATTCACAAACTTCTACGTCCATTTTTACCTATCAAAAAAGGTTGAAAATTACTTGACAAAATGATTCAAAACAAAGATTTATCCAATGCATAATCATGGTAGCTAAACACCCAAAATCATTAAAAAACATGAATAAGAAAGAAAAACTAAAGATCAATCTTTGATCATGATCTCCAATCTTGAATTCTTGACTATATTTTTTACTTTGCTTCTCCAAAACTCCAATTCCTTGAACTTGTGTAGAGAGAGAAAAATGAGAAGGCTAATGACTAAGTTCCGCCATAAAAATGAAGCATTGGAAGGGTATTTAGAGTTTTTGTGGGTTTTGGGCTTAAAAGGGGTAAAAATCAAGTCAAAATTAAAGAGAACAATGGGCAAAAATCGTAAGAAAATTGGTGCCCTCGGTCAAGAGTAGTGGACAAAGGGCGCGGTTCTTTAACACGGGTAATGACCTGCGAGCTTCAACGAGGGGCTTACTTCAAAAAACAAGGTGCAAATGTGAGTGACCCTACTAGCGGCAGGTGCATATGTGAGCGACCCCGCTATCTGTCGGGTCGCGGGGGCTGTTTGCGGGTGCCTTCAATGTTTTCTTCACATGGCCCACTTTCTCAGGCCACCTTCTCTAGGCTGTGCAACTTCGTCGTTTTGTCTCGTTCTTGTTCGTTTCAATTTCGATTTTTAATCCAGTTTTTGCTACTTATTCTTGTCAAGTCGAGTTTTGACTTCATCATATTCACTCCCTCTGATTTTGACTCAATTTACCTAAAATTTCACGAGAACTACCCAACAAGTGCAAATCATCAAAGTATAGAAAAATTAGGGTATTACTTGTTATTAAACATGGATTGAGTAAGGAAAACACAATCAATTCATTATAAAATGATATACAAAATCCATGTTTGCCAAAGTTTCTACAATAAGTTGGCTCCACAAGCAAAGCACAAGCATTATGCTAGACATGTATATATGAAGTGGAAGAAACAACACAAAGGTGGCACACTAAGGAACATATTTTGGAAGGATAGTAAGCGCACATATGTGGAGGATTTCAAAATTAGCAATTCAAGCCATGAAGACAGAAAATGCAGCTGCATGTAAAGTTCATGGGTATAGATATCAATAATTAAATTCTGTAAGGCATTCATTTCAACTTCTAAATGTAGTGACATGGTAGACGATAACATAAGTGTACGTTTAATTACATAGTTAATGTAAGGAAAAACATGTGATTCATATGTGTGAAGAGATTACGACAAGTTTGATGTTTAGGCTGGTGAAAAGGTTAAGAAGATGTTTGCTATGATAGATATATTATATCATATTAGGTTTGATGGGTCTCATGAACGTGGTGTCATGTGTACGAGAATGAATACACCTGATTGAAAGCTTTTTAGTTTTCTTTATCCTTTACGAAAGCGTGATTGAGTCAACAACTACTCTCACTAAAAGACAAGGACTGCCAGTCAATAAAGTCAATGTTGAATGTGTGCAGAATGCGGAGGAATAAAAAAGTTGAACGTTCAAAAGTCTATGAAATATATTGAGTAAGACAGTGCATAAGATCATATGTATGCAAGAATCAGATTGGTGAGGTGAGTAGGGGTGAGCAAAATATCTAAAACCCGCATATCTGATCCGATCCGAACCAAACCGGAATTTAAAATCAATTCGAAATTTTTGGATTTTTGGTTCCGATTGGATTGATTTTTTTTCCAAATTTCGTATTTTCGAATCGGATCGGGATTAAAACTTTTAAATCCAAAAAAATCTAAAACTTGAACTATATAATAATAATAATAATAATAATGATGATGATGATGATAATAATATTTTATTTAAATATTTGCAACCCTAATAAATAAATAAATAAAAATATATATATATATATATATATATATATATATATATGATTAAAAATTTGGCTTCAGACAAAGGACCTGTCTAAGATAAGTACAACTCACGACAAATGAGTTGACCAACGGACACACCATAAGTGGCTACCATTAGAAAAATATCCGAACATATCGTTTCAGTTAGTTTTTGAAATCTAATCAAAATATTGCTTCAACTACGAATTCCCAACAAGGTTTGCACTTGAGAGTGTTAGCTAATTTTGTATCCTACTTTGGGGAATAGATTTGATGTGCATGATGTGGCGATAAATTTGTTATGAACATAGCAAAAAAAACATGTTCATGTAGAGTGTGGGAGTTGGTATCCCTTGTAAACATGTCATATCTTCCATCAATTTCATTTAGCGGGGATGATTATTATACTGATTTAAGTACCTAGCATGTTATGAGGTTGGAATTGAGCCCATCAGGGGCAACCATCTTTAGTGAGAAAAATGGCTATAAGATCAAAGAAAAAGAGGATTAGGGTTCCTGAGAAAAAGAAACCTTGAAAGAGCTACAGATATGGTAATCTAGTAAGTGTCATTAGAAAAAAAACACAATGCTAGGAGTTGCAAGAATGAGCCAGTACAGAAGCAGATAACTAAGAAGATATGCAACTTATCATTTGTATAAGAAATTTATCTTATAATTTTGTTAGATGATGGGGGGAGACCTGGTAAGACTAATGTCCATCAAAGATGGGGCAAGGAATAGAGAGAAAGAGATGAATAGATTTATGCAAATAACCCATTACTATACTAATATTTGAATCGATTACTTCTTTTGTATTGTACTAAGGAATGCTATTGTTAGTTAAGCAACCTGGAGTACCATTTACAAGAGGTCGTGGTACATTTGCAAGGCTCGTGTTTGATCATCTTCAAAAACATGTTGGGATTTTTATATTCAAGAGTTGATACATCATATTCACAAGGCTAGGAGAGTGTTATATTGATTCAAATCTCCATATTACAGGAAAGCATAAATGATCTTATGTAGTATTTGTTACTTTGATTATGTGCTTTCTAATTTTTATTTTTATTTATATATCGTGGGTAGTAGCAATGTACTAGACTCTTTTTCATGCAACTAGAAAATATTGGTTTTGTATATAGCCCCTCTTTTGGTATATCCCTTTGTTAGATATTATTCCACAATCCCAATTAAACCTACGAGAAAATAATGGAATATAAAATGTTACGAGATTATTCAGTTGATGGGATAAAAAAAGCACAGAGACTTACAAGATAATATCCTGACATTCTATTATTTATTCTCTTGAAGTTCATATATATATATATATATATATATATATATATGAGGGTTAACGTGATAACCATTTTATCGTGAGAATCAAAAATGATGAATTCCATGTGGAAATTGATGAATCCGTCGGGAAAATTATTGAATCCAAAAAAAATCAAAAAAAATTGAATTTTCATCCCTCATGGAATTCGATCCCAGGTGAAAAATATCAAATTTTCGGATTCAATAACTTTTACAGTGGATGCATCAACTTTATATCAAATTCATTTTGTTTATAGGGAAATTTTGTGGTTCTTATTTCTCAAGTTAAATATGGTTCTTGTTTAAACTTAACCATATATATATATATATATATATATATATATATATATATAGAGAGAGAGAGAGAGGATTAAATGAGAACTCCAATTTTTTTTATAACTAAAAACTAATGTGGTTCATCCATTTTTTATAATCTAATGGTCAAAATTAAATATAAATCGTTTATTATCCTTAGATTTCAATGATAATCGTTTAACTCTATAATCAATGGATTTTATATATTCATTTACGAAACAGTTTTCATATGCATAATCACTATAATTACATGCACAACAATGAATTGGAATGTAATAACATGCACAAGAACTACGATTACATGAACAGCAACATGAATTACACGAACAACAAAAAATATAATATGAAAGATCCAAATATCAAAAAAATTGGGGATTTGTCTATTTTTATCATTAAATAATTATGAGTGGTCCGATCTTATTCAATCTAACGGTGATTATTTTTTTTTGGTTCTTATATAAGAGGTAATTCACTTTATAACCACCTCATATATATATATATAAGATCGAACGACTCAAAATTATTTAATAATAAAAATAGTCTAGTCTCATATTTTTCGTTATTTGGATATCCAAATCTCAAAAATCTCTCACATTCCATTTGAAGATCCTTATTTTGAAAATCTTTCACATTTCATTCTTCATTGTTCATTTCATTTTTCATTATTTGTATAATTCATGTTGTTGTTTATGCAACATAGTTCTTATACATGTTATCACATTCCAATTCATTGTTATGTTCATGTAATTCATGTTCTTTTGCATGTAATCATAGTGATTGTACATTTAAGAACAATTCGTAAATGAATATTTATATATATAATCCCTTGACTATATGACTAAAACGATCACTATTAAAATATCAGGATAATAAACGATTTATTATTAATTATTATGATTAGATTATAAAAAATGAATGAACCACATTAGTTCTTAGTTCAAAAAAATTTAAAATTCTCATTTAATTCACTCCCTATATATATAAATACAACTTCACATAAAAATCTCCTTCAATTGATGGAGAAAAAACACTTACAACAATTTACAAGACAAGATTCCAACACTCAATTATTTATCAAGTACCAAAAGTGGTTATATTCTAGCTTAAGTAAATTAAAATAAATTTCACAAGTAAATGTGATAAAGAAAATCAGCACAAAATTAAAAAGAATCATTATAAAATTTCCAAGTTCAAAGCAAAAGAGTAACTTTTTTGCAATTGATGTGAACTTCACTTGTAGACAATTGACATGGATAACTTACATTAAAGAAGCAAAAAATATTTGATTGTCATTTTCGAAAAATTCTATAGAACATATAGATGTAGTATATCCTCTCTCACATGATAATATTTTATTGATTTAATTATATTAATAAAATATTATCATATAAGAGAGAATCTAATACACCTACATGTTTTATGAAAATTCCCCATCATTTCCCCACCCCAAACTAAGTATTATTAAATATTGATGTGTTTATCCTCAGCATGTCAAGTCAATCTTGTCAATCCAAGAGTCAATCCAATTAATTTGACCTATGTTTTAAGTTATAAGAATTAATCTAAATAGTCATTTTTGAATCTATTTAGATCAATCTATAGATTTCAAGTTAGATTGACTTCTCTACATGTATTTAAGTTGTTTAATCGAAATCTATGAGTTAAAAACGATGCACAGGTACAATACTAGTGATAAAACAAACTATAACCTCAAGAGGAATAAAGCAAGAAAAGGATTCCAAATTAAATACTTAGGGCAAAATTTCAATAGTAAATGTAATTCATCTCTCGTATAACTTCTATTCTATATAGTTCTTTTGAAGGAATGTTGTAGTCGCAAGCAAAAATCTCTTCTTCCTAAACCACTTAAAAAATTTGACCTGCAGCCATAAGGCCCACGTCCTTCTTGAATACAAACCTAAATGGGCAAGTCTAGGCACCAACAACCTCCGTTGGTTCAACTGGTGCTTCTTCAGCCGGCCTGTCAAACTTCACACCAACATCTTCGGTATAGTCACCATGCACCTACAAAACATTGTACACAATACCATTTATGCAGCTAGTTTGACATATAAGAACAGGCAAAATTAAATGTGCATCTCATGAGATGGCAAGTGGAGCAACATATAGTATCATCAACGATACAAACAAAACATAATGAGATAAATAAACTAGTACTCGACTAGAATGAACAAGCATAATTTTTGTTCATCAAACAAGCAGTGGTTGTATATTTATATTAGACAGAGAAGGACAAAAGAGACTAACCTCCATCAACCTCCCAAGGTCAAATTTAGGAGCCTTCAAGATCTTCACCTTCCTGATATACACATTCTGCAGAGGGTATATGCTTGAGGTTGCTTTCTCAATCTCTTTCCCGATTGCTTCAGGAATGAATTTTGAAACCAAATCCTTGAGAATACATGATTGTGCCTGGTTAATGATGATTTCCCTCATCTTCCTCCGGATCTATAATCAAAGACCCAAATGAGCCATGAATGATGTTTAAACAAAACAACCATAATAATAATGAGAAGAAGAAGAAACTGAGTCTCTTAAGGTTCTGAGCATTTGAATATGAATGATGAAGTATCAACACTTCAAAAGTTGTAATTATTTACTTGACGAATCTGGCTTGTCTGTGCATAGCATGTCTTCTTCTGCTGGTTTACACGCTTCTTGGTGAAGGCAATGCAGAACAACCTCAGGGTATACCCATCAGTTGTCTTGACATCAACGTGAGACTCGATCAGAGATTGCCATTTCTTGACAAGTGACCTCAATTTATCGGTAGTGAAGTCCATACCCTGCAAGTCCCAAGAGAATATGGCAACCATAAATAGGCATCAGATTGTAGATAGCACAAAAAAAACAGAAAATGATAAGTTTCTAATATTTCTCGTACCCAGAAGTTTGTCAATACATTCTTCCCTTGAACATCCTCAGCTCTCAAACGGATCTTCCTGTAGGCATGATCTTCATCACCTTGAAGGTCAGCCATGGAAACCTCAAACACACGATGTTTAAGTCCTTCTGAGGCAATCTGCCACAAAATTATCCAATTCAGATTTTTAGAAACAATGAAGAGAGGAAAATGGCATTATATGAACTAGATTAAAGGGGCCGGTCATAATTCTTTATAATTCTAGAGAGCACTAAGTTTGCGTTGTCTTAATAACAAGCAATGCAGCAGGGACTCTACTTGATATAGAATATTCTGAGTGAAAATAAGATAAATGGCCAACATTTTCCCCAAAATAAAATAATTTAAACCTCAATTTCATCCCAATGAAAACAATGAGATGCATAACATACAGAAACAATACGCTAGTGGAAGAAAAATGGGTTCTTGGACTCTCCATTGATGTAATTAATATTGAAATATTCTATAAAAACAGAAATCAAACTAAAAAAAACTCAAGCAAAAATACAAATCTACTAGAGAAATTTACTGATAAACTAACCTTAGTACCCTGAGTTCTAGTAACTAGAGTTTTGCCAACATTCCTCGTGCTGAAAACTGATGGAGCCTTTATATCATACCAGTCCTTCTTTGCGAATGGATCAACGCTGAAATAGATCGATTACATAAAAATCAAACTAAGATATCTAAAATCACCAAAACTAGCACAAAATACACTGAAATGTTAATGAAATTTGCCAAAAAAATAATTAAAAAAAAACGTACACTTTCTTCTTGCCTCCTTTCTTCCCCTTCGAAATCCTCTTATTCTTTCTGCATCAAATCACACAAGCAACAAAATCAACCATTGAATTGAAGTAGAAAAAGAACCACACAAACATCTATACATATAGAGAGACACTAATACCCGACAGCCATGTTGGCGGAGCAGCTGAGCTTCGGCGGAAGGTGCGACGGCCTCAGTGAGAGAAACTCTTGGTTTGTTGGAAGGAAACGCGCTCGACAAAACCCTATGAATTATGTGTATTTTATAATCGTTTCGGCTAAAACCCGGTTATCTTCAAAATGGGCTTATCTGTGGCCCAGAATATTGGGGTCGGGTATCTGATACCCGGGCAACCAGAAAAGGAAAAGAGCAATTCTGCCCACAATTTTTATTTTTCTCTTTGTATTCCAAAATTAATTAAATGTGACATATTTATTTAGTTGATTATTTTATTCTTATAATTTCTATTTTACAAATTCGAATATAATCAAATAAAACACTTAAATAATTAAGTAGGATTGTCTAAAAGGATCAAATCTGATACCCGATCTCGATTTTGTTGAAATTCAATATTTAACCTAAATTCATTTTGCTTAATCGAGGATCCTAATAATCTAGTCGGTTATCACGAAACCAGACTCCAGATTTGGGCACCCTCTCTCTCTCTCTCTCTCGATTTGGATCCAGATCGGAATCTCTACGTGCAGCCCCATACCCTATCTCTCTGTCGTCACCGTCTAGTTCGGTTCAAGATTCCATGTCTAAATTCGTGGAACTCATGTAATCATTGCAATCAATACTGATTGGACAAACCGGTTGCGCGACAGGCAAAGTCGAAGTCAAAGAGAGATGGGAGGAATAGACAAAGAGCGATTAAGAGGTGAGAGACGATTGAAATAGAATTCTAATCTTAATTCTTAATTACTATTTTAATTTTATTAACATATTATATATTTAATTTAAATATATAAAAGTACATAATCTGTATTAAATAATAAATATCGAGTATTCTGGTATATCCAATGCCCAAAAATAATCAATCTTTAATACCATATACGAGCCGATTCCCGATGAGATCAGTTACTGGGTACTTGATCGCTTATTTTTCTAACAAATAAATAATAGTAAAACAGCAAGTATATTATCGTATCCACATGGACTAATCCTCGAGAACACATGGATTAATTCACACAGAATCTTGATTATTATTCAGACAACAAAATCAAGAGGGTGATGATTAAACTAGACTCAAATAAATAAGAACAAATTTAGGAATAAAAAGACTGACCCTATGGATGTACTTAACCTAACCAGATTCATACAATTAATCTATTAACTTGTTTACCAATTTAATCCAAATTCAGATGAATGATCACTAATGTAACTACAGTCTTCCTCCAGGACAGCCTATAGTATTAGGTTAGCCTAAACTCTATCTCAGCCAGGTCTCAAGAGAAGTAAGCAAATTACCAAAAGCACACAAAGAATAACCTCCTACAGTTCACCTATCTCAGCCATGTCTCAATGTAAGATCTGTATTATGTATTCAAGAAATCGACTATACAATTAATTCTGCAAGGACATCAACCACATAACTAGCATGCATCAATATTGATCAGATACTAACACATGAGAATTAAAGCCAACAATCATAAATCATAAATGGGAAGGCAAAACAGTATCAACAGATAAATCACAGGAATCTAGTCAGACATACAAACCCTAGGATCAAAAGAAGATTTAGCTACTCATAAATCAAATAAAAACAAAACAAGAATTAAATAATGAAAACATGAATTAAATTGATTAAATAAAATCGTGAAAAACCACGACGAATAACGTAGCAACTTGAATCCACAATAATTCTGAACTTATGAAGAAAATAAAATACGAAGCTGAATGGAAAAGAATTCTCAAAAGCTAAAGAAAAGTGTTCGCTCTAAAATCTATGGTAAAGGTGTCTCTTCAAAATCTCGTTACGCTTGCCTATTTGTAACCCTAACCATGCGTGAGCTCATGAGATGTAACTCGCGAGAGAACATCGCGAGCCATGTTAAATCATGCGCCCGTCCTATCTCGCGATCCTCTTCCTCGCGAGACTTTGTCGCGAGTCAGTCTCACGAATCATCCTACGTCTTTCCTCGCGAGTTTAGTTCGCGAGACATCGTCGCGAGCCAATGTCGCGAGGCGTAACTTGGTTGATTTTCGTCTTCGCGACACTACCTCTCTAGACTATGTCGCGATGCCTCTTTAGACTATGTCGTGAGGCCTCTCTAGACTATGTCTCGAGGCATCTCGCGGGGAAAAATCCCTCTTTCTCGTGATCCACCTTTTTGACATCCAAACATGTGCAAAAATGACACGAAATACACACGGCATAATATCTTTCAAGGTAAACATAAACATATCAAACGAAAGCTCATCTGACCACTTAACTATTATAAAATGAACGGAAACAACCTCATAAACCAGGTAGAAATGAGGTTTATCAACTCCCCCAAACTTAACATTTTGTTTGTCCCCAAACAGTGCAGAACAAAAGAGAGACGACCAAAAGAACAAGCAATGAGTTGAACGATAAAAGCAATAAGTCTCAGAGCAATGAGCAACACAATATTCACATCAAATGAATCAAATCACAACATCTTCCGTTAAACTCCACATATCATAATAATCATAAGCACAAGCTTTCTCAAACCTTAATCCTCACGACTTGGATATATATATAGGAACTCTCAAACACTCAAGTATATCAAGGAGGATGTGTATACTCTTAACGTTTAAAACACATGGAATCTACCATAAGCTTGCAAATCGTATATTTCTCCATTGCTCAAATATGTGCTCAAGAACTAAGATCAAAAAGGTCTTCTAAAGGGTTATAATATAGGTTCTTTGGTAAGGTATCATCTTTTTAGGCTAAGTAACTTATAATCTCATAGTGAACAACACAATAAGCATCATAAGACACAATTCCCAAACCTTAATCATTCATTCCAATTCTCCCCACCAAGAAGTCATATTTCTAAAACTCCACAATTATCATCCAAGTGAAGAATTCATGCTAAGCTCAAGCTATTTCACTCATTTATGCTCTATTCTCACACTTGTCTCGGCCCATTTATTGTAGGAAAATCTGATTTTAACCCTCTCCCGAGGATCTATCTTGGATGTTTAATTCACCATACATTGATTATATACCTAGCATGCACCTATATAATTAATTGCAACACGTAGGAGTTTTCTCGTGTTTACCTGCGAATCTGTCGGGGATGAATAGATCAAGACTCGTGCTTTGATCTTCTGGACTGTATCCCAGTTGCCTAATCTCTAATATCGAGTGAGGATAATCTATGGAGAATGCTATAGAAAATCACCCTCTTTCTTCTCTCTTAATTTTCGAAAATTCTCACTATAATGCTATAGTAATTCTCGAAAATATGGAATGAGGATTAGCCTTGATTTTCTCTCTCACCTTATATTTATAATGCACTCCCAAATCCTATCTAGATAGGATCTATGTATATCTAATAAATATAATAATATCTTTTAGGATAGAGAGGATCAAATTAGAGTCCCAGTAGGACTAGGAGAGAAAGTGGGCGATTTTCACCTTAGCCACAGGCCTGGATGGGCCAGCCCAGGGATCAAATGCAAGGAATAAAGATGGGCCTCAAATAAATTAATTATCTTATGTTCAGCCCAGAACATAAATTAATTCATAAACATTTATTCATGCCACTAGAGAATAAATGATGACTTACCCCTTTATTTCAAGTTGAGTCGGACTTGCACTTAAACTTACGAATCCCGTATTTAAGATATCGACGTCCATTAATTATTTACTGCTCGATCGCTTAAAATAATTAATATCTTTAATTCCTTAAGTAGTACCACTCGACCTTATTATTGTACTTGAGATAACTCAACTGCAGGGTTTAGTACAATAAACCTTTGAGCTCCTTAAGGGGCGCCATCATCCTAAATGGATACGGTGACTCGATACAGATAACTAGCATGACATACACCCAAGATGCAGAGAATATTGGGTTATCTCATGTAACCCTCACCCATAGCAAGTCAAAGTGATGGTCAGCAACTCATACTCACCTAATACCTTATCGAGATTTAGATCAACGTAAGTCTCGAGATCTAGGTTCTTCACGACGGTCACGATAGAAGAACTCATCTCACTATGATCCATCAATACGCCGAGACGCATCAAGCATAGACAAGCAACCAAGTCAAGTCACTTCTTATCTACACCGCACCTATACCGATAACTCGTCCTCAAGTTGTCTCGGTGTGATACTTTTTATATCTCATTAAGCTCGACCAATCATACGGACTTCGTGATCTACAACACAATCGTATGATCTAACTTATATATGAGATAAATGGACATACATATGCAATCAAGTAAACAATTCGGATAGGAGATTGTAATAGTGGTAACAGAAACATTGTATACAAGATCAACCAAACTCGCTTTCGATACAAATCCAACAATCTCCCACTTATACTAAAGCCAAACTTTTAGTATACAATGTGTCTCTACTAGCTATTACAAACAACACCATCACTTTACTTCTCCCACTTATACAAAAGTTTCCTTTCTAAGTGGATGCCATCTTCGCAATCCAAGTCCTCGAATATGCTCTTCGTAGACTTTTGCGGCGTGCTCTTCGTGAATGGATCACCTAGGTTATCCGCAGCATCAATCTTCTCAATCAGCACATCCCCGTCTAACGATTTCTCGTATGACATGGTACTTTCTCTCATGTGTTTCGTTGCCTTGTGGGTCCTCGGTTCCTTCGAGCTTGCATCGCACCTAAGTTATCACAAGAAACTATGATACTCTTGTGCAAACCAGTACCACATCTAGATCCATGAGGTAGTTCTTTAACCATCTGACCTCTTTAGCGACCTCAAAGCGGCTACATATTCGGCTTCCATGGTGGAGTCCGCAATGCATCGCCGCTTTGCACTCCGCCAGATACTGGCTCCTCCCAAGGTAAACACATACCGAGGTAGACTTCTTCTCATCACGATCAACTTGAAATCCAGTCGAATAACCCAAAGGCATTAGACTATCTCGCATGGTAAACCAAATTATAATCTCGAGTCCTTTTCGGTACTGAGTATATGCTTTACCGTAGTCCAATGAGCTTGTCCAGGGTTAGTGATAACTCTTATAAAAGAGTTATTATATGACCTTTTTGATGATAAAATCCTGGAGTGAAACGGGTTCTGTTTGTTTATTTCGATGTTTTGTTATGTTTGCATGCGTATGTGTGAAGGATTGAGTCAGCTGAAATCAAAGGGTTTTTAATTGCTTTTAGGCGTTATTTAAAATAATTATGGCATGTAGCAGGAAGAGCGGCAGAAAAGACAAGGCCGAACTCGTGAGCGACCTTGACTTCGATGTGCGAGGAGGGATCGAACGAATAATGCTGAAGAAATACGGGAGCAGAACCAAACTCCGGGGAAAAAGAGAATAGAGCCGAGCTCGCAACCATCCGAGCTCAAAGATTGAAAAGTTCACAAGTATGAAGACGACCTCGATACTGATACTCGTAAGCGAGGTCGGACTCGTAAGCGAGGTCGGACTCGTAAGCAAGGTCGGACTGTTGGCCGAGCTCGTGACTGATGACTGCAAATGAGATCGGAATCACAAGCGAGGTCAGGCCCACTCAAAGGTCGAGCTCGGAAGAAAGGAAAGAAAAAGCAGTAAGTAGCGAACGAAACGAAGAAGAGTCCGCGGGACCACGCCACGTGGCGGCCGGCCACGACAAAGATAAAGGCGCGCTTTGCCGAGCCAACGGAAAAGGAAAGGATCGATGGACGAAGGGTTTGCAGTGCCTATTCATACACCTAAAAAGTGTCGAGTTTGTTATTTATAGAGAGGCAACAATCGAACATTCATTCATTATTCAAGATTCGGGACAGAAATCGAGGCAACGCTGGAGAAAAAGCTATCGGAGAGGCGATGATCCAGGAGGAGCACGTGATTCCGGCGACGAGTGTTAACTTTGAATCTCGAATTTCTTTTTATTTTGCTATGGCATTTGTGTTTTCGAATTCTGTTGCACAGCTCGCTATGAGCTAAATTGTATGACTTGATCTTTTGATGAAACTCATGCCGTGTGACGAGCCCGTTTCGCTTATCTTGTTAAGTTATTATCGTTTTCTTGGTGTTTATTTATCTTGCTTGTGATTGATCACCATGGGTAAGATCTTAGCTCTATGATTTACGGAAGCTCTCATAGAGTGGAAAACAAGAAAGTGACGTAAGAACATGATTTAAATATTATGTGTGAATAGCATAGGAATATGTGTTTGCCTTGCGTGACATAAATGAATGGAATGGTAGAGATACTCATAAAGCGCTTCGGTATAGGAATATATTGACGAGCTTAGAAGGTATAATCTTAGATTTGGAAAAATGCTAAGAGTTGGAAGATTTCATGTCATAATAACGAGGCAAGATAATGTTGGAGCATGGCAAGTACGGGGCATGGGTGGAATCAAGTGATCAAGTCTATTTTTCCTCCTGATATCTGTTTGTTAATTATTTATTGTCTGAAATTCCACATCGTCTCGGTGTAAAAGTTCTCTTTAATTTGTCTCTCTCATAATCACAAACAAATTGTATTCGACGTGATTTAAAAAGTGCGTTCCCTGTGGATTCGATCTCGGAATATTTCCGTATATTACTTGTTGATTACGTGCACTTGCGTAGAATCGTATTTCTCAACAACAAGTTTTTGGCGCCGTTGCCGGGGAACGCTAATTATAAATTACGTTGATATTTCAATTTTTGTGTTTATTTAGTATTAGTGGTTAACTCTGTTATTTTCTTCTGCGTGAATCAGGATTTTGGACTGTGGTATATGCGCAAAACCAAGGTGCAGGTACTATACCCGCTAGATCCAGAGATTGAACGCACCTTCCGTCGAGGAAGACGACGTCAGAACGTCCGTAGAGCACAAGCCAAAATGGCCGCACAAGGAGGTAATGGGAATAATGGAGGAAATGCCATAGTCATCGCTGATGACCGGAAAGGGGTATACGTGATCACGCTTAACCCCGCATTTAATGAGTGAATCCGGAATAACGGACCGAGGTGCAAGCGAACCAGTTCAGTGAAGCCAATTATGTTCCGGATGCTCCAAACGGTGGGGCGATTCGAAGGCAAGCCACGGAGGATCCACATCTCCACCTTCTATCGTTCACGGAGGTCACGACTCATTCAAGTTACCAGTGTTCCACCGAAGCCGAGACTTGGCTATTCCCTTCTCGCTACGAGATCGTGCAAAAGCATGGGTGAATGGCCTTCCATCGACTCTATCACTTCTCGAACGAGCTCGCGAAAATTCTTGATGAAGTATTTCCACCTACAAAGAACGTAAGGTTCCGAAATGACATCATGTCTTTCCAGCAGAACGATGACGAATCAGTGTGCGAAGCTTGGGAACGTTACAAGGAAATGCTACGGAAATGCCCTCACCACGGCATTCCGCACTGCATTCAATTGGAGACATTCTATAATGGGTTAAACGCGTCCACGCGCTTGGTGCTAGATGCCTCCGCAAATGGAGCTATACTCTCCAAATCCTACAATGAGGATATGAGATACTGGAAAGGATCGCTAACAACAATTGCCAATGGTCCAATTCGCGAGCTCCGATGGGAAAGAAATCTGTTGTCGGTGTCCTGGAAGTTGATGCCTTGACGGCACTAACTGCTCAAGTGGCATCTATGAGCAATATGTTGAGAGGCTTGCAAATAGCCAATCCAGCTGCTCAAGCGATAAGTGTTCCAATGGTTGCACCCACTATGCAAGTGAACGAAGTATCGTGTGTCTATTGTGGGGAGGGGTATACTTTTGATAGTTATCTATCAAATCCAGCTTCGGTATGCTACATGGGAAACCAGAATGGCCAGCGAAATAATCCTTACTCACAATCATACAATCCGGGGTGGAGACAACATCCTAATTTCTCATGGGGAGGACAAGGATCTGGAACAAGTGGTGGTGGAAACTTTGAGAAAAACACATATCCACAAAATTTCCAACCGAAGCAGCAACAAGCCGCCCCACAGCCCAAATCTATGGAAACCTTGATAAAGGAGTATATGGCCAAGACAGACGCAGTAATACAAGGACAATCCACTTCGTTAAGGAATTTGGAGGTTCAGATCGGACAATTAGCCAACGAAATGAGGAATCGGCCACCGGTAACTGCCAGTGACACGGAGAATCCTCGGAAGGATAAAGAACATGTCAAGGCTGTCACCGTGAAGTGGAAAGAAGATGCAAGAAATCGAGTCTTGAACCAAGAAGAAGGCGCGAGTCCTCAAACACTAAAAGCAAGTGGCGAAGTGGAAGCACCAAGCAGCTGCAGGAAAAGCGTATGTTAACCTCGCCCGAGGATCCATCTTGGGTGTTTAATTCACCATACATTGATTATAAACCTAGCATGCGTCTATATAATTAAATCGCAACACGTAGGGGTTTTCACGTGTTTACCTTTGGATCCGCCGAGGTGGGTCGAACAGGACGAACGGATTGAACAATCGAGACTCGTGCTTGACCTTCCGGACTGTATCCTGATACCCAAACCCAACGTCGAGTGAGGACGATCTATGGAGAATGCACCGGAAAATCACCGAGCTCTTCACAATTTTCGAGAATCTCAATATGTGATGGCGAAAATTATGCTTGCAATATGTGAGCATTAACCTGACATTATCTCATACCTTATATTTATAATGCACTACCTTAATCCTATATGGAATATTACCATAATCCTATATGGAATATTACCATAATCCTATATGGAATATTACCATACTCTTAGGATTATTTCCATACTCTTGGATTATTTCCATACTCTCAAGATTATTACCATAATCTTATATGGAAAGGATCTATGCATATACCATAAATATAATTATATCCTTGTGGATAAAGAGAATAAAATCTTGCCAATTGAGCAATAGGGGCGCGATTTTCCTCGGTCTACTGGGCTTTGGATGGGCCGACCAGGATCAAATGCAAGGAATAAAGATGGGCCTCAAATAAATTAATTATCTTATGTTCACCCTGAACATAAATTAATTTATAAACATTCGATCATGCCACTAGAGAAAGAATGTTGACTTACCCTTTATTACCGAAGTTGAGTCGGGCTTGCACTTAGACATTCGAATCCCGTATTTAAGATATCGAACGTCCATTAATCATTTATAGCAATCGATCGCTTAAAGCGATCAATAACTTTATTTCCTTAAGTAGTACCACTCAACCTTATTATTGTACTTGAGCAAACTCAACTGCGGGGTTTAGTACAATAAACCTTTGAGCTCCTTAAGGGACGTCATCATCCTAAGCGGATACGGTGACTCGACTGAGATAACTAGCGTGACATACAAGATCGCCACCACCCAAGACGCGGAGAATCTTGGGTTAGAACATATAACCCTCACTCATAACAAGTCAAAGTGATGGTCGACAACTCATACTCACCTAATACCTTATCGAGGTTTAGATCATCGTAAGTCACCGAGATCTTGGTTCTTCACGACGGTCGAAAGAAGAACTCATCTCATCGTTGATCCTTCAATACGTCAGAGACGTACCAGCATAGACAAGCAACTAAGTCAAGTCACTTCTTATCTATACTGCAGCCTAAACCGACAACTCGTCCTTAAGTCGTCTCAGCTGTGAAAATTTTTATATCTCATTAAGCTTGACCAATCATACAGACTTCTGTGATCTTCTACACACTGTATGATCTAACTTATATATGAGATAAGGGAGATGATATATGCAATCAAGTATTCAAATCGGATAGGAGATTGTAATAGTGGTAACGAGAAACATTGTATACAAGCTCAACCAAACGCTTTCGAAGATCAAATCCAACAATCTCCCACTTATACTAAAGCAAACTTTTAGTATACAATGTGTCTCTACTAGCTATTACACAACCATCACTTTGCTTCTCCCACTTATACAAAATTTCCTTTCTAAGTGGGTGCCATCAAGCGCAATCCAAGTCCTCTAACGTGTCCATCGTAGACTATTTGCGGCGGGCTCTTCGTGAATGGATCCGCTAGATTTTCCGTCGATCAATCTTTTCAATCAGACGCCACCTCGTCTAACGATTTCTCGTATGACATGGTACTTTCTCTCTATGTGTTTGGTCGCTTGTGGGTCCGTGGTTCCTTCGAGTTTGCATCGCACCCGAGTTATCACAAGAAACTATGATACTCTTGGGCAAACCGGTACCACATCTAGATCCGTGAGGTAGTTCTTGAACCATCTGACCTCCTTAGAAGCCTCAGGCGGCTACATATTCGGCTTCCATGGTAGAGTCCGCAATGCATCATTGCTTTGCACTCCGCCAGATACGGCTCCACCTCCCAAGGTAAACACATGGCCGAGGTTGACTTTTTCTCATCACGGTCGCCTTGGAAACCGAGTGCAGATAACCCAAAGGCATTAGACTATCTGCATGGTAAACTAGCCTATAATCTCGAGTCCTTTTCGTGCCTGAGTATATGTTTTACCGCATCCAATGAGCTTGTCCAGGTTAGATCGATATCTAGCTACTATGCCACCGTGACAGCGTATATCGGGTCTCGCATAGCATTGCGTACATGAGACTTCCTACGGCGAAGCGTAAAGAACTTGTCTCATTTCCTCTATCTCCCTGCGATCATAGGTGGTGTGTCTTAGATAAAGGAACGCCATGTCCGAAGGTAGCAATCCTTTCTTGGCGGTCCGCATACTAAAGCGAGTAATTACAGATCAATGTAAGGCGCTGAGATAAGCTCAACATTTTCTTCTTGCGATCTCGGTAAACCTTGATCCCAAGAATGTACTGCATCTCCTAAGTCTTTCATTTAAACTGATCGGATAGCCAACTCTTTACGTCGATAACGACTTCACGTTGTTGCCAACTAGAAGGATGTCATCTACATAAAGTGCAAGAAATACCACATCACCGCTGACATCTAACCGATACACACAACTCTCGCTAGGCAACTGGGTAAATCCATAGGACTTTACCACCGTCAAAGCGTAAGTTCCATGATCGGGAGGCTCGCTTAAGTCCATAAATGGACTTCTTAAGCTTCCATACTAGATGCACTTCACCCTTTACCACATAACCTTGAGTTGTCGCATATAGATGTCTCTACCTTCCTCAAGGTAACCGCTTAGAAAAGCGGTTTAACATCCATTTGCCAAACCTCTGGGTTCGAGTGGGCTGCTATGGCTAGAAGAATTCGATGGACTTGAGCATTGCTACAGGCGAAAAGGTCTCATCGAAATCGATGCCCTCAATCTGAAAGTGTACCCTTCGCCACAAGCCCGGCTTTAAAAGCCGAAACCTCCATCGAATCTCTTCCTCTCAGATATCCACTTACTACCTATGGCTTCCTGCCATCCGGTAGAGGTGTCTTTCATATACATCCATAGCCGTTATGGATTCCATTTCTAAGTCCATAGCGGTGTGCCATGATCTTGCATCAATATCTTGTATCGCCTCCTCAGATGTCCATGGGTCGATTATTGCATGTTCGCCTCGCTAGGACTAAACCAAGATTCACCCACGAACATAAATCGCTCGGGTCGACGAACAACCTCCCACTACGACGAGGTTCTACAGCACAATGGCGGCGGTGGGTGCAGATACTTGTGGTTCTCTAACTTGCATAACTTGTCGTGTAGGTACCACATGCGGTCGGTATCTCGGTGGAACTCGACCCACTTCAATTTCTTCAAGTATCCGTGTCGATCCTCCCACTGCACTCGACATCTCGCACTTCGCCTAATCGGTGGTGGAATACGATCATCTTCTAATTCTTGAAGAATGATTTCAACTTTGGACTTATGATTTTCATATAATCCTCTTCTAAGAATCGGGCATTAGTGCTAATAACGACCTTCCGATCCTTAGACTATAGAATAAACCACCTTCGATTCCTCTCAGATAGCCAATAAACCTGCGTCGGATCTAGCCTCCAACTTGTCGCCTTCTTGTTCAAAGACATGTGTCGGATCGCCCCATATCCTTATGTGGCTTAAACCGGCTTCGCCCAAACCACAACTCGAAGGGGTCTTTTCGACCGACTTGACTCGGACTAGATTTAGCAAGTATGCCGCCTCAAAGCATATCCCAGTAACGAAATAGGCAATGTAGCATAACTCATCATAGATCTAACCATTTCCAAAGAGTCCTATTTCTTCGCCCGACACACCATTTGTTGTGGTGTGCACGGTGAAGTCTTGTTGGGAGGTAATCCCACACTTCACTAGATAGTCCATAAACTCGTTATCGAGGTATTCGCCACCGCGATCAGACCGCGATGACTCGATACTTTTACCTAGCTTCGCTCCACTTCCGCCTTTAAACTCTTTCAATTTCTCAAAGCATTCGCACTTGTGAAGCAAGGTATATGTATCCGCACTCGAGTAATCGTCAATGAAAGTGACAAAATACTGCACTCTCCACGAGCTTGTGTGGACATGGTCCACACAGTCGAATGGACTAACCGCAACATTTCTTTGGCTCTATAACCCTTCGCTTTGAAGGGTCCGGTCGACATCTTACCTTCTATACAGATTCGCAGATCGGGAACCGAGTAACCGTGAGATCACCCAACGCCCATTCTTAGCCGGTCTTTGGATCCTATTTAGATTGATGTGACCTAATCTAAGACGCCAGAGAAAAGTAGAGTCATCTTCGAAGAAAACTTTCTCTTTTAGGGTTTGATGAAGATCTGAACATAGTTATAGGTATTATGTTTTGCGTAAATAGTATAAAGCTTAATTATACAAGGTGCTACACGGATAACTTCGTCATTTCTTATGATAGAAACACCACTATCAAAAATAACGTAATATCCATGAGTAAATAATTTCAAACAGAAACAAGGTTCCACCAAAATCCGCACATATAAACGCCTTCAAAACTAAACCGTTGTCCCAAAACATAAAGAAACATCTCCAACCGCAGCAACTTGACTTGCTGCCCATGGAGATCGTTATCTCGCCATCAAACGACTCTCTTGTCGCAGGAACCCGCAAGGTGTAACAAACATGATCGCCAGCACCCGTATCTACTACCCAAGAATGGGTAGAACAAGTCGCTAAACATGTTTCACATTAAAGCAAACTGCGTACCTTGAGCCTCGAGCATAGGGCACTGGCCTTCCAACGCCCAGCCTTACCGCTCAAGCACTTGCCTTCTCCTTCGGCTTTCTTCTTCAAGCCTCGGTGGCAACCATGTTCTTGTTCCCATTACTCCCACTAACTCCTCTCTACCACCTTGGCACCCCTTTTCTATTTCCATTTTGCGATGAAAATTTTGGGCCCTTAGATGTGCTAGCAAGAGCATGTTCTTTTCCCATAACTCCTTCCGCAGCAACGAGATCATTAAGCAACCGACTAAGTGTAAACTCGGTCTTGCTCATGATCGCATTCACGCGAAAGTTCTCAAAAGACTTGGGCGATGTATTGAGGATGATATCGACCTTGGCTTCACCGTCAATACCTCCTCCCAAGTGATCAAGACTATCCATGAGATGAGTCGTATGGGAGACATGTTCATGGACCGAACTTCCTTCTTCCATCTTACACGCCAAGATTTCTCTCATTGTGAAGCGATTTGTCGATCCGATCGCCCAAACTTACTCTCGAGACTTGACCAAATATCGGTCAAGGCTCTACCATCGATCGATGTCAGCAATGCAAGCCTTTGGACATCGTAGTCATCATATAGCCTTTTAGCCATATTGTTTGACTTATTCCAAAGTGCGCTTGACTCATTGCTCATTAGTCGATCGTCGATAAGGGCATCGGGTTTAGAGTAGTGAGAACAAACATGTGTTCTTCAACGATAAGAACATATTCCATGTTTCGCTTCCACTCGATAAAATTTGGACCGGATAACGGTTTTGTGCGAGCATATTGATAATCGGCGTAAAGAGACATATCTGAAACGATAATGTAAACACATAAGCATACGATCGCAAATAATTAAGTAACAATAATATTGTAACCTTTTGATAAAAAATATTAATTGAAACTTCCAATCGCCAAGGAATCCCACATGCAAGCCACGCGTGTGGACGTTTACACATGAACCCCTCGACCAGACTAAAATATACCTTTTAGTCGTTTAATTTCAATCCATGTCAACTTATCCTTATGACAAATGAAATTAATGATTGGACTTACTAGACCACATCACTATCGCAAGAAGGACTTCGGGAAGTTGTACTTGAGGTGATGTCTAAGCAATGACCACAATTTTAACGTGGAAGATGAATTCTTAGAATTGGTATACTCACTCGGACCATACCGCTTCCAATTCAAATTCTTTTGTTATCTCATTTTATATCTATCTCTAGAGAACTTATGAAAATCGCACATGCAAGCCACGCGTGTGGACGTTTACACATGAAACTCCCACTTCTCAATAGATTTAAAATGTTTTATTTAGAAATCTCATCTAACAAACTTATGATAAGCGAAAAGCAAGCCACGCTGCGTGTGGCGTTTACTCACAAAGTCGCCTCACTTTGTTTAGAGATCAAAAAGTGGAGGTCTTGACATTTTAATTTGAAAAATTAATTTGTCGGGTTGCTTGCTTAGTCTTTTTATTCAAAAGGTTTGTCCATGCAGATCACGTAATCCTAGCATGCTTTTCTATAGAACTCAACATGTAAAACATGCTGAGAATTCTAAAATATGCTTGATAAACGCGATAAACCTAGCATGCTTACTATGCGCATCCAATTACGTAAAACACTTAAAGGTTTGTCAACGTAATATAAACATACATAGCATGCTACGCATAATTTAAACATCCACGACATGCATATGAGCGATAAAAATAAAATAAAGCGCTCATCATGCCCATTGTGAAACACAGCACATTTAAATCTAATCTATTACATAGATTTACAAAGTGCGAAATTAAACTTAACACGGCCTCGCGTGCTCGGCAACGGACCGGATTCAACAAATGGGCCTCGCGTGCACGGGCACGGGCCGGAAAATCTGAAGCGGGTGCGGGCGGGTCGGCCTAAATCTGGCTTTGGGCAGCGGCGCTAGGAAAGCCCGGCCTTGCGCGCCACTGCATGCGGCCTGCCGCGCGTGTTCCTCGCGGGCTACCTCGCGATCGCTAACGCGACGCGACCCGCCGAGCACCACTGCGTGCGGCGGCGCCCGAGCGCCGAACGTCTGCCGAGAGGCGTCCGCCCAACGGCCAAACTTCGCGACCGCGAGTACGCCGCCAAGCGCCGGTTTCGCGGCAACGCCGCCCGCCGCCGCTAGCTCGCCGCCGCTTGCGCGACCGTATCTCGCGATCGCTCGATCGCTCGATTGCCGCGTGGCGCCGAGGATCTCATGCGTGACGCATGCTGTCGCCCGCGCGCCGCGATCGCCTCGCGACCGCGAGGCTCGCATTCGCGAATACCGTCCGGGGACTGCCGAGTGACCGCTTTTTCCCGTCGTTCGTTCTTCGTTCTTTCGTCTTCGTTCTTCTTTACGGATAAGATTTACATAATAAAATCTAATCTAACCACGGATTTTCTCGTGGTGAAAAACAAAACCAACAAAACAATGAACGAGCCACGATGAACAGCGGATCCACAATTAATTAAACGCACGTAATAATCAAACGTGAATTAATCCAACAGAGCCAAGATTCGAACCCAGCTCGATACCAATCGTGTGGAAAGCGATGTTAACCCTCGCCCGAGGATCCATCTTGGGTGTTTAATTCACCATACATTGATTATAAACCTAGCATGCGTCTATATAATTAAATCGCAACACGTAGGGGTTTCACGTGTTTACCTTTGGATCTGTCGAGGTGGGTCGAGCGGGACGAACGGTTGAGCGATCGAGACTGGTGCTTTGACCTTCCGGACTGTATCCGGATACCCAAACTCCAGCGTCGAGTGAGGGCGATCTATGGAGAATGCACCGAAAAATCACCGAGCTCTTCACAATTTTCGAGAATCTCGATATGTGATGGCTTAAAATTATGCTTGCAATATGTGAGCATTAACTAGACATTATCTCATACCTTATATTTATAACGCACTACCTTAATCTTATATGGAATATTACCATAATCCTATATGGAATATTACCATACTCTTAGGATTATTTCCATACTCTTGGGATTATTTCTATACTCTCAAGATTATTACCATAATCTTATATGGAAAGGATCTATGCATATACCATAAATATAATTATATCCTTGTGGATAAAGAGAATAAAATCTTGCCAATTGAGCAATAGGGGCGATTTTCCTCGATTCTCACGGGCTTTGGATGGGCCAGGCCAGGATCAAATCACGAGGAATAAAGATGGGCCTCAAATAAATTAATTATCTTATGTTCATTGAACATAAATTAATTTATAAACATTCGATCATGCCACTAGAGAAAGAATGTTGACTTACCCTTTATTATCGAAGTTGAGTCGGGCTTGCACTTAGACATTCTGAATCCCGTATTTAAGATATCGAACGTCCATTAATCATTTATAGCAATCATTGCTTAAAAGCGATCAATAACTTTATTTCCTTAAGTACCACTCAACCTTATTATTGTACTTGAGCAAACTCAACTGCAGGTTTAGTACAATAAACCTCGAGAAACTCCTTAAGGGGCGTCATCGTCTAGCGGATACGGTGACTCGTCTGATAACTAGCGTGACATCTGAAAAGATTGCCACCACCCAAGATCGGAGAATCTTGGGTTAGAACATATAACCTCACTCATAACAAGTCAGTGATGGTGAAGAACTCATACTCACCTAATACCTTATCGAGGTTTAGATCATCGTGAAGTCACCGAGATCTTGGTTCTTCACGACGTGCCGGAAAGAAGAACTCATCTCATCATGATCCTTGATACGTCGGAGGCGTATCCCGGCATAGACAAGCAACTAAGTCGAGTCACTTATCTATCTGCGGCCTAAACCGACAACTCGTCCTTAAGTCGTCTCATTTGTGAAACTTTTATATCTCATTAAACGACCAATCATGGACTTACGTGATCTTCTACACTTTGTATGATCTAACTTATATATGAGATAAGGGGACACGATATATGCAATCAAGTATTCAAATCGGATAGGAGATTGTAATAGTGGTAACGAAACATTGTATACAAGCTCAACCAAGCGCTTTCAAGATACAAATCAGCGACAACCTCGTGATGCGAGGTGCACGCAAAGGGAATCCCCTGCCGAAGTCGATGGGCGAGGTGGTTTATCGACCACCACCACCTTTCCCGAAAGGTTGAAAAAGCGACAAGACACTCGGTTTCCGAGATTTCTAGATGTCTTGAAAGCACTTGCACATTAATATTCCATTGGTGGAAGCACTAGAACAAATGCCAATTATGTGAAGTTCTTGAAGGATATCATAACAAGAAGAGGCGCCTGGGGAGTTGAAGCATGGGCAATCGGCGAGAGCGGTAATACCATGTTAAAAAGCAAGATTCCACCTAAGTTGAAAGATCCGGGGAGTTTCACAATTCCATGTTCAATTGGAGGTCGCGGCGTTAGTCGTGCTCTATGTGATCTGGGGCGAGTATAAACTTAATGCATTCTCTCGATATTCGTGAAGCTCGGGATAGAGAAGCTCGGCCCACAGGTGACTCTGCAATTAGCGAGATCGGGTCTATGGCTCATCTGAAGGAAAATTGAAGATGTGCTAGTAAAAGTGGATACATTCATTTTTTTCGCAGGACTTCATCATTACGGATTACGGCGGATCACGAGAGTGCTATAATTTTGGGACGTCCTTTCGCTGCAACTGGAAGAACTTTGATTGATGTCCAAAAGGCGAACTCACAATGAGGGTGAATGATCGGAAGGTCACCTTTAATGTTTTCAACATGAAGAGTATCCGACGAAGTGGAGGAATGCTCGGTAATTCATGTATTAGGCGGTCGTAATGGACGAGATCTTGGAGCACTCTGTCTCGATTCGAGCGGTGATAATGATGTTGCCGACCTCATGGAGTTAGAGCGGAAAGGAGCGACCTCGGCAATTCTCTAACAAGAGATCGGCCGAAGTCCCGCCTCGTATCGGTAGAGCTCAGGAAGTCACTGGGCTCGTGATCGGCTCGCCGGTATCCAAACCTTGATGGGCAGACCTCAATACTTAGTGCAGCATTGCCCAACCATCCGAAATATGCTTATACGGGCGAGGACAAACTCTTCCGATAATCATTTTGGCGGCGCTCGAGCTCGACAAAGAAGAATCTATTCTGGTCTTTGCGCGTTAAATACAAGAGAGCTATTGGATGGTTAATCGCGACATCGAGGATCGACCCGGCTCGTGCATGCACAAGATATTGTTGGAAGATTGCCACAACACTTCCATAGAACACCAGTCGTCTTAATCCGGCCGTGAAGAGGTGTTGAAAAGGAAGTTATTAAATGGTGGATCTTTGGAATCATTTGTCCGATCTCGGATAGTTCTTGGGTGAGCAGGTGCGATGTGTTCCTAAAAATGAGGAGTTCTTGTGATTTCTAATGATCGTGAGTTAATTCCAACTCGGGTGATAACGGGATGGCGAGTTTGTGTGGATTATAGGAAATTGAACACGGCTACTAGGAAATACCATTTTTCTCTGCCATTCATGGACCAAATGCTTGATAAACTCGCTGGAAATGAGTTCTTCTGTTTCCTAGATGGGTATTCTGGTTATCATCAGATCGCCATTGCACCGATGATCGACACAAAACCACCTTCACTTGTCCTATGGCACTTTGCCTTTAGAAGGATGCCTTTTGGACTCTGTAATGCCCAATGACGTTCAGCGTTGCATTATAGCCATATTCTCGGATATGGTGGAGAAGTCGATCGAAATCTTCATGGATGACTTCCCGTATTTGGGGATACTTTTGAGGTATGCTGGGTAACGGGAAGGTCTTGGGCATTTGCTAGGCAACACATGGTCTTAAATTAGGAAAATGCCACTTCGTAGTGCAGGAGGCATAGTGCTGAGCCATCACATATCGAGAGGGGATCGAAGTGGAGCGAGCCAAGATCAGTGATAGATAAACTTCCACCTCCACTACCGTAAAGGGGTGCGTAGTTTCTTGGGGCATACGAGGATTTCTGAGAAGGTTTATAAAGTTTTCAAAAATTTCTAAGCCCTTTGTGTGCACTTCTTGGGAAGAATGGCCTTGAGCTCATGGAATGTCCAGCGTTTGGCGTTTTAAGCGAGCTCTAGTGACAGCACGATAATCATTGGACGACGGGCATTACCTTTTGAGGTGATGTGCGGCTAGTGACTTGTTGTGAAATTTGAAGCGGGTCAGCGGAAGGAGAAGTTATTCCTCGATATATTATGCCGGTAAAGCGTTGGTGGAAGCTCGGGTAAACTACACCACTACGGAGAAGGGCGCTAGCGATGGTGTTATGTGTGAAGTTTCGAGCCTACCTTGTCGGTGCGAAGGTGATTGTTTACAGATCGCGCGGCCATAGATATCTCGTCGCAAGAAAGATGCCAAGCTTGGCGGTTAATCCGGTGGATCTTGCTTCTACAGAATTCGATGCGGAAATTAGAGATAGGAAGGGTACTTAGAATCAAGTGGCCGACCATTTATCTCGTTATGCCAATTTCTTGGCGAAGACACCCGTGTCCGATTGGGATACATTCGGATGAGCAACTAATGAGCATACTACGGTAGTACACCATGGTATGCAGACTTCCGTAAATTTCTTGTCGTGGAGTGCTACCTCGACTTCTCTTTTCAACAAAGGAAAATGTTCTTTTCGGGTGAACCATTACTTTGGGATGAACCATTCTTGTATAAACAACTTGTCTTGACGGATGATGAGGCGTGTGTCCCGCGTGAGAAATGGAATCGATTCTAGAGGATGTCATGCTACCCCATATGGTGGTCACTACAGGCGGAGAGCGGCTAAAGTTCTACAATCGGGTTATTTCGCCAACCTTGTTTAGGATGCTCATGCTTTTATGCAAAATGTGACCGATGTCGGAGAGTTGGGAACATTTCTTCTCGAAATGGAGATGCCAACTAATTTTATCCTAGAAATAGAACTCTTTGATGTTTGGGGCCTAGACTTTATGGGTCCTTTTCCACCTCGTTTGGCAACCTCTACATATTGGTGGCGGTTGATTATGTCTCTAAATGGGTGGAGGCCGTAGCTAGTTAGAGCTAATGATGCAAAGGTTGTAATCAAGTTCTTGCAAAGAACATCTTTACACGGTTTGGCCTTCATCGTGCTATCATTAGTGACGAAGGAACTCATTTTGTCAACAAGGCAATCGGTGCTATCCTAGCCAAGCACAATGTTCGCCACAAGATTGCCACGGCATACCACCCCAAAACCAATGGATGTTTGAACTCTCGATAGAGATAAAAGGCATATTGGAGAGGTGGTAAACCAGTCGGAAGGATTGGTCCATACGACTAGATGATGCACTATGGGCCTGCTGAACATCTTTCAAAACACCGTTAGGGATGTCCCCTCATCGGTTGGTCTATGGAAAGCTTGTCACCTTCCACTTTGGAACTCGAGCATCGAGCCTGTGGGCGATAAAGAAAGCGAATTTTGAGCGTAATCTTTCTTGGAGAAGCTCACTTGTTGCAACTAAGTGAGATGGATGAATCCGTTGGTTTGCCTATGAAAATGCAAAATTGTACAAGGAGGACAAAGAGATGGCATGACAACAACATCTTGGTGAGTTCTTGGGTGACAAGTCTCTTTGTTCAATTCGAGGTTGATTCATTACGGAAAGCTGAAATCACGATGGTGGATCACTTCACAATTCTCGGTGCTTGCGGTGCTATCATTACTGAAGGGACATCGAATTGAAATTCATGGTAAATGGAGCGTGTCAAGCACTATTGTGGTGGCGGGTGGTGAGAAGACCTCAACGTCACTGAGGCGCTGACGAGGTATCTTGGGGTGCCTTGGCGGCGGTAGGCAGCCCATTTATTGTTTGTACATATTTGTTTTATTTTAAGTTTTGTCTCGGTGTTTTTGGTATGATAATAAATTGCTTTAGCCTTCTAAAGGATGAGGGATTATTTTGGGATTTTTGATTGTAGAGTGCGTGCGTACATCGGGAAAATTAAAGCATGGTGCTAATTCGCCCGGTAATGGATTTTCTGGAGGATTAAGAAAGTGAAATAGAAGTTGCAATTTGGTAAAAACAAAGCGGGAAAATTTGGGGTTTTGGGTTTGAAAGACTGTACCTTTTCACCTGATCTTTAAATCTTTTTTCTTCAATTTTCTTCATCTTTGCTCTCGCCTTTCACGATTATTTTCTCACATGATACGATTGTGCAAATTGTAGTCTCATCTCTCCATCTCTGAGAATCGGTTATTATGGGGAGATCCTGGGATCGAGGGGCGGTCGGGCCATCGTCCATTCCAAGCAATGATCTTGCCGCACTGTAATTTGACGAAAGGTATCGGGAACGCTGCAGGCTCTCCACAGCATTACGCCTCATTCCTCAAAAGAAGAATAGTCCCGGTGAAAAGGAAGGCTGTTGGATTTGATATTGAAATAAATATGGTTAGCTTGTATACAATGTTTTCTATTACCACTATTACAATCTCCTATCCTGAATTGTTTACTTGATTGCATATGTTTGTCTCATTATCTCATACAAAGTTAGATCATAAGCTTGTAGAAGATCACTGATCAGTATGATTGGTTAACCTTATGAGATATAAAAGATCACAAATGAGACAACTTGAGGACGAGTTATCGGTATGCGTTGCAGATAAGAAGTGACTGACTTGGTTGCTTGTATATACTTTATCATCTCGACATATTGATAGATCAACGAGAGTGAGTTCTTCTAGTCGAATCGTGAAAACCTAGATCTCGGTGACTTTACGCTGATCTAAGCCTCGATAAGGTTTTAGGTGAGTATGAGTTAGTACCATCACTTTGACTTGTTATAGGTGAGGTTACATAAGATATCAACGACTCTCCGATCATTGGGTGGTGGGTCATGATGTCATGCTAGTTACTGATCGAGTCACCGTATCCGCTAGGATGATGACATCTCCTTAAAACTCAAAATGTTTATTATACTAAACTCGCGAGTTGAGTTAGCTCAAGACAATAATAAGGTTGAGTGTATTACTTAAGGAATTAAAGAGATTAATTATTTTAAGCAATGTAATGCTAAATAATTAATGGACGTGCGATATCTTAAATACGGGATTCGAATTCTAAGCTAAGCTCGACTTGGTAATAAAGGGCAAGTCAACATTTATTCTCTAGTGAAATGAATAAATGTTTATGAATTAATTTATATTTGAGTTGAACATAAGATAATTAATTCATTTTAATCTTTATTCCTTGATTTGATCCTGAGCTAGCCGTCCGGGCCGCAAGCTAGGTAAAATCGAGCGCACTGTACTCTACGAGGCAAGGATTTGATCCTCTTTATCCTATAGGATATTATTATATTTATAGGCTATCGTGGATCCTTTCCTTATGGGATTATGGTAATGCATTATAAATATAAGTGAGATAAGATCAATGCTAATCTTAATTATTAACCTAGTAATTTCGTGCATCACATTGAGAGGTGTGAGGATTCTCGAAAATTTCATAAGAGTGATTGGGTGATTTTTCGAAGCATTCTCCATAGATGCGATCTCGCTCGGCGTTGGAGTTTGAAGCGGCCAGATCGATCGAAAGATCAAGCACAGTCTCGATCCGTTCATCCGTTCATCCCAAGCGATTGAGGTAAACACGAAAACCCCTCGTGTTGCGATTAATTATATAGGCGTACTGGAATATATAATCAATGTATGGTGAATTAAACATCAAGATAGATCCGGGAAGGTTAACAATTTCTACATTGGTATGAGCACGGGATCGGTATCTTGGCTACATTGGATTAATTCATTTGATTATAACGTGCGCGAATTAATTAATTGAATACATCGTTCATCGTAACTCGGTTTTATTTTGTGGATTTTTTTTCACATGAGAAAATCCGTGGTTAGATTAATTTTCTATAATCTTATCGTAAAGAAGACGACGGCAAACGAGGCGACCGAGGAACACGGCGGGAGAAACCGGACGCCGCAGCACGGCGTATCCGCTCGGTGCCATCTTGCGTTCGGCGGCATCGCCAGACAAGGCGTATTCTTTGGGGCGCATGGCTCGGCAGCCCGGCGGTGTGGGCGCGCTTGGCGCGGCGCCTCGGCTGCTTCGGTGGCGATCGCTCTGGCGGACTCGGTAAACCGTCGAGCGGCGCGATGGTAGCGAGTTTGCTCAGCGCGGGGCTTCGGCGGAGATAGCGTGCGGAAACCTCGGCGAGTCTCGGCGACCACAGGCGACCGAGGTGCCACGATTCTCGTGCGGATGCCCGGTGGCGTTCGGTAGTTCTCGGCGACGGGCGATCTCGGCGGTCGTCCCGGCGGCACCGGCGGCAGGTGGCGGCGGCTCGGCAGCTTCCGGTGAGCTCGGTAGTCTTTCGGCGACCTCGGCGGGCGTACGCGGTGACCTCGGCGCCTGGAGGCGGCGGGCGGCAGCCGACACGCATTGGCGGTCGAGCTCGGCGGCGCTTCGGCGACCTCGGCGCCCGTAGCGTGGCGACCGGTGGTCTGCGGTGGGCGGCGACATCTCATGGCGGGCGATGTGGCGCTCGGTGGGCGAGACATCGCAGCGTCTGGCGCATGGGCGGGCGGGCGGCGGTGTCTTGGGCGCGCGTGGGGCGTGCCCCTGGCGACCCGGCCCATCTTGGCCGACCGACCCGAAATTCCGGCCAGAATCGGTTTGTGAATCCGGTCGTGCCCGTGCGCGCGAGGCTCGTTTTGAAGTTGATCAGATCTGTACTTTTCGATTCTATGTAATAGATTAGGCGAGAAAGTCACGGGTTCCACCAGTGGGCCGATGAGCGTTTTATTTTATTTTATCGTCATTGCATGTCGTGGATGTTTAAATTATCGAGCATGCTATGTATGTTTAAATTACGTGAACAAACATATTATATGTTTTCGTGATTGGATGCATATAGTAAGCATGCTAGGTTTATCGCATTTTCAAGCATATTTTAGAATTACGTGAGCATGTTTTACATGTTGAGTTCTATAAGCATGCTAGGATTCGTGATGCATGGACAAACCTTTTGAATCAAAGACTAAGCAAACAACCCGACATATTAATTTTCAAATTAAAATGTAAGACCTCCTTTTGATCTCTAAACAAAGTGAGGCCTTTGTGATAGTAGCGATCACACAGCGTGGCTTGCTTGCTTTATTTATTTATCATAAGTTTGTTAGATGAGATTTCTAAATAAAACCTTTTAAATCTATTGAAGTGGGAGTTTCATGTGTGGCGTCACAGCGTAACTTGCGTATGCGATTTCATAAGTTCTCTAGAGATAGTTTTGGAGATAACAAAGAATTTGAATTGGGCGGTATGGTCAGGTGGTATGCGATTCTAAAATTCATTTTCTTTATTAAAATTGTGGTCATTGCTTAGACATCACCTCGTACAATTTCCGAAGTCCCTTCTTGCGATAGTGATGTGGTCTAGTAAGGTCGATCATTAATTTCATTGCGTAGGATAAGTTGACATGGATTGAAATTAAGCGACTAAAATGTATATTTTAGTAAGTTAGAGGTTCATGTGTAAACATCCACTGCGTGGCTTGCATATGGGATTCCTTGGGCAGTTGGAGGTTTCAATCATGTTTTATCAAGGTTACAATATTGATACGAATTATTTGATCGTATGTATGTGTTTACATTATCTTTCGGATATGGCTCTTCATAGATTATCGATATACTCGCAAAATCATATCGAGTCAAATTTTATCGGTGGAAGCGAAACATGGAATATGTTCTTATCATTGAAGAACATGTTTGTTCTCCTGCTCTAAACCGAATGCCCTCTTACCTTGTCGACTAATGACGGGAGTCAGCGGTTTTGGCGTCGTCGAACAATATGGCCAATGCTATATGATGATTACAATGTCCAAGGCTTCGGTGAACATCGATCGATGGTAAACCGCGTATGCTGGTCGAGTCTAGGAAAGTGGGCGGGATCGGCCGATCATTCCGTGATGAGAGAAATCTTGGTGGAAGATGGAAGGAAGTCGTCGGTATCATGACTCGTCTCATGTGGATGATGTGATCGGTTGGGAGAGATGATGACGGCGGCCAGGGTGTGTCATCTGCTGTGCCAAGTCTTTGAGAACGGCGTGAATCGATCATGAGCAGCGGTCGGTTGTTAATGATCGGTGGCGCGGAGGGTCGTGGGTAAGAGCGCATGCTGCTGCACGTCTGGGGCCCAATTTTCCGTTGAAAATGGAAG
Source organism: Salvia rosmarinus (assembly GCA_036937905.1). Taxonomy (NCBI): domain Eukaryota; kingdom Viridiplantae; phylum Streptophyta; class Magnoliopsida; order Lamiales; family Lamiaceae; genus Salvia; species Salvia rosmarinus. The sequence continues at coordinate 60,784,223 of CM072822.1, read as the reverse complement.
AAAAGAGGTACCAAAGATTGGTAGAGGCGAGGAAATAGTGGGATAATGGGAACTAACATGTACAGGCGAGAAAAGCCAAGGAAGAAAGTCAGTGACGGCTGGCGTTGGGCCAATGCTCAGGCTCGAGCGCCATTTGCTTTATTGAAATATGTTTAGCAGCAATTCTACCCATTCTTGGGTAGTGAACGTGCGGTCCGATCATGTTTATTACCTTGCGAGGTTCTGGACAGGTGAGATGACGGATCTCCATGGGCGGCTGGCCCGGCGAAGTCGGTGTTGCCGATGTTGCTATGTTTTAAGAAAACATTTTAGTTTTAAAACGTTTTATATAAGGAAAAACTATGTTTAGCCCTCGCCGAGGATCTCTTGGATGTTTAATTCTTACGGATTATATACCTAGCATACTATATAATTAATTGCAACACGTTGGGGTTTTCTAGTGTTTACCTTTGAATCATAAAGGGCGGTTGGATGAGACTTCGTGCTTTGACCTTGGATGTCCCGGTGCCCGATCTCCAGCAGTGAGGACAATCTATGGAGATGCTTGGAAAATCGCAATGCTCTCCTTTTTGAAAATCACTCTAATTATCTCGAGGTGGGCGAAAAGTATGGGTTGATTGAGGATTGACTTTGATTCTATCTTTACTTATATTTATAATGCATTACCATAATCTATATGGAAATACCATAATTCCATGAAAGTACCATAATCCCGTATGGAAGTACCATAATCCTTTATGGAAAGGATTATTACCATAATCTATATGGAAAGGATCTATGTATATCCATAAATATAATAATATCCTTATAGGATAAAGAGAATCAAATCCTTACCATAATGCGTAGGGATTTTCACTCTAAGCTTGAACTTTGACCAGGATCAAATCAAGGAATAAGATGGGCCTCAAATAAATTAATTATCTTATGTTCGACCCGAACATAAATATCTGATCAGTATTCATTCGGATAGGAGATTGTAATAGTGGTAACAGGACATATACTAGCTCGACCAGCGCTTTGATGTCTACAAATCGACAATCTCCACTTATACTAAAGCAAACTTTTAGTATACAATGTGTCTCTCTAGCTATTACAAACAAAACCATCCTTGCTTCTACCATCTGAAAAGTTTCCTTTCTAAGTGGGTGCCATCTAACCCAGATTAAGTCTCTAACGTCCCAAGCGTAGACTTATGCGGCGAGCTTTAGGGTGCCATCTAGCGCAATTCGAGTCCTAATGTGCGGGCGTAGACTTATAACGGCGAGCTTTAGTGAATGGATCCGCTAGTTATCAGGTATTATCAATCTTTACGATCCACGTCCGCCGTCTAACGATTTCTCGTATGACATGGTACTTTCTCTATGTGTTTGGTTGCTTGTGGATCCATGGTTCCTCGAGTTTGCCAATGCACTGAGTTATCACGATAAACTATACTACTCATGGGCAAACGGTACCGTCTAGATCACGAGTGTATTCTTGAACCATATCTGACCTCATGAAAACTCACAGGCGGCTATTTTGGCTTCCATGGTAGAGTGCAATGCATTCTTTGCTTTACTTTCTGCCGGGATAGCTCCACCTCCCAAGGTAAACACATAGCACGGTAGACATTTTCTCATCACGGTCGACTTGGAAATCCAGTCTGTATAAAGAAGTCATTAGACTATACGTGGTAAACTAGCTTATAATCTCGAGTCCTTTTTGGGTACTTGGTATATGCTTTCTGCGGTCGATGAGCTTGTCGGGTTAGGCGATGTAACTACTATGCCTACCACAGAAGATATGGGCCTCGTGCATAGCATTGCGTATGAGACTTCCCTCAGGCGGAAGCGTGAAATTTGTCATTATCTATCTCTTTGCGGTCATGGGTGGCTGCTCATTGAGGAGCGCCATATACGAAAGGTAGCAATCCTTTCTTGGCGATGCGCATACTAAAGCAGTAATCACGGTATCAATGTAAGGCGCACGAGATAAGCTCGACATTTTCTTCTTGATCTAGTAAACGCCGGTCCCAGATATGCGCTGCATCTCCTAAGTCTTTTATTTGGCCAGATCGGATAACCAACTCTTTCGTCGATAACAACTACATTGTTGCCAAATAGAGAATGTCATCTACATAAAGTGCGAAATACCACATCACGGTTGACGTCTAAGCGATACCTTGACTTTCGCTGGCAGTTGGGTAAATCCATGGGACTTTACCACCTCGTCAAGCGTAAGTTCCATGATCGGGAAGCTTGCTTGAGTCCATAAATGGACTTAGCTTCACACTAGTTCTCTTCACCGCCCATATATAACCTTGGTTCTTTGCATAGATGTCTACTGCCTTATAAAGGTAACAGTTTAAGCGGTTTCACGTCCATTGCCAAACCTCTAGGTTGAGTGGTACGCTATGGCGATTACGATGGACTTGAGCATTTTCTGATGAAAGGTCTCGTGAAATCGATGCCTCAATGGGTGTACCCTTTGCGCCACAGATGCGGCTTTAAAGCGAAACCTCTCCGGGATCTCTGCCCTCTTGTATATCCACCCACTACTATGGCTTGTGCCATCAGGTAGAGTGTCTTTCATATACATCCATAATTGTTATGGACTCCATTTCTAAGTCCGTAGCGGTGTGCCGATCTTGCATCAATGTGCTCGCCTCCTTGTATGTCCATGGGTGGATTATTGCTTGTTCGTTTCACGGGACTAAATCGAAGATTCTCCACGACATAAATCGCTCGGGTTGACGAACAACCCTCCACTACTGAGGTTCTCGGGCACAATGGCGGCGGTGGGTGCGGTAATTTGTGTTCTCTATTTTGCCTGACTTCTTTGGTGGTACCCTTGCGGTCGGTGTCTCGGTGGAACTCGACCACTTCAATTTCTTAAAGTATCGGTGTCGATCCTCCACTAGACTGGACATCTCGTACCTTTGGCCTAATCGGTGTGAATCGATCATCTTCTAATTCTTGAAGAATGATTTCAACTTTGGACTTATGATTCTTATATAATCCTCTTTCTAGAATCGGGCATTAGTCTTTATAATGACCTTACGATCGTGGGACTATAGAATAAACCATTTGGTTCCTCTAGGATATCGATAAGCGTCTTGCGTCGGATCTAGCCTCCGACTTGTCGGTATGCATTCGGCCACGTGTCTTTGGTGTCCAATATCTTATGTGGCTTAAAGCGGGCTTAGCCCAAACCACAACTTCGAAGGGTCTTTTCGGTGACTTGGATGGTACTAGATTTAGAGTATACATGTTCTAAGGTATACCCAGGCGAAAATAGGTAATGTTGTAACTTATCATGGATCTACCATTTCGAAGTCACTGTTCTTGGCTCGACCGCCATTTTTCTTTGTGGTGTTCGGTGAAGTCGTTGGGAGGTAATCTATACTTCACGGATAGTCCATGAACTGTTCTTGAGGTATTAGCCACAGCGATCGGACCATGATGACTTGATACTCTTACAAGCTTCGTCTCCTTCACCGCCCAACCTCTTTGAATTTCTCAAGCATTGGACTACGGTGAGCGGTATCGTATCCGTTACCTTGAGTAATGCGTCGATAAGTGACAAAATACTATGTACCCTCCACGAGCTTGTGTGGACATCGGTCACCGCGAAATGGACTAACTCAACATTTCTTTGGCTCATAACCGCCCGCTTTGAGAGAATGCAGTGACATCTTACCTTACATCACGAGGATTCGCGGGAATGGAATGCTGTGAGATTACCCAATGCTCCATTCTTAGCGGTCTTTGGATCCTATTAGATGATGTGACCTAATATGAATCTTGAGAGAAATGTGGTGTCATCTTCTTGAAGAAAACTTTCTTTCTAGGGTTTGAAGAAGATCTGACATAGTTATAGGTATTATGTTTTCTTTGAAATAGTATAAAGCGAATTATATAAAGTGCAACACGAGATAACCCGTCATTTCTTATGATAGAAACACCACTATCAAAATATGAATATCCATGAGTAAATAGTTTGAAAGCAGAAACAAGGTTCAGCAGAAAATCGACACATATAAGCGTCTTTTAAAACTAAAGCATTCTCTCAAAACTTAAAGTAACATCTCCATTGCAGCGGCCTCGACTTTCGCCGCGTTGCCCATGGAATCGTTATCTACGCCATTACTCGCTCCGCGTCGCGGGAACCCACGCAAGTAGGGATGTCAATCGAACGACCAGCTCGGGTTGAGCTAACCGCTCAGTTTGTCGAAATTTATTCGGTTCGGTATTCGGGTTGACATTTTTTGGTTAGAAAATAACCTAACCTAAACTCTCGGGTTCGGGCTAACCATCAGTCAATCGGACTGACTTAAAAATAAAATAATATATATATATATATATATATATATATATATATCAAATATTTTATATTAAGCGTTGGAGTAAAAACAAATAATTGAAAAATAAATATAATACATTTCTAAGTTCTTTTTTTTAATCTTATTATACTAACTTTGAATAGTAAACAATAAAAATTAAAAATAATGTTCATAATTAAATTCTTTTTTCTAATATGCTTTAATAATAAAAATTCGATGTAACTAAATGATCTCTAATAATATAATATAATTATAAGCGAATTGAAAAATTTTAATAAGTTAATTCAATATAATACTATTTAAAATATATTACAATATCAAAATAGAAAATAATGCTCACAACTAAATTATTTTTTAATATATATGAATATTCATATTCATAATAACTAATTACTATTTAATATATATTTTATAAGTTAATTCACAATAATACCAATTAAATTTATAACAAAAAAATAATAAATTAATTCACTATAAATAACTAAATAAACAATCTATAATAGCTACAAAAGTTAAGATAATAACAATGTCTTTTGTATTTATATTCTTATAAATCTAATATTTCATGAACTAGCATAGTAAATAAGTATGATTATAGATTATATAGTATACAATATGTAGAATATAAAATATAGTTATACACTTCAATATAGTAAAGTTCTATATATATATATAATATAATAAATAACAATGTCTTTGTATTACTATATTCTTATATAATCTAAGATTTCATAGTCTACTATAGTAAATAAATATTATTGTATAGATTATATAATATACAATATGTAGAATATAAAATATAATTACACACTTCAATATAATAAAATTATATTATATCTCTACAATTATAATTCTAAAATTAATTACAAATAACTTACATAACTATTGATTATGAGATAAATATAATAATAATTCATAATTATAATGTAAAGTTCATCTAACTTATATAACTAATTAACTATGAGATAAAACAATTATAATTTGTAACTCATAAGTAGATTTAAAATAAATAAATATAATCGAATGATATTGAATAGTATATTCAATTTATTTATTATATAGTCTTATTATCTCATAATACCAAATACTTATGTTTCATATAATTTACTATGAGATAAATATAATAATAATAATAAATTAAGTAGATGAGCGGAATAGATATATTTGAATGAGATTAAATATACTTTCTTAAGATATATAATTAAAAAGAGGATAAAATGAAAATTAAATATAATTACAACTATATTCCATAATAACTAAACTTGTACAATCTAATTGCTAAAATATATCTTTGTAGCTTTTAACACATCAATAGATATTATAAATAAAAAGACATATAAAAATGAATAAAAAACAAATAACATAAAAGAAAATTAAATTTGGTAAAAAAAAAATAAATTTGGCGGGTGACACTTGTTGACGAAGGCCGGTCCTTATAACCAGATAGGTGGCGAATAGCGATTTATATTCGGGTTATGGCTTCGACTAACCTACAATTTTATCGGGCTATTCGGGCTGACCCGTGAGTTCGACCATATTGACATCCCCACACGCAGGTGTAACAAACATGATCGCAGTCTAGGATCTACTACCCAAGAACTGGTGAACAAGTCTGCTAAACATGTTTCCAGTTACTAAGCAAACTGCGTCACTTGAGCCTGCAGCATAGGGCACTGCGCTAGCCTGCCTACGCACTTGAAGCACTGCCTTCTCCTTCTGGCTTTCTGACCTCCGGTGCAACCATGTTCTTGTTCCCATTACTCCCACTAACTTCGCCTACCACCTGGTTTCCTTTTCTTTTCATTTATGCGGAAAATTTTGGGCCCTGATGTGCTAGCGAGCAGTATTCTTTTCCCATAACCCTCCCAAGACACACGAGATCATTACAACGCCGACTGTGTATACTCGGCCTTGCTCATGATCGCATTCAGCAAAGTTCTCAAAAGACTTCGGTATTGAGGATGATATGACAAGCGGCCCGGCCGTCAGATACCTCCTCCCGCGATCAGAGACTATCCATAGAGATAGTCGTGCGGAGACATGTTCATGGACCGAACTTCCTTCTTCCATCTTACGCCAAGATTTCTCTCATTGTGTATGCGGTTCGATCCAGCGCCCAAACTTACTCTCGAGACTGACCAATATCGTCGCGTCACCATCGATCGATGTGCAAACTAAAGCCTGGACATAGTAGTCGTCATATAGCTTTAAACTATTGTTTGACTTATTCCAAAGTCCACTCGACTCACTCATTGCTCATTAGTCGACGTCCGAAGTGAAATTGGTTTGGAGTAGTGAGAACAAAACATGTTTCTTACGATAAGAACATATTCCATGTTCGCTTCCACTCTACAAATTGACCATGATACGGATTTGTGCGGCATATGATAATCGTGTAAGAGACATACTCATAACGATAATGTAAACACATAAGCATACGATCGCAATAATTAGTAAATAATATTGTAAACCTTTTGATAAAAAATATTAATTGAAACCTTCCATTGCCAGAGAATCTACTGCAAGCCCGCAGGACGTGGGCAGTTACGAACCCCTCTGACGACTAAAATATACTTTAGTCGCGTTAATTCAATCCATGTCAACTTATCCTTACTGACAAATGAAATTATGCATTGACTCTACTAGACCACATCCTATCCAGAAGGACTTCGGAAGTTGTACTGAGGTGATGTCTAGCAGATGACCAATTTTTGCATAGACGAATTCTTAAATTAGCATACTCACAGGACCATACCGCCCAATTCAAATTCTTTTGTATCTCATTTATATCTATTTCATAGAACTTATAAAATCGCACATGCAAGCCCACGTGCATGGACGCGTACACTGAAACTCCATTCTCGATAGATTTAAAATGTTTTTATTTAGAAATCTCAGTCAACAAACTTATGATAAGGGTCAAAAGTCCACGCTGTGATGACGCGCGTTACTCAACGCCTACACTTTGTTTAGAGATCAAAAAGTGGAGGTGCTTGACATTTTAATTTTAAAAAATTAATTTATCGGTTGCTTGCTTAGTCTTTTATTTCGAAAAGGTTTGTCCGACGAGCATCGACTAATCCTAGCATGCTTTTCATAGAACTCAACATGTAAAACATGCTCCATATTCTAAAATATGCGTGAAACGCGATAAACCTAGCATCTTAGCGTATACATAATTACTAAAACACTTAAGGTTTGTCGCGTAATTTAAACATACATAGCTGCTACTCTTGCATAATTTAAACATCCCACAGCATGACGATAAAAATAATAAAAGCTCATCATGCCCATCATGAGAACGCACATTTAACTCTTCTAATCTATTACATAGATTGTACAAACATGAATTTAAATCTGAAAACGTGCGGTCCAACACGGATCAAAGCCTCGGCACGGCACGGGCACGGAAATCTGAAACGAGTCCGGGCCGGTCGGCCTACTGGCGGCCGTGGCAGCGAGCGTGCAGGCGTGCGATCGGTTCGTCACAAGCGAGTTCGCGCACGTCGCTGAAGACGCAGCGGATGCGGCGTACGCCTCGCGCCGACGTCCCAACGGCACGCGACGGATGCCGCCGCGCCGTTCGCCACCGCCCCTCGCTCCGCCCCGCCGTATTGCGACCCACCCATGCCGGGCCAGGATTCGGCGACATCCGCGCGCGATCGCCTCGGACCGCGGTGCTCGCCGCGTACTGCGCGCATGCGTTCCCGATCGCTTCTTCGTCTCTGTTTCTTTAGTATAAGATTTACGAAAATAAAATCTAATCTAACCACTGGATTTTTCTCGGGTGAAAAAAACCAACTAAAAAAAACGAGCCACGCGAAGCGAGCATGTTACAATTAATAACGCCGTAATAATCAAGCGATAATCCAATCTAGAGCCAGCAACTCGGCAGCTCGATACCATGTGTAGGAAAACGATGTTATACGCTCGCCTCGAGGATCTATCTTGGATGTTTAATTCACCATACATTATATACCCTAGCATGCACCTATATATTAATTATGCAACACGTGGGTTTCGTGTTTACCTTTGAAGTCGACATCGAAGAGTTGATCGAGACTGCTTTGACCTTCGGAGCTATCCGGTTCCAAGTCTCAGCTCGAGTGAGGAGCGATCATGGAGAATGCTAACACGAATGCTTCCTGTTTTGAAAATTTACAAATCTCAAGGTGGCCAAAAATTATGTTGATTATGAGATTACTTTATTTATCTCTACCTTATATTTATAATGCTACCATTAATCCCATAAATTACCATAATCCTATGGAGTACATACATCCTTTATGAAAGATTATTACCATAATCTATGGAAAGGATCTGTCTATCCGTAAATATAATTAATATCCTATAGGATAAAGAAATACAAATCTTGACCATAATGCGTAGGGCGATTTTCCTCAAGTGACGGATGGGCCCCAGGATCAAATCAAGGAATAAAGATGGGCCAAATAAAATAATTATCTTATGTTCATTGAACATAAATTAATTTATAAACATTTATTAGTACCTTTAGAGAATAAATCTTGACTTACCCTTTATTACGAAGTTGGTCGGCGCTTGCGATAGACATTACGAATCCCGTATTTAAGATATCGAGCGTCCATTAATTATTGCATTACATTGCTAAAATAATTAATTCTTTAATCCTTAAGTATATCCTCACCTTATTATTGTCTTGGCTAACTCACCTGCGGGTTTAGTACAATAAACCTGTCGAGCCGAGCGTCTCATCCTAGCGGATACGGTGACTCGTCTGATAACTGGCATGACATACAAACACGCCACCACCCGAGAATGGAGAATTTGGGTTAAACTAACCATCACCCATAACAAGTCAAAGTGATGGTCGACCTTCATACTCACTAATACCTTATCGAGGTTTAGATCGCTAAGTCCGAGATCTTGGTTCTTCCGACTTGCGGATAGAAGAACTCTCTCCGTTGTGATCCTTCAATACGTCGAGGTACGGCGCAATACAAAGCAACCAAGTCAAGTCACTTTCTATACTGCGCATCATGAAACAACTAAGTCCTCAAGTTTCTCGATTGTAAACTTTTATATCTCATTAAGCGCTCATTGAGACTACGTGATCTTCTACACAGCGTATGATCTAACATATATGAGATAAGTGGACACGATATATGCAATCAAGTATTCAATTAGATAGGAGATTGTAATAGTGGTAGGAAACATTGTATACAAGCTCACCAAAGCGCTTCGTTCTATAAATCCAACATTATATGTGCGGATTTTCGGTGGAACCTTGTTGTTTCGAAAATGTTTATTCATGGATATTACATTATTTTTGATAGTGGTGTTTCATCATAGAAATGACAAAGTTATACGTGTTGGCACTTTATATAATCGCTTTATACTATTTCTACAAACATAATACTATAACTATGTTGCATCGTCGTCGAACCTTAAAGAAAAGTTTTCTTGCAAGATGACACCACATTAATCTAAATAGGATCCAGGCGGCTAAGAATGGGGCGTTGGGTAATCTCACATTCACTCCGGTTTGATCTGAATCACTTATAGAAGGAAGATGTCGACGGACCTTGAAGGCGAAGGGTTATAGACCGAAAGAAGTGTTGGAGCTAGTCCATTCTTTTTGTGGACCGATGCCACTGTTCGTGGAGGAATGCAGTATTTTGTCACTTTCGTGGCGATTACTCGAGTGCGGATACATATACACTTGCTGAAAGCGAATGTTTGAAAATTCAAAGAGTTTAAAGGCGGAAGTGGGCGAAGCTTGGTAAAAGTATCGAGTCCGCTATGATGCGATCGCGGTGGCGAATACCTCGATGTGAGTTTATGGACTATTTGGTGAAGTGTGGGATTACACTCCCAGCTCACTACGGGCACCCACAACAAAATGGTGTGTGGGCGAAAAATAGGACTCTTTTAAATGGTTAGATCGATGATGAGTTATGCGGCATTGCCTATTTAGTTACGGGGTATGCATGAAAGCAGTGACGCTGAATCTAGTACCATCAAGTGGATCGAAAAGACCCTAGGAGTTGTGGTTTGGTATGAGCTAGTTTAAGCCACATAAGGATATGGGGCGATCGGCCGTGTCTTGAACAAGAGGCGACAAGTTGGAGCTAGATCAGCAGCAAAGGCTGTTTATTGGCTATCTAGAGGGCGAGAAAGTGGTTTATTCTATAGTCCTAAGGATCGAGGAAGGTCATTTATTAGCACTAATGCCCGGGTCTTAGAAGGATTATATGATAAACCACAAATCCAAAGTTGAAATCATTCTTGAGAATTAGAAGATGATCGTATTCCATCACCGATTAGGCCAAAGGTGCGAGATATGGGTAATACAGTGGGAGGATCGACACGGATGTTGAAATTGAAGTGGGTGGGAGTTCACAGGAATGCCGGCCGTCTGAGTGGTACCTACCCGGCAAGTTGTGCAAGATGAGAGAACCACAAGTTGCACCCAAGTGGCCATTGTGCTGTGGCCTGCGTCGTGGTGGGAGGTTGTTAGGTCGGCCAGGCGTTATGACCGTGGGTGAATCTTGGTTTAGTCCCGAAGCAAGCGGCGATAATCGACCCGTGGACATACGGCGTGCAAGACATTGATGCAGATCATGGCACACGCTATGGACTTAGAAATTGAGTCCATAACGACTGTGGATGTATACGAAAGACACCTCTACGGATGGCAAGGAAGCCGTAGGTAGTAAGTGGGTATACAAAGGAAGAGAGATTCGGATGGAGAGGTTTGGCTTTTAAAGCCGGGCTTGTGTGAGTACACTCGGATTGAGGCGCATCTGTTCGATGAGACCTTTTAGCATTGTGTAATGCTCAAGTCCATGAAATTCTTGGCCATGAGCCCATGAACTAGAGGTTTGGCAAATGGATGAAATCGCTTTTCTAAGCGGTTGCGAGAGGTAGAGACATCTGTCTTGACAACACGGGGTTATGTGGTGAAGGGTGAAGAGCATCTAGTATGAGCTTAAAGTTCATTTATAGGCAAGCAAGCCGATCTGGAACTTACGCTTTGACGAGGTGGTAAGTCATGGATTTACAGGTTGCTAGCGAGTTGTGTGTCGTTTAGATGTCAGCGGTGATGTGGTATTTCTTGTACTTTATGTAGATGACATTCTTCTAGTTGGCAACAATGTGAGTTGTTATCGGGCGTAAAGAGTTGGTTATCCGATCGGTTTCAATGAAGACTTAGGAGATGCGCTACATTCTTGGGATCGAAGGTTTCCGAGATGCAGAGAGAAAAAATGATTGAGCTTATCTCGGGCGTCTTACATTGATCTTGTGATTACTCGTTTTAGTATCGAGACGCGACGAAAGGATTGCTACCTTTCGGACATGCGTTCGCTTTATCTGAGGAAGCGATCACTTTATGTACGAAAGGAGATAGAAAATGAGACAAGTTCCTTATGCTTCCGTGGGAAGTCTCAATGCTGCTAATGCTATGTCTGGTTACGATATACGCTATCACGGTGAGCATAGTAGCTGAATATCGATCTAACCTGGACAAGCTCATTGAATTGCGGTAAAGCATATACTCAAGTACACGAAAAGGACTCTAGATTATAAATTGGTTTACCATCGAGATAGTCTAATGTCTTTGGGTTATCTGATTTCGGTTTCAAGACCGTGATGAGAAAAGTCCCTCGGGCTATGTGTTTACCTTGGGAGGTGGAGCCGTATCTGGCGGAGTGCAAAGCAGCTGCGGGACTCTACCATGGAAGGCCAATATGTAGCCGCCGAGCTTGCTAAGGTGTTGTGTATGGTTCGAAACTACCTCATGGATCTAGGTGTGTACTGGTTTGCCCAAGTATCATAGTTTCTTGTGATAACTTTCGGGTGCGATGAAACTCGGAACCACGGACCCACAAAGCGACCAAACACATAGAAAAAAGCACCATGTGTCATGAAATCGTTAAGCGGGGCGTCTTGATTGAAAAGGCGTCGACGGATAATCTGCGGATCCATTCACAAAACTGCTTAAAAAGTCTACGAAGTGCGTTCGAGGACTTGGATTGCGCGATGGCACCACTTGAGAAGGAAACTTTTGTATAAGTGGGAGAAGCAAAGTGATGGTTTTATTGTAATAGCTAGTATAGAGAACATTGTATACTAAATGTTTGCTTTAGTATAAGTGGGAGATTGTTGGATTTATCTTGAAAGCGGTATGGTTGAGCTTGTATCTGAATATTTTACATACCACTATTACAATCTCTATACGAATTGAATACTTGATTGCATATATCGAGGTCCCTTATCGTATATAAGTTAGATACCACGTGTGATTATGAAGATCACGAAGTACTGTATGATTGGTCGAACTTAATGAGATATAAAAAGTATCCGTGAGACAACTTGAGGCGAGTTGTCGGGTATAAGTGCGGTGTAGATAAGTGACTTGACTGGTTGCTTTCGTATACTCTTGATGCGTCTACAACGTATTGATGGATCACGGTGAGATGAGTTCTTCTCGGCCAGTCGTGAAGAACCAAGATCTCGGTGACTACGATGATCTAAACCTCGATAAGGTATTAGGTGGTATGAGTTCTTGACCATCACTTTGACTTGTTATGGGTGAGGGTTATGTTCTAACCATATTCTCGCGTCTTGGGTGGTGGCGGTGCTTGTATGTGACTAGTTATCTATGTCAGTCACCGTATCCGTTTAGGATGATGGCGTCCATGAAGGAGCTCAAAGGTTTATTGATACTAAACCTGCGGGTTGAGTTAGCTCAAATACAATAATAAGGTTGAGTGAGTCTTTGTAGGAATTAAAGATATTAATTATTTTAAGCGATCGAGAATGTCTAAATAATTAATGGAGCGTGCGATATCTTAAATCTGACGTTCAGTAATATCTAAATGGCAAAGCCACCCCGGTAATAATAGAGGGTAAGTCGGCATTTATTCTCTAGATGGCATGAATAAATATTTATAAATTAATTTATATACGAAAATTTGAACATAAGATAATTAATTTATTTGAGGCCATCTTTATTCCTTGCTTTGATCGCAGATCCGTCAGGGCCCGATCAGCTAGGTAAAATCGGTGCTATATCTACAAGGAAGTGATTTGATCCTCTTTATCCTATAAGGATATTATTATATTTATGGGATAGTCATGGATCCTTTCACTGTATGGGATTATGGTAATCATTATAAATATAAGGTAGAGATAAGATCAATGCTAATCATAATTATTAACCTAGTAATTTTCGTGCATCACATTGAGAGGTGTGAGGATTCTCGAAAATTTCATAAGAATGATTGGGTGATTTTTTCGATGCATTCTCCATAGATGATCCTCGCTCGGCGTTGGAGTTTGGTGGCGATCGATCCGGAAGATCAAAGCACGAGTCTCGATCCGTTTCATCCCGTTCATCCCAGAAGTTCAAGGTAAACACGAAAACCCCTACGTGTTGCAATTAATTATATAGGCAGTACTAGGAATATAATCAATGTATGGTGAATTAAACATCGAGATAGATCCCGGAGAGGGTTAAACAAGATTCCCTACAAGGCTTAAGATAGTGGAGGCGAGGAATCGAGGATGTTCAAAGCGAAGGCGTGGACAAACCCTCGTCATGAAAGCGAGAATTTCAATCGCCATCCTAAATTTCGAGCTCACGGTGGGTTAGAAAGATTTAGCGCTTAAAGACTGGCGCTCGGATGGAAAAGAGGTTCTACAGTCGAAGGAAACCGGTGTTTGTGGTGGAATTAATTTCCTTGAATGGTTGGCTCATTGGTGATACCACCTTCCCCATTACACCCCTTGTTAAGGAGTTACAGCAATATCACGCCTTTGCGAATAAGGAAGGGTTTCATGTACGTGGTTAGAGGTAAATTAGTGGTTTCTCTGGAAACCATTAATCGTTTATGAGTTAGAAGATGAGGTGGAGATGCTGTCCCGATGAAGAACCCTTCAGTGAAGACCTCGAGGAGCGCTATGATTGGCAGTGTCGAAGGCACGAATGGAGATCTCCACACGGGGTGTCGGCTCCATTAAAACGCTCATTAAAATTGGAGCTGTCGCTCATTTCATTAAAAGCGATTTTTGACAACCCGTGATACCACGGTGTCGGAAGAGCGTATGTTGATCTTCTGCGTCTTCTTTGGAAGGTCGTCAGCGTAGGCGCCCAAATCGTAGCGAAGTAGAGGTGCTAAAAAGGAAGAAAGGCCATGTCTAACCTGATCCTTCGTTATTGCATGAAGGCGGAGTGCGCCGGGGATGATGAGGATCGCCTGTTGAAAAAGCCTACTAGACATCAGACTCGACCTATCATCACGCTTCTTCAGGACCCAATCTACTTAAGCGGCATAAGCGAATCCACCTCAGCCCGACTCAGCCCAATGGCTTGATTACTAGACATGCGAGTGCCTGCGTGGGTCACCCTCGTGCTTGATCCGCTGCCAGAAGATGCTCTTAAGCATTTTTGGCGTCTTGTGCTGGAGATCGGATATTGGAGGATAGCCTCGGAGTCCTTTCTCGATAAATCTGCTAGCCTTCCAGAATTCCCACGTGGGATGTCGAAGCTAGCCTCTACGCCCGGTTTGATTACATCACTTGGGGAGAGAAGAGAACACTGAGGCGCCGAGCTCGTTCGCAAAATCTTGGCCCGAGTCGAGACTCGACTAGCGAATCGACCTGCTGCTAGCGAGCTCGGGTACGCAAGTGCCCGTCGGCCAGTCTGGCAGCCTCGGCCAAGGCGAGCTGGTTTGTCTCCACGCAGAAGCGGTTTACTGCACACCAACGTCTAAGCTGACTTCCCTACTCGGCGGGTTCTAAGAGTGTAGACTAAAGGCGTTTCTCTAACTTCAATCCTTGTTTTGTTTTGTGTTTTGTTGTGTGTACATTAGGTTGGTGTTTTGTTGGGTTTGTTACTTTTGTTAAATAAAGCATGTGATTACATTTTCGATGATTTTTAAGGATGATATTTGATTGCTGAGGATAGCTTTATGATGTTAATCTTTTTGTTTATCTTGTGATATTTGAGTGCACATGTGCTAAATCAGGTTTTACCCTTATTTGCTTGGGTTGTACCTGCTATTAATTTTGTATTAGCATATTAGTCTTATAGGGATTGACCATTACATGGTAAAACTTAATTGGCTCGATTTTGTATGAGTGCACATCTCATATGGGTTGGTACTACTCCACTTGAGAAACACATGAGTGTGTAACATGGATGGGGCGTGGCCACTTTTGGATCGATTGTGCCTTTCTAGCCTTACTGATATAATATTTTCCTAGGGTCCACTTTGAGCTTACAAGCTTTCCTTCTTGCACCCACCAAATATTCTCCTGTATACCCATATTTATTCCTTACCCTTCTCTCGGCATCCTAATTGTGGTTCGGTTTCTCTCATTTCTATAATAGTGCCCGAGTAATCTCTATGTCTCGAAGTACTGATTGTCTCGCCGGTTTTGTATAAATCTCGACATTAGGACAATGTTTGTTCTCGGTTTGGGGGAGGCGGTAAAGTAACCTCGGAGTTGAGGTGAAGAGGTTATAAAATATGTCATTCTGAGCTTATTGCTCCGAAAAAAAAGCGAGATGATAAATGAAAAAGGTGAATCGTGAGGTCTCATAAAGAGAAGAAAAATGTCGGGATAGTTGGAACGCAAGAATGAGTTAGGTGCCGGTGCTTTGAGCTACATTATCCCAACAATCCTAAATCGCTTAAGCAACATTATAATTATTAAGACCTCTATGATCCGATATTGATGACACTCGTGTTAGTGGAGGGGGTTGACAGCTGAAATGTGGAGACATCGGTGCACTTGATAATCAAAGCATGGTCTATTAAGAACTAAGTTATGGGAAGATTCGTATGATGGCTAATGTGTTATATACTTGTTGATATCAGAAGGAGCGACATCTTTGCAATCACGAGGTGATTGACGTTACAGGAAGAGCAGAATGATCCTTTTCTTTCAGAGAACCATGGTGACGGCGTCAGCGATTAAGTCATCATCTTGGTTATCGTCGGACATTTTGAACATCGCTTTTTTTTGTGTGTGTGTGTTTTCTTTGTGTAAAGAGCATCACTCGAGGGCGAGTAATGAGCTAAGTTTGGGGTGTGATAACTCTTATAAAGAGTTATTATATGACCTTTGATGATAAAATCACAGGTGAAAGCGGGTTACATTTGTTTATTTTCATGTTTTGTTGTATGTTTTGCTATGTTTGCGTGCGTATGTGTGAAGGATTGAGTCGGTGAAATCAAAGGGTTTTAATTGCTTTTGGCGTTATTTAAAATAATTATGGCATGCGGCGAGCGGCGAGAAAAGGCGAACTTCGTGGCCGATCTTGCCGATGCGAGGGATCGAGCGAATAATCTTGAAGAAATGCGGGAGGCGGAGCAGAACTCAGGGAAAAGAGAATAGAGCCGAGCTGACCATCCGAGCTCAAGAATGAAAAGTTCACAAGTATGAAGATGACCTCAATCGATACTCGTGGCGGTCGGACTCGGCGGTCGGACTCGTGGCGGTCGGACTCGTAAGCAAGTCGGGCTCTTGGCGAGCTCGAGGCGATATTCAAATGAGATCGGAATCCTGGCGAGTCGGGCCAGCTCAAGGTCGAGCTCGGAAGAAAGGAAAAGAAAGCGGGCAGTATGAGCGAAGCGAAGAGAGTCGCGGGACCACAGCCACGTGGCGGTGGCCGTGGCACGACATAAATGACCCAGCGTTTGCGAGCCAGCGGAAAAGGAAAGGATCGATGGGCGAAGGGTTTTGCGGTGCCTATACGACACCTAAAAAGTGTGGGAGTTTGTTATTTAAAGAGGGTAACAATCGAACATTCATTCATTATTGGTATGCCAGGAGAGAAATCGGAGACGCCGCGCGGAGAAGAGCTATCGGAAGCGATGATCGAGGAGAACAGTGATTCGGCGACAGTGTTAACTTTGAATCTCGAATTCCTTTTATTTTGCTATGGCATTTGTGTTTGAGTTACATTTGCACAACTCGCTGATGAGCTAAATTCGTATGACTTGATCTTTTGATAAAACCCAGTGCTCGTGTGGCAGGCCGTTCTCTATATCTTGTTAAGTTATTATACGTTTTCTTGGTGTTTATTTATCTTGCTTGTATTGATACATTGGGATGGCGTATGTTAACCCTCCCCGAGGATCCATCTTGGGTGTTTAATTCACCATACATTGATTATAAACTAGGCATGCGTCTATAAATTAATCGCAACACGTAGGGGTTTTCACGTGTTTACCTTTGGATCAATCGAGGTGGATCGAGCAGGATGAGCGGATCGAATGAGTCGAGACTCGTGCTTTGACCTATACGGGTTGTATCGGATGCCCAATCTCACAGCGTCGGTGAGGCGATCTATGGAGAATGCTTGGAAAATCACCTGCTCTCTTCAACTAAAACTACGAAAATTTTCTCTCTCAAACACTGATGAGATGACGAAAATAATGTGTTGATTATGTAGCATTAACCAACTTTATCTCGTACCTTATATTTATAATGCACTACCTTAATCCCATATGGAAATTACCATAATCTATGAAATTACCATAATCCTATGGAATATTACCATAATCTTGGATTATTTCCATACTCTCGGGATTATTTCCATACTCTCGGGATTATTACCATAATCTTATATGGAAGGATCTATCATATACCATAAATATAATTATATCCTTGTGGGATAAAGAGATAAAATCTTGCCTTAGAGAGCTACTAGGGCGCCGATTTTCTTGAGCTACGGCTGGATGGGCCAGCCAGGGATCAATCTGAGGAATAAAGATGGGCCCAAATAAATTAATTATCTTATGTTCGATGAGCATAAATTAATTTATAAACATTCGATCATGCCCTTCAGAAAGAATGTTGACTTACCCTTTATTACGAAGTGAGTCGGGCTTGACACTTGAACATTCTGAATCCCGTATTTAAGATATCGAGCGTCCATTAATCATTTATAGCAATCTGCTTAAAATGATTAATAACTTCATTCCTTAAGTAGTACCACTGACCTTATTATTGTGCTTGAGCTAACTTCACCTCCGGGTTTAGTACAATAAACCTTTTGAGACTCCTAAGGGGCGTCATCGTCCTAGCGGATCGGTGACTCGTCGAGATAACTAGCGTGACATCCAAACCGCCACCGCGAATCGCGGAGAATCTTGGGTTAGAACTTATAACCCTACCTAACAAGTGAAAGTGATGGACTGACCTCAGTACTCGCTAATACCTTATCGAGGTTTAGATCATCGTAAGTCACGAGATCTTGGTTCTTCACGAGGTCGAAAGAAGAACTCGTCTCTTGTGTGATCCTGATACGTCGAGAGCGTACCGGCATAGACAACCGACTAAGTCGAGTCCTTCTTATCTATCTTGCGGCTGAAGACCGACAACTCGTCCTTAAGTTGTCTCGTGTTGTGAAACTTTTATATCTCATTAAGCTTGACCAATCATACGGACTTACATGCTTCACACTTGTATGTCTAACTACTATATGAGATAAGGGGACACGGATATATGCGATCAAGTATTCCGAATCGGATAGGAGATTGTAATAGTGGTAACGAAACATTGTATACAAGCTCAACCTGCTTTGATATACAAATCAGACAATCTCCCTTATACTAAAGCAAACTTTTAGTATACAATGTGTCTCTCTACTAGCTATTACACAACCATCACTTTGCTTCTCCCACTTATACAAAGTTTCCTTTCTAAGTGGGTGCCATCTAGTTGATTCAAGCCTCTAAGCGTCCCCGGCGTAGACTTATTCGGCGAGCTTTAGTGAATGGATCCATAGGTTATCGTCGTATCAATCTTTACAATCGACCGTCCCTGTCTAGATTTCTCGTATGACATAGTACTTTCTCTCTATGTGTTTGAGTGGCCTTGTGGTGCAGTGGTTCCTTGAGTTTGCCATTGCACAGAGTTATCACGATAAACTATGATACTCTTGGCGACGGTCCAAATTTAGTAGTCCTGAGGTAGTTCTTGAACCATACCGCCTTCATGGTAGCCTTGAGCGGCTACATGATAACTTCCCATGGTAGAGTCCGATGTGCATATTTGCTTTACTCATGAGGATCTGCTCCAGCTATAAAGGTAAATACATGGCGAGGTGGAAACATTCTTATCACGGTCGACTTGGAATCAAGTCTGTATAACCCAAGGCATTAGACTATGCGCATGGTAAACTACACTTATAATCTCGAGTCCTTTTCGGTGCTTGAGTATATCTTTTGCAGTCGATGTGCTTGAATCGGGGTTAGAGTGATGTCGAGCTACTATACTCTTGCACTTGAGATATCGAGCCTGTGTAGCATTGCATACTGAGACTTCTAAAGCGGACTTGGGAACTTGTCTCATTTCTCTATCTCCTTCTGCGTCAAAGTATTGCTCTCTTAGATAAAGGAGCCCAGTATAGAAAGAGATCCTTTCTAGGCGTGCATATTAAAGCAGTAGTCCGCGGTGTCGATGAGATGCGAGATAAGCTCGAACATTTTCTCTTGCGATCTCGGTAACCTTGATCCCAAGAATGTCATGTTGTATCTCCTTAGGTCTTTCATTTGAAGCGATTGGATAACTAACTCTTTATACGATAACAACTTCACATTGTTGCAAATAGAAGATGTCATCTCATAAAGTCGAAATACCATCACGATTGGCGTCTAAATGATACCCGACTTTCACTGGGCATTTGGGTAAATCCATGGACTTTACCACTGTCATCGTAAGTTCCATGATCTTGCATCATTGTCTTATAACGCCTCTCAATGCGTCCATGGGTCGATCTACGCATGTTCGTTTGGACTAAATCAGAAGATTCTCCACGAACATAAATCGGCTCGGGTTGACGAACAACCCTCCATCTGACGAGGTTCTATAGACACAATGAGCGGTGGGTGCATTAACTTGTGGTTCTATCTTGCACCTTGCTGGGTAGATACCACATGCGGTCGGTATCTCGGTGGAACTCGACCAGCTTCAATTTCTTGAAGTATGACGGTGTCGATCCGCCGCTAGACTCGACGTCACAATGCCTTTGGCTGTCGTTGGTGGAATATGATCATCTTCTAATTCTTGAAGAATGATTTCAACTTTGGACTTATGATTTTCATATAATCCTCTTTAAGAATCGGGCATTAGTCTTGAATGACCTTGATCCTTAGGACTATAGAATAAACCACCTTCGTTCGCTCACAGGATAGGATAAAAGCGACCTGCGTCGAGATCTAGCCTCACTTCGCCTTCTTGTTCGGCACTGTCTTTGGGCTCATATATCTGTATGGGCTTAAACTGGAACTTGCCCAAACCACAACTTCGAAGGGGTCTTTCGGTGACTTGGATGGTACTAGATTTAGCAAGTATGCAGCTGTTTCTAGGCCCAAAAGCGAAATAGAGCGATGTTGCATAGCTCAGTCATTGATCTATACCTTTCTAAAGATCCTATTTCTTAGCTCACACACCATTTTTGTGGTGTGCCGGTGAAATCTTGTTGGAGGTAATCCACACTTCACTAGATAGTCCATAAACTCGTTCTTGAGGTATGCAACGCGATCGAGGCAGTGACTTGATACTTTACTAGCCGTCATCCACTTTCGCCTTAAACTCTTTGAATTTCTCAAAGCATTCGGACTTGCGGTGAAGCGGTATCGTGTTCCTACTGATGTCGTCGATGAAGTGACAAAATACTCGTACCCTCCAGAGCTTGTGTGGACATAGGTCCTACGCTTCGAAATGGACTAACTCGACATTTCTTTGGCTCTATAACCGCTTCGCTTTGAAGAGTGCAGTCGAATCTTACATTAATACGAGATTGCGGGGGAGGCAGATATGCTAGTGAGATTACAGCGCTCATTCTTAGCGGTCTTTGGATCCTATTTAGATTGATGTGACCTAATCTAAGATCGAGAAAGTAGAGTCGTCTTGCGAAAAACTTCTTTTTGGGTTTGATGAAGATCGACATAGTTATGGTATTATGTTTTGCGAAATAGTATAAAGCGAATTATATAAGGTGCAACGATAACCGTCATTTCTTATGATGAAACACCACTATCAAAATAACAGAATATCCGTGAGTAAATAATTTGAAATAGAAACAAGGTTCCATGAAAATCCGGCACATATAAAGCGTCTTTCAAAACTAAAAATGTTGTCCCAAAACATAAAAAACATCTCCAGCGCATCAACGACTTTCGCGTTGCCCGTGGAATCGTTATCTCGCCATCAAACGACTCACTTGTCGCGAGGAACCCACGCAGTGTAACAAACATGATGCATTGCGCGTATCTACTACGCAATGGGTAGAACAAGTCGCTAAACATGTTTCCGTTACTAAAAGCAAGGCGTACCTTGAGCCTGAGCATAGGGCCTGGCCTTGTCACCCAATGCGATCTTTCGCCTTGAAGCACACCTTTCCTGGCTTGGCTTCAAAAATTGCGACCATGTTCTTGCTCCATTACTCCCTATTTCCTTGCCACCTTTGGTACCCTTTTTCTATTTCCATTTTGCGATGAAAATTTTGGGCCTTAGATGTGCTAGCAAGCATGCTTCCTTTCTATAACTCCTCTCATAGCGAGATCATTAAGACGCTAAGTGTAACTCGGGTCTTGCTCATGATCGCATTCGAAAAGTTCTCAAAGACTTGGGCGTGTATTGAGGATGATATCGACCTTGGCTGCCGTCATACTCACTCCCATGATGCAACTATCCATGAGATGTGTCGTTGGGAGACATGTTCATGGACCCGAACTTCACTATTTCCTCTGCATGAATTTCTCTCATTGTGTGGAAGCGGTTGTCCGTCCAATTGCAAACTTACTCGAGACTTGACCAAATATCGAGTCGCGTCTACCATCGTGATCTTTGTTGGTCAAGCCTTTGGACATAGTAGTCATCATAGCATTTAGCGTATTGTTTGACTTATTCAAAGTACTTGACTCTTTGCTCGTTAGTCGATGTGTCGATGGGCGTCGGGTTTAGGAGTAGTGAGAACAAACATGTGTTGCTGGATAGAACATATTCCATGTTTCGTTTCCACTCGATAAAATTTGGACCGGGATAGCAGTTTTTGCGAAGCATATTGATAATGTAAGAGACATATACGAAGCGATAATGTAAACACATAAGCATCACGATCGCATATAATTAGTAACAATAATATTGTAACCTTTTGATAAAACAATATTAATTGACACCTCCATAGAATTCCACATACAGCCGCGCTGTGGGCGTTTACATGAACCCTCGACCGGACTAAAATATACCTTTTAGTCGTTTAATTTCAACCCGTATAAACTTATCCTTGTAATGAATGAAATTGAGATTGGACCTTACTGACCCATCACTATCGCGAAGGGACTTGGCGGGAAGTGCTTGAGGTGATGTCAAGCAATGACCACAATTTTAACGGAGAAAATAGAATTCTTAAATTGGTATACTCCATTCGGACATACGCTCCAATTCAAATTCTTTTGTTATCTCATTTTATCTATCTCTAGAGAACTTATGAAAATCGCACTTTGAAGCCGCAGTGTGGGCGTTTACACATGAAACTCAACTTCTCGATAGATTTAAAATGTTTTATTTAGAAATCTCATCTAACAAACTTATGATAAACAATGCAAGCAAGCGCGCGTGTGGGCGTTTACTCACGGTCGTCATCGCTTTGTTTAGAGATCAAAAATGGAGTCTTGACATTTTAATTTGAAAGATTAATTTGTCGGGTTGCTTGCTTAGTCTTTTTATTCAAAAGGTTTGTCCATGCGGATCACGTAATCTAGCATGCTTTCTATAGAACTCGACATGTAAAACATGCTCGCGAGAATTCTAAAATATCTTGATAAGCGATAAACTAGCATGCTTACTATGCGCGTCGATTACGTAAAACACATAAAGGTTTGTCAGCGTAATATAAACATACAAAGCATCTCTGCATAATTTAAACATCACGACATGCATAGAGCGATAAAAATAAAATAAAGCGTTCATTCGTGGCCCGATATGAAACACCGCATTTAAATCTAATCTATTACATAGATTTACAAAGTGCAATTAAACTTGGCGGAGACCTCGGCGTGCGGGCACGGACCGGATTCAACAAATGGGCCTCGGCGTGCGGGGCACGGCGGAAAATCTGGAAAAATGGGTGGGGCGGGTTCGGCCCAATGCATCTTGGGCAGGCGCTGAGGCCGACAGCCCGCACGCTCATACCGCGCGTGTCCTCGCGGGCCCGCCATGATCGCTAAGGCGACCCGCGACCGCACAGCGGAACATGCGTGGCCACGCCCGGCGCAACGTCTGCAGAGGCGTCATCGCCCGAAGCTTCGCGACCGCTGAGTAGCTGCCATGGCCCGGGTTTCTGTGACAGCGTGCCCGTCGCCCCACTGCTTCTTGCGGCCGCTAGCCTCGCGGGTAATCCTCGTGACCGCGATCTCGCCGCCTAGAGCGCCAGGGGATCTCTGCCGAACGACGCGCGTCGCCTTGCCTCGCGATCGCCCTTGCGACCCGCGAGCTCGCTTCATGAAACCGCCCGATGATGGCTGCGAGATACATTTTTCCGTCGTTTGGTTCTTCGTTGTTTCGTCTTCGTTTTCTTTTCTGAGATAAGATTTACGGAATAAAATCTAATCTAACCACGGATTTTCTGTGGTGTAAAACAAAACCAACAAAACAATAAGCGAGCCACGATGAGCAGCGGATCCATAATTAATAAGCATGCGTAATAATCAGAGCGTGAATTAATCCATGAGCGAAGTACGATCCGGCTCGATACCAGTGTTGGGATGGCGTATGTTAACCCCTTCAGCAGGATCCATCTTGGGTGTTTAATTCACCATACATTGATTATAAACCTAGCATGCGTCTATATAATTAATCGCTGACACGTAGGGGTTTCACGTGTTTACCTTTGGATGCATCGAGGTGGATCGAGCGGGATGAGCGGATCGAATGGTCGAGACTTCGTGCTTTGACCATGGGTATGCCCGGATGCCCAATCTCAGCGTCGAGTGA
This sequence comes from Salvia rosmarinus, assembly GCA_036937905.1. Classification (NCBI taxonomy): domain Eukaryota; kingdom Viridiplantae; phylum Streptophyta; class Magnoliopsida; order Lamiales; family Lamiaceae; genus Salvia; species Salvia rosmarinus. The sequence goes on along the minus strand of CM072822.1, from coordinate 60,759,904 downwards.
GGGCGATCTATGGAGAATGCTTGGAAAATCACCGCTTTGCTCTCTTCACTAAAACTCGAAAATTTCTCTCAAACCTGAGAATGACCGAAAATAATGTGTTGATTATGTGAGCATTAACTAGACTTTATCTCATACCTTATATTTATAATGCACTACCTTAATCCCGTATGGAAATTGCCATAATCCTATAGGAAATTACCATAATCTATATGGAATATTACCATAATCTTAGGATTATTTCCATACTCTCGGGATTATTTCCATACTCTGGGTTATTACCATAATCTTATATGGAAAGGATCTATCATATACCATAAATATAATTATATCCTTGTGGGATAAAGAATAAAATCTTGCCTTAGAGAGCTACTAGGGCGATTGATTTTCTTGAGCTCGGACACTGGATGGTAGCCACCGAGGATCAAAGCAGAGGAATAAAGATGGGCCTCAATAAATTAATTATCTTATGTTCAGCCGAACATAAATTAATTTATAAACATTCGATCATGCCACTAGAAAGAATGTTGAATTACCCCTTTATTACGAAAGTTGAGTCGGCTTGCACTTGACATTCAGATCCCGTATTTAAGATATCGACGTCCATTAATCATTTATAGCAATCATTGCTTAAAGCGACTAATACCTTCATTTGCCGTAGTACCACTCAACCTTATTATTACTTGAGCTAACTCACTGCGGGGTTTAGTACAATAAACCTTTGAGCTCCTTAAGGGGCGTCATCATCCTAAGCGGATCGGTGACTCGATGGAATAACTAGCGTGACATCTGACCAGCCACCACCCGAATCGCGAGAATCTTGGGTTAATAACCCTAACTTGTAACAAGTCAAGTGATGGAATGACAACTCATACTCACCTAATACCTTATCGAGGTTTAGATCTCGTAAGTCACGAGATCTTGGTTCTTCGGTGAGGAAGAACTCGTCTCTTGTGATCCTTGATACGTCGAGGCGTACCCGGCAGTGAAACAAGAACTAAGTCGAAGTCCTGCTTATCTATCTGCGGCTAAGCGACAACGATCGTCCTTAAGTTGTCTAGTTTGTGAAACTTTTATATCTCATTAAGCTTGACCAATCATACGACTTCTATGATCTTTACACCTGTGGATCTAACTTATATATGAGATAAGGGACACGGATATATACTGATCAAGTATTGATCGGATAGGAGATTGTAATAGATGGTACGAGAAACATTGTATACAATTCACCAAGCGCTTCGATTATACAAATCCAACATGATCACCATGGGTAAGATCTTAGCTCTATGATTTAACGGGAAGCTCTCATGGAGTGGAAAACAGAAAGGAGAAGAACATGATTTAAATATTATGTGTGTGAATAGCTAGGAATATGTGTTTGCCTTGCGTGACATAAATGAATAGAATGGTAGAGATACTCTTAAAAGCGCTTTGGTATAGGAATATATTGTCCGAGCTTAGAGGGTATAATCTTAGATTTGGAAAAATGCTAAGAGTTGGAAGATTTCATGTCATAATACGAAGCGAGATAATGTTGAAGCATGGCGATGCGGCGTGGGTGGAATCAGTGATCAAGTCTATTTTCCTCCGATATCTGTTTGTTAATCATTTATTATGCGAAATTCCACATCGTCTCGGTGTAAAAGTTCTCTTTAATTTGTCTCTCTCATAATCACAAACAAATTGTATCGGCGTGATTTAAAAGTCGTTCCACATGGATTCGATCTCGGAATATTTCCGATATATTACTTGATTACGTGCTGCGTAGAATCGTATTTCTCGAACAACGAGTTAGGCGATATCTAGCTACTATGCTTACCGCTGCCGATATCGGACCTCGTACATACATTGCGTCCCATGAGACTTCCTACGGTGAGCGTAAGGAACTTGTCTCCGTCTGCTCTACTTTGCGTCATGGTGTATTGCCAATAAAGGAGCAGGTCGAAGGTAGCAATCATTTCTTGGCCGTGCGCATACTAAAGCAGTAATCGTGTATGATAAGGCGCCGAGATAAGCTCAATATTTTCCTCTTGCGATCTCGGTGAAGCTGATCCGAGAATGCAACGCATATCCTAAGTCTTTCATTTGAATGGCAGTCGGATAACCATACTCTTGCGATACGATAACAACTTCATTGTTGCCCAGTAGAAGGATGTCATCGTAAAGTGCGAAATACCACATCACCGTTGACATCCAGCGATACACACACTTTAGCTAGGCAGGCGGGTGAAATCCATAGGACTTTACCACCTCGTCAAGCGTAGGATTACGGGATCGTGAAGCTGCTTAAGTCAAATGGACTTTAAGACTTCAAACTAGATGCTCTTCACCCTTCACCATAACCTGGGTTGTTGCATATAGATGTCTCTACATCTTGGTAACCGTTTAGAAAAGGGTTTACGTCCTTTCCCAAACCTCAAAGGTTTAAGTGGTGCTATGGCGGAAAATTCGATGGACTTGAGCATTGCTACGGCGAAAAGGTCTCATCAAATCGATGCCCTCGATGCAGTGAACCATTTCGCCACAGCACGGCTTTAAAGCGAAACCTCTCCATCTGAGATCTCTTTCCTCTTGTATGCACTCTGCTCTATGAAGCTTCTTGCCGTACGTAGGAGTGTCTTTCGTATCATCCATGGCGTTATGGACTCGATTTCCAAGTCCATGCGGTGTGATGATCTTGCATCAAATGCGCCTCGCGTGCAGACGCGGACCTCGCTCACCGTGATCTTCCTCACTAATTTATTACATAAATTGCAAAGTCGAATCTTGAAACTTCGAAAATGGGCCTCGCGTGCACGCACGCGGACGGATTAATCAAAATTGGTTTGGGTGAAAAAATCAGCAGAGCGGATCATTGGAGCGGCGAGGCAAGTCAATCTGGAAGAGGTCAAATCGGATCTGGGCTGAAAATACGGTCGGGGCCGAGCAGGTCATCGGCTAAAACAAATGGGCGGTTAACATATGTGGGCTATGCGCTGGCAGAGCACGACCCGTCGCCGCAGCTGACCACCGCCGCCTGGCGCCGCCGATAGCCCGATCGCCCGAGAAATCGTCGCCCGTCCGAGCCCGTTCGAAATCTCGCGCCTGATCGCTACCGAGGCTGCCGGCGCCACGCCGCCGTCGTCGCCTATACCACATCGGCGTGTCGAGCAGCGTCACCCGGTATGCCGAACTTCGTGCGAATCACGCCACGCGTCGCCCGTGCCGCGACACACCGAGCGTGCGTTGAGGTTTCTGGCGAGATCTCCGAGGCCGTCGTGTCGGCTCGAGCGAGTCGCCAAGCCCGCCCAGCGTCTGCCGAGGCGTCGGACGGGTTTTGCGCGTCACGCTCGGCGCCACTGGCAGCGATGCGGCACTCACGTTCTCGAGTCTGTAGTGCTTCTACGAGGTTCCCCTTCGGCAAGTGCGAGGTCGTGCCGAGGCCTGCTTGAGTTCCTGCCCCTTGCGTGATGAGCTGCGACCCTGCGCCCGTGTGCGGCGTCGCCGTGCTTTTGTGCCCACAATAGAGCAGTGTGGCAGAAACATTTCTTAGCAAGCGTGCCCAGACCCGCGAGCTTATCGCCAGCAGCGCACCGCTGCCCGGCCTTCCGCTGCGTCTGCCCGAGAAACATCGCAGTAGCGCCGTGCGGCTGCTTTCGCGCCGTGCGTCGGTTTTCCGGCGACTCCCGTTGTCTCGTTACTTCGCTTTCGTCCGTTCTTGCTACGGATAAGATTTACAAGAAAAATCTAATCTAACCACGGATTTTCTATGGTGAAAAAAATCCGACAAAAAATAAAGCGAGCCCGCGATGGCGGCAGTTCATAATTAATTAATTGCGCGTTATAATCAAGCGTGAATTAATCCAAGCGAAGTGCAGTGATCGAGCTCAGTACCAATTAATGAAAATCGTTTTAACCCTGCTCAGGGATCTATCTTGGATGTTTAATTCACCCATCGTGATTATATGCCTAGCATGCACCTATATAATTAATTGACAACACGTGAGGGTTTTCTCGTGTTTACTGGAATCTGTGGGGATGAATAGATCAAGACCGTGCTTTGTCGATACGGGTACATATCAGATTGCCTAATCTCCAATATCAGTGAGGATAATCTATGGAGAATGCTATGAAAACCACCCTCTTTCTTCTCTTAATTTTGAAAATTCTCACTATAATGCGATAGTAATTCTAGAAAATATGGAATGAATTAACTGATTTTCTCTTCACTATATTTATAATGCACTCCCAAATCTTCTAGATGGATCACATATCCATAATATAATAATATCCTTTAGGATAGAGAGGATCAAATGGAGTCAGGGTGAGGTAGGAGAAAGTGGGTGATTTTCTGCCCTGAGCTGGTGACCTGGATCGAAATCTGAGGAATAAAGAGTGGGCCTCAAATAAATTAATTATCTTATGTTATTGAGAACATAAATTAATTAAAACATTTATTCATGCACTAGAGAATAAATCTTGACTTACCCTTTATTTAGAAGTTGAGTCGGGACTTGCACTTGGACTTACCGAATCCCGTATTTAAGATATCATACGTCCATTAATTATTTCTGATTACATTGCTTAAAATAATTAATATCTTTAATTCATTAAGTAGTACCACTGGCCTTATTATTGTACTTGAGATAACTCGACTGCGGGGTTTAGTACAGATAAACCTTTTAGCTCCTTAAGGGCATGTCATCGTCTAGCGGATACTGGTGACTGATGGGATACAATGACATACATAGCACTGCCACCACCCAGATGCGAGAGATCTTGGGTTTCTCATCTAACCTCCCGTAGTAAATCAGTGATGCGCAGCTCTACTCACTAATACCTTATCGAGATTTAGATCAGCGTAAGTCTCCGAGGGATCTAGGTTCTTCACGGTCGAGGATGAAGAACTAGTCTCACTGATATCATATGAGTCGAACCGGCATGAACAAACAACCAAGTCCAGTCCTTCTTATCTACACCGACTATACCGATAACTTCGTCCTCAAGTTGTCTCAATGGTGTGATACTTTTATATCTCGTTAACGATCGATCATACAAACTTACGTGATCTACAACTATGTATGATCTAACTTATATTGAGATAAAGGACATCATATGATCAAGTAAACAATTCAAATAGGAGATTGTAATAGTGGTAGGAAACATTGTGTTGAAGACAACAACGCCTTGATATATCAAATCAACATTTATTATATATATATATATATGGGTAGCAACTATTATTGATTTACCATTTCTCATCATTATTATTATTTTTATTTTCTTTCTTTTTCTCAACCTTTCAATTCAGTAATCAATCATCATCACTAGAACTACAATCTAACGGCTTCTGAGAAGAATAAGGTAGGCTCAAGCGGACTCACAAAGATAAAATGATCAACATGTTAGTGTTTGGATATTATATAGGCTAAGAAAGAATGTCTAATATCATATCCTAATTCTTAAGCACATCAATGCAACCTCGAAAAGATCGAGCAGGTTCAGAGAACGTGCTATTTCCAACCACTTACACATAAAAGCAAGGCGAAATAATATAACGTCTGCTCAAGTCTTCGGGTTTCGAACATGTGATCAAGTTCTTAATTAATACTCAATTATAATCATAACGTGCTTCATACTCGTTAGAATGATTCTAGTAAATTTTCTACTAAAACAATACTCATCATTGGCTACTAGTCATTCAACTCGACCACCATGGCAGCTCCAAACAAAAGCAAACAAAACAAAACAAAAAAAAAACAAAACAAAAAAAAAACAAAGAGCAACAAGAAACAAAACAAAGCAGGCACGGTTCCTACATGGAGTGCAATTTAACGTCTTAGCTAGACCTTTACCTTATCAATAAAGCATTGTGACTGGGCGTCTCCAAAATCTTGTGCTGACCTCGTATTTACTTGTATTGCGATTGAACCAGAGTGTTGAAGTGGTCCCCCAAACTTGAGCAAAAGCCTGGGGTTTCATCAGAGATCGAGAATATGTTTGTATAAGAACTACATGTTTGCTCACTCAGATGAACTTTTCTTGCTAGAACTCGTCAATGGTAGATTGATATCAAGTGTGAGGGGTCTAGATGTTGGAGTGGTATCACGACAAACTTCTAAATTCATCAGCCGTCTACATGCAAAGAGAACATAGTTTTTAATGCAATGTTCAAGATATCTTATGTGGTGCTGAAGGGGTGTGTGTGTGAGAACATCCTCATAATGAAATGTCATGTCTCTTGATGACATCATAGATCGAAATTTTTAGCTAATCTTTGTTCACACGGAGTGAGATCACCGTCTTGCACATCAATTAAAGCTCGGCCTTAGCTAGAAAAGGTCGACCAATTAATGTTGTTTTATCACATGTATATCGATATCACAAAATCGGTTTGGAAAAACAAAATCATGAATTCTTACCACATCTTAATCACCCCTTAGGATAAAATTGACTGTCGACCATCAACAATGAAATAGTAGTCGGTTTATTCTCTCCAATCTTGAGACGGTTGAAAGCAGACAGAGCATCGAGACTAATGGGCTAAAGAAAAAGATCTTAAAACAAAAACACAATAGATGGATATATTTGAAATAAATTATATATGGATCGACCTATTCATTGAGCAGAAAAGGTAAAATGATCAAGTGGGATTTTGTGCTATTACACTAAAATCATTCTTTATAAACAAACCATGAAAATCTATTAATATGTAGAAATTTGTAGCTTATCGAGCATTATTTTATATGTTTATTAGAGTTTGAGACCAAGCAGTTTATTAGTGAGGCTATTAAATTATTGATTTATTTGATCTATAAATTTTAAAATATAAAGAAATATAGTTATATTATTGGATTAATTTCATATAGTAACACCATTTATACTTATTTTCTAGTTTACAACATGACTTTTAGATCTTCGCAAAAAAAAGGATTTATAATTCGGGTAGTTTATAACATTGATTGAAATTTGTGAAACTAAAATTGATGTGGTTTTAACGTGACCACCAAATGATTACATATATTATCATAGATTTATAAGTTTTGGTAATTCAATATCAATTCAAAATTGGATGAATTTTGATTCTAAGATATAGTTTATGATTTTGTTTCTTTTTATAGTTTGTTGATGTTTTAGTATCTCGTTTCTTTACGTTGTAAAGTTTGTCTACAATGATGAATTTGTTTGAAAAAATTGAAAATAAAATTTGTTAGTCATGCTCAAAGTTCCTAAATGCATATTTGAAAATAATGGCGTGAAAACAATCGAACAAAACATTCGATCAAAGAACAAAATACTTCAAATACTATCAAGATACTTGTTTCCTCGTGTTATGTACTCGATTTTTCCTTTAGTTTTGGTTGTCAGTGGTATTTGCATCGTTTTTCTTGGGTTCTTTGATTCTTTTCTTGTTGGTTTTGGCTAAGTCGATTTATGCTATTTAGTAGGTTTTATAAGTTCGATGTTGAGTCGTAAGTTTAGAACAAGGCACAAGTTGGGATATGCGTGAGATGGACCAACGACATCGGCCAGGTGGTGGAAAAAGCTCCGGCGCGGCATCAGCGGCGGTGTGGTGTTTCCACGATCGTTGTTGGGGTACCATTTTGTAAAGCGGGCGGCTCGTTGGGCGCAATCCAACAGCGGGTTTCTAGCGTCTTTCAATATCCTTTTAGGGTTCTTTTAGGTAAAAATTTATCTATGCAAGTTCTTTAAACTCAAACTCTTATTTTACTTTAGCAAAAATTTGTAGCAAGATTAAGAATAAAATTTCCACTAAGAATCGTAAGGATTATCTACTCTTTCTACTTTGTGATTGATATGTTTATGATTTACTTGTGTGTGAATTGATATTCATAATGAACTAATTTCTCAATATGTGGTTAGGTGATTCGAATTGAGTTGTTTATTAATTGTGAATCGTGATTACGTGTCTGGTCGAATTGATTTATTGTTGGTTGAAGAATTGGCCATTGTTTGGTTGTTCTTATGGCAGTAAGATCGAAAGGCGAACTTGTATTAGATTATAGTTTAATCGAGTTAGATTTTAACGAAAATGAGTAGACTAATAATCTTAACATTTTCATAAATTAATGAGTAAATAACATATATCACTCAGCGTTTTCAACTTTTACATCCTGAGTGTTATAACGTAAGTATAATAACAAATTAGACCATAACCGTTGTAGATTTTTAACATCCGTATCTTGATGACGGAATCGGGTCTAATTTGCCTATGTGGCACATTAGTTAAGGCTGATTTGATTATGTGGCTTGCGAAATTACAATTATATATATATACATATATATATACACACATAAAACATACTGTCACAAATGATAAGAAATCACCATGTCCTCGCCTATTCTTCCCAAAAACACACCATTTTTCTCTTCTCCATTTTTCTCTCTTTAGCGCTACATCTTTCTATCTCATTTCTCTCTATCTCTCTACAATTGCTTATCTCTCAAAATTGCAACTTTCTTGCAAAAGGTTTTGGGGATGGCTATCTTTGATAGACCACATGTTCTTGACTCAGCAATGACTCAGTCGTTTCTCGTCCCTAAACCACCTCTACAACTTTCTACATTCCCGTTCTCGCGTTCCTCAATTTTCCCTTAAGGCCTACAAACTTATTTGGTAAAATATGGATGATCGACTATCCGAAGAACCACCATCATAGCCTCCTTCATGAAGGAGGGTCCTGTGACGACCCGACTTTTTAAGAAATGCGGACCATATGGATCGTCATTGATACGGTGGCGGCGGATATATGTATAACCAATCAATCTGATTAACCAATTAACTACGAATATAAGCATAGGCGAAAGGAATAGGCATTCGATGAAACTCGATCACATGGGGACTTGCAAAGGTTCGATGTTGAACATGTAACTTGATCGGGGCACAATCGAGCAGTGACCTCAAGTTGTCTGGTATAAGCGATTATAATCAAAGCATCAAAATAATATCGAGTTAAGCGGACAATAAGCGTGTGGACATGCATATGACGATACATGCCCAGTTCAGAAACCTTTCTAATAAAGCATCAAAATGCCACTCTGCGCGCCATCATCAATCCTTGCTCGGCACACATCAAAGCGAATATGCGGGGCTAAGTACAAGTACTCGGTGGACTAATTGCGAAAACATTTCTTTATTAAAGTTATTGAGCGCCTGATAGCACATGAGGATTTTAGTTGAAAGACTCATACTACTAAACATTTTATCATTTCTCAGCGTGGGCTGACTATTTCATTCACGTTGTTTCCATATCGATCATTCATTCATTCATTCAATCGCACTATGGGGTGGCCACCTACACATAGTCGGCGTGACCGATCGAGTAGCTAACCTTAACATCACACGTGTACACAATCCGAGTTAGTACTCAACTAAGTCGGATCCGATCGTTACCACTTTTTTAGTTGGTGGACCAACACGTTCACATACCACATGGGATATACCAATCTCGGATAGGATAACAATAAAACATAAACATTTGGCGATCAATAACATTTCATGTGATAATATTTCATAAAGCTTTGTAAAACATGCTTTGAGATATCCATAACATTTTCGTTTCAAAGCCTTTAATTGTCCTTCTTGAAGTACTGCTAGCGATCTTGTCGTTTTCATCGTCCGCGCGTGACCTTATCAGCGTAAAATATAATTTAGTATGAATTGACTCTTTAGAAGCATCGCTAATATTCAGCGTACTCGATATCCTTTAAGTCTTTGGGTTTTTTTTCGTTATCGATAAGATTGAATTAACAACTATATTTGTCTATTGATTAGTCTTGCCATAATGATAGATGACACTTTGTCGTTCGTTGCATTCTTCTTCCATCGATGTGTCTACGGCGTTTCATATAATCTATGAATCTAAGTTCATAACTAATCTTAAATAGTTTGTTACACGTATCAGCGATATTTATTAATATCATTTCCCGCGTTTCTCGCTTTCACACATCAGTATATTCTAACAAAAGAAACTCGTACTTATACTACACAATCGATAAATATTTTTCGTAATTGAACATCATCTAACAATTGTTTTATGAATTAAAGTTACTAATATTTCAAGCATCTACTTGACATAATCAATATCGTTAATTAATTAATTAAATCTTTAATTTAATTAATTAAATCCTGATTAAAGATAACTAAATGAATCGATTTAAAAGTCGATAACATTTGATTAACCAATCAATTACTTTAACTCATCTTAGATATCCACTAATTGGATTTAATTCCATCACACCTTTATAGTAATTTGCTTAAGGTTCATGTATTATATAAATAAATCACTTAAAAGAACAATTCTCAATTATCCCTTAACATAATTAATTAATTATGTTATTCATTTCTAAAACAATTATATTTATTCAATTATTAAATTGGTAGCCCAATTAGTAATTATCAATTCAATCTAATGAATTTAAATAACTTCAATCTAATTAATTGGTATTTAGATTATTATTTAATTAATTAAAATTTATCGCTAAATTTAATTATTAAATTAAATCTCATATTTAATTAATATAGAATTAATTCAATCCTTAATTTAATTTAATGGATTCTAGAAGTAATTAATTGAGTTTATTATTTATATACTTAGTCCGATATTTAAAATAAGTTTAAGCCCGTCTTCAATTTAATTAAAGAGTCCATCCATTTAATTAAATGTCCACTCAATTAATTAGCCCATATCATTTAATATTATTTTGGATCCAAACTCGGCCCGTTCTATTAGCTCGTTCTCGGCCCGTCTCGGTTAGGCCCAAACCATTTAATTTCAGCCCGTATAATTAAGTATAAGCTCGGTCCAATTCTAATAAGTTTTATTGCCCAGACAAGGCCAGACAATTATTCTTGGCCCAAATGAACCAAGCCCATTATCGAGACTTAAAATTTAAAATTAATGACCCATATAATTCGGCCCGTTTAGGTTTGGCCCGAACAAATTAAAAGAAAATACCTAATTTAACTACCACAACCCTCGTTTCACATCTCGGACCTCGCTTGCTCCACGCCGCTCGTGCACACGTGGATGTTGTCGCCGCCTTCGTCTTTGCTACGTCGCCCGGTCGTGCCGTTAATCGTGACCTCGACTTCCTCGCTCGTTCACACAGTATACCACGAATCGCCGCCTCTTTACGCCACCGCCACGTCGTCGTCTCCGAGCGAGTCATGGCGGCCGGCATATCGTCGGTGAGCCCGCGGCGTCGCCGCGCGACCTCGAGCCTCATCTCTCGGTTTTCTGATCGACACCACGAACACCGCACTCCGTCTCTCTGACACACAGCGCGCACAAATCTCTCTCCTTTCTTATTCTCGGCGAGATCGCCGTCGCTTGCCGTGACTCGGATGCAGCATCGTCGAATCCGGCCGAATTTCGTTGTCGCCTCCGTCTACATTCGAACACCGCCGTGCCGCGTGGCCGTGCTCGATCACTTTGCACCATCGATCGATAGCGAGCCTAGTGGCTCGGTCATGGTTCCTCACGCACATGCGCCTTGTCATAACTCTCTCAATCTCTACCTCAATGTCTCGTCTTTGTTTTCGGTTTGTCGCGTCGTTGGGCTCGGGAGGCCACATCGGAGGAGCTCGGTGTCGCCACCGTGTGCAAGGCCGCCGTGCTCATCTTTGTCACAGATTAGTTAAATGGCGAGCACCGGTGGCTCGGTCCAAACACTTCGAGAATGCGGTTTGATTTTAGGGTTTAGAAATTCTAGTTGATGTGTTCATGGGTGGTTTGTATCATTGCATAAGTTATAAATTCTAAACATGAGACATTTGTAAATGGAATAGGTGGATAAGGCAGAACCTTGGTAAGTTTATGTATTCTTTTCTTCTTCTCTATTTCAATCGAAAGCCCAGGGTTGTGGAGGATTGTGATAATAAAAATAGAATTGATTGTGCGTTAAAAAAACATGTTGAATGTTTAAAAGCTGAAATTATTACCTTGTTGTTCTACTTTTCTCTCTTTGCTTCTTGAGGATGTTATGAGGTTGGAAGATGAGTTTTGAGAGTGGAATTGTAATAGAAGTTCTCTTATAGGTTGAAGTAATGGAGAATGAACAAGAATGAGACTTTGAAAGTGAAAAGAAAAGGAATTGTTGTCTTATCTTACTGAGAGGGCTGCGGATCTGAGAATCAGGTTGCGAGAGGTGAGAGAGAAGAAGATATGGTTGAAGTTGATGATATAATCAAATTACCCGTTTGAAATTATAATTTTGAGATAATTTACGATAGCGACATATCCTCGTTTGTCCGAGCGAGAATCGATGATTGTGACTCGTCCGTAGCGATTAGGATATCGATTGTTACATCGATTGTCATTGCACACATTCGCGATCCGATTTATCGGATTCGATCGTATTATTATCGTTCGGTTATTAATCGATAAATTCCTCGTTTATTCATAAAAATATTAAATAAGCGATTCGGATTAAATTCTTCGTTAACTTTTAAAAATTAATTCGTTGAGCTACGTTTTAAATATATATATATATATATATATATATATATATATATATTTGAGTTATTACATCCGTCGAGCTCCAGCGTCTACTTCCCTATTTCTTGTGACTGACCCTTCTCTCCAAACTACCAGGTCTTCCCTCACCGATGGATTATCGCTTGATTTAATTGATTTTATTGCTTGATTTGGGATTTATTTTTGTGGCTATAGAAATGAGAATCGAATAAGATAGATGGATTAGGGATTGGAGGAATAATTAAAGGAGAGAGGAAAATTTGGGTGTGTTGTGAAGGATGGATTAGCATGGAAGAATATGGTGGGTGTGGAGGTTTTTATAATTAATAAATATTATATTATTATTTAGGTGGGGTTGGGTTGATGTCACATATGTTGGGTTGGGGCCTAGGTGGATTTCAGTGTCACATAAGCACGATGAACCCGATTAGATGGTTAGGACATTATTATGTATCCATTTGAAACATTATAGTGCGATTTGTTATTATGTTTATATTGAGACACGGATGTAAAAGTCAACGTTTATTTACCTAAATTAATTAGCTTTTCGACCAACAAATATGAAAGTTGGTGATTGTGATTCTTGTTAAGTGAGTTCGTGAATGTGTGCCTTTTTGCTTGTTATTTGATTTCTCGAGGATAAGATCCTAAACCCATACTGTTTCCCATACCTTGATACTTGTGATTGCCTCTCTTTTTTATTCTCGATTTACCATTTCTTCTTTCGATTAACAAACTCTACATATTTAGAGTGTTTAAGATTTTATTATTTTTTGTAGACATATATCCATGCCTATTCAATCTTCTTCTTGGAGTCAACTTCGCATTTTAATAGGCACCGTGCTCATGCAAACAATCTAAAGGGTGCACCTTGGGTTGAACAATAATTCTCTAGTAATTGCATAAAATATCTTTTATAATTTTCAATCACTAAAAAAATACTTGCCATGACACTACAAATAAAATACATGCTCAATCACTATAAAACAACTTTTATAATCACCAAAATATCATCAAACACAAGAAATAGACTAACAATCAAGCAATTGTTAAGATTATTCATCAATTATGATTGTGTCAAACTCAGATTCTTCCACTTTATGATCTACTTTCTTGGGTTGGCATTTGGTCGATAATCATTTCTCTTGAAACCAATTTGCTCCTTTAGGCCCAAAATTGCATCGGATATATTGTGCGGTATCCATGCTTCCCGTGTGCATAGAAGAAGATGAGGATTAAAGTTAATATACATATTTCAAGATAATCAAATTGAAAAGAAAAGAAAAAGGTTAAATTTCATGGTGATCAGTTTTTAATTGCTTTTTTTTTAAGTTCTTGAATTATGTCGAGTTGCACACAATGTTGGCATATTATGTGAATACCAATCCTTTTGAGCTTGTTGATATTTGAGGCAACAATTTCATTTTCTCTTCATCTTTTTTTACAGTATCCTTGACATCTTATGTGCATAAATGGTTTATAGGACCACTAGTAGCAATCGGCCACATTTTGTAGGGCATTCACGATTCTAACCCATAACTATGATTTGATGTATCTTTGGATTGTGCATAGTCATGAATAAAATTTGTTGGATCATTATTCTTAAAATCTCTAACATCACAAACATCTAGTATTCTAGTCATATCCCCAATCTACTCATGCAAGATATAATTCTGAAGCTACCTACAAGCGGTTATCATGCCGATGCACTTCAAATTTACTTCAAATGCAGGATGTGCAATACAATATCGACTATTATATCTCGGTTTTCTCATGTTTCTTCTTAATCGATGGACAAATGATATAATGCACATCACATTCGAGCATGTTAGTCGAGTGCATGCTTCTCCTAACTATGAAGTCTTTGAAAGTTTCACTAGCGTATTGTCTACCATATCATATCTAGGTAAAATAGAATTGAAGGTATAATATAATCGGTACCTTTTGTTGGTCACTAATGGAGTGAATATATTACCATCTCTAATGCCCACAACTCATCCATCAACACGATAAAAAGAATTAACTCGACATGACTTATCATTCTCAACTTCAACTATAGCTCATGTAATTAGAAAATTTTATTATATTAAATCTTTTCTTATGGCTCCTTTGTAAAATACATATTAAGTGTATGCAGAAACTATCATCAATTTTTGCATGCATATATTCCTCGAATCATATTTAGTGTGATATTTAAATTCTTGAATTATTTTGATGGATCCAGAGCGTAGTATCAAATGTGCGGAGGAATACACTGATTGAAACTTTCAATTTTCATCGGTCTTAGCGAAAAATGACTAGTCGGTGATAATTATGCTAAGATATATGAATTATCAGACGGTGAGATTAAAGTGAGAATAAGTGTGTGTCACAGTAGCGAACAAAAAAGTTGAACTAAATCCACTCAAAAGACTTGTTGAACAAAGTTGTGTTAGACAAATTTAGAGAGCTATCGGATGCAATCTCAAAACACTATCGAGATGTTAAGCGAAGCAAAACATCAAAGCGATAACAAACTTAGAGATTTAACGTGGTTGAAGAAACTCACTCGTTCACGAACATGGGCATTTCAATTAACTTTAGAAATTCCTTATATTTATACTCCCAGAAGGAAGTGATTTGATTCCATAATCTTGTAATGCCTAGTTTGGTTTTAATAATGCTAATATTTTGATTTTCGATATAAAGGAGACCACTAGATCCATCAACAAATTGTTTTAAGTCTGCATTCAAAACAATATATTTAAATTTATAGTTAGAATGTTGCACAATAATAAGTTTGGTATGCATAGCGGTAAAAAGTCGTACATAAAAATTTATTGAGCAGTTGAGATAATTTATATTACAATATGATATTACCTATATCGTAATTTATATAACAATATGCATGACATTAACAATAAATTATGCATATAGGTTATAATATTATAATTTATTGAAAAAATTCAAGTACAACTATCAAATAAAATAAATAACGATCAAACTATATTGATGGTTGAACCCATAAAAATACATAAATATTACACCATCATATTTTATGATCAACATAAAATATTATTTTAGATTACTCGATTAAGATTAATGATAAAGTAGGAAAACCTTGTTTTAAAATGCATATATCGTAATGTTTTTGTACTTTTATGCAAGATTGTATTATTCTTATATATTGAGCGTCTATCGTGCATATACTTGAAATGATAATATCACATTTTTGAGACCACATTGTGTTATTATAGAAACCTGATATGCGCATAGGCATAACTCGTAAGTAGTTATGCATAGACATGAATAATAGTATCATGAGACAATTGGTTATGCGTAACTATCGTTTAGTCATTGCATGATCATCGAGTTTATTGATCATAAATAATATACATGTATGTTTTTCTTTCTTTTGGTATTTTCGAGATATTATAGGTTAAGAAAAGAGTTAATCGTTTGTAATGGTTGAATGTGTTCTTTTAATAATTTTAACATTTTGATTGCTTAGGTCCAATGAAACCCCATGATCGTCGATCGATTGTGAGATAGTCGCGTCGAGATGTAGATCACTTGTTATTCGGGAAGAATTATAATCCTTGTTGTTGCTTAATAGAGAGTACTTAGTCGGCGGGCCATAGTGTCGAATGATCAATATGAATTTCAAAATGGATGTCGAGGTGTTTGATAGTGATCCATGCGTAGATTCACGTGTCGATGTTGATGTAATATCGAAGAATTAAATGCTAATTACGATATTTAAATTAGTAAATTAGGATTTCGCGAAATAATAGAATTAGTAAATTATCGAATTATGATTTGAATAATTCGTGAGAACAAATTCTATTTTATATTCACAAAGAATTGTGAATTAAGGAATGAGCGTTTATAAAGTGTTTGAGCGGTATAATTTTAGCGTCGATTGAGTATCGATAGTTAAAATTTTGAGAAATTTCTAAGCATAGAAGCTTAGAATTAAATTCCATATTAAATGGAATAAATTAATAAGGTGATTACGACTTTATTACGACCATTTTGAGATGAGTCGATAGTTAACGTTTTGAGGCGTTTCAAGCGTTAACGTTTAGAGATGAATAGAAAAATGAGATTAATGATCAAGGAATTATAGTATTTAAATTCCTATAATTATTATATGTAATTAGAGTATTATTTAGCATTAAAAATGCTAGAATATTAAGGATTAATTATTGAACAATGCCTAATTTTGAAACCTAATTGAAAATTGGGTTTCTATGAAATGATTCTAATAATTTTTCTTATGATATAATTTATCATCTAAGATATATATTATGATATATATATCTAATAATGGCATGAAAATCAAATTTTGGCCTTTTAAAATTAAAAGTCTTGTGTGACATATTGGAGGAACAAGTTTACGTAAGTTTTGGGGTATGCTTTGCTATGTTATGAATTAATTCATGCAAGTGGTATCTAATGTACACAATAACCAAGTAATGAACAAGTGGGATCAAATAGTGAGAGAGAGCGATTTCTTTGACTTTAATAACTCTTTGATGATGTATTATATATATGTGGGATAGAGTGTAGGATATATGCATGTAAGACAAATGAATTAATATACTTCTCTTTGAACAAGAGGTGACGGCTCCACCTCCCAAATTCAAAGGATTTATTTGTTCAAACATTGTGTAGGTATACTTACTTCCATGACATACGTAGTGAGTCACCACTTGATGCTTGTGTGTGTATATACACGTCTTTCGACCAAAGCGGATTTTTCTTTGTTTTATCCGAAATAATTTGGTGTAAGATGTAGTAAGTGTTGATGATGTAATTGACTATGACTCATAAACAAATTGGAAAAAACAATTGTTGTGAGAGTATGACGAGAGAAAGAGAAGTGATCTAGTCTTGAATTAATTTGCTTTACTTATACTTAGTCTTGGTATTCACAAAACCAACTCATTTACTCTCCAAACAAGAAAAACTCTGTAAGCCTCTAAGAGAAAACCTTAGAGTTCTTGCTTTTACAATCATCAAAGCTTGATCTATAGCCTTTGCACTTAAAATCAAACCGTTAAAGGTTAGAAATCGAACAACTTGATTATACCTTAAGTTTTAATTTTCCAAGGTTTGATCTTATGTTATGAGCATGGTTTTAATTATGAAATTATGCTAACCTATGAATGTGTTTGTTAATAATGTGTATAAGGATGATCTATAAGCATATAGCATGTTTAGAATTTAATTTAACATGCTATGATATTATATCATGTGTATCAATTTTCATGAATGATTTAGGAATGGATTAATGATATATAGGGCTATTGTGATTTTTGGGAAATTTATAAAATCCATGCCTTGTTTTTTTAAAACTACAGAAAATAGGTAGAAATTGTTAGGTTAATGTACAATTTTTGTTTGAGAAATGTAATAGCATAATGATGATCTAGAGTATTAATTATGCACTATATGAATTAATTAGAAATTTTAAAAATATATGCTCAATTTCATGAAATGGCCGAGTATGGAGCTTGAATTAAGCATGATCATGTTAATTCTAGTATGATATTAGGATGATATAGTGTTATACTATAGTATATAAGCATAGTGTAATTTAATTAGAATTTTATAAAATGTTAGTATATATGTTGGGTGAAACCGTGACCTTGAACATATTAATCTTTGATGAAGAAATTGAATATGTTGGGGTATAGGTTACAAATATGTTATAAATTAATGTTGGGGCTTGTATAAATTAACTAGAATTTTAGAAAATTTATTGGACAAAATTTGAGACAAAACCGTGACCTATAGGAATAAAATTGGTGATGTCCATTTTCCTATAGTTAATATTAATACATATTAGTGATACTATGATGAAATAGTACATTATATGAATTTAGAAGAAATTTTGGAAGAATAATGAAAAAAGCTTAAAACCGTGAGCTTATATACATATATTAAGGATTTTAAATCCTTATATCGAAAAATAATACATTATATACAGAAATTAATTTAGACATATTAAGAATTTATGAAATTTTATAAACATAGAATACTATGTTTATAATGACGATATATTAAATAACGTTAGAAATGAAAATAATATTTAAAGAATAAGTTAATTAATATTTAAGAAAAATATTAATGAAGTTTATCGATTAGCGTGAAAAATAGAAATTAGGACTTTATGAAAGAAATCGATTAAAATTGATTTATATTGAATTTAGATATTAAAATGGGAATTATTAAAGAATTTAATAAAGAAAAGTCAAAATGTTGACTTTGAAATCAACGTATGAAATCGTTCGAAAAAATACACTAATACGTGTAAAGCGTATTATTTATATAAGAAATCTCATTAGTGAAAAGATTTCATGATTGAAATCCTTGCATCGAAAAGCGTGCAAATCGTTAAGCGTTTAACTGGGGTTAAAATAAAATAGTTGAACATATCTCGAAGTACGAAATGTTTAGTTAATCTGTGATTGAGCTGCGTATTGAATTCGTTAAAGAATTAATTATATTAGAATAAGTTATCAAAGTTTATTCTAAACTTTGAAAATCTCAGCATGACCAGCGTATCGTTTTACGTAAAGGTGTAAGGCGGCCGCGACAACTTGGCGAGAAGAATCAATTTGACGATCAAGAAGTCCGGTGGGCTTTACTATACTCTTAAATGATAAAATGTTGAACAAATGATTTTATTTACGATGCTTATATCGAAGAATGATGATAAAATGTTTATGAAATTACACCAAAATATTTATGTTTTATGTATGTATCTATCCATGAATGAGCGAATGTTGTTGGGTCGTTCCAACTTATGAATGAAATCAATCGGATCTATGGAAGGCTTATACAAGCTAGGGTTAACGTGTACCAGAAAATAGTATTGTGGGAGCGGTAAGGACAATGCTGCGGCGGTCGCGGCGTAGAGGGAGGCCTCGCTTCTACGGCGCTAAATTATAAAGATATGATAAAGGATAAGGATATGGATCATACATGCGAGTAAAATGCTTGTGGCGATGATGTTTATGAGCGATGAAAATGATTTAGTAAGCATAAGGCATTTTAAGTAAAACCATATATGCTTACCATGATGTGGTGTAATTTAAATACGATAAAATGTTTTGGCATGAGTCCACGAGTGCATTCTTGTACTCGACCACATGTGTTGTTTTAAATGTGCGGGTTGGTGATGATGATGATGATGGGGTGTTGAGAGTCGAGCGCTTTTGAATGTTAAGTTAGAAACCTTGGGTACACGTCGTCATCACGTATTCACATGCCTTCATTGTGTTTGAACAATGTCTACTTTTGAATATTATGCTATATGCGAATATTATGATTGAAGTCCTTGGATCGTTGATATTCTTTTGGATCTATTCTTCTTTCTTGTACATTATGTTATTAATGTATATAATGGTTGAATAAATCTTATTTTCGTGTTATATGTCTTGAATTAGGCTTTCATAAACCACATTCATGTTCCTAGTATTAGTCATCTTTAATCCGTCTTTGGGATTATGGAACATTACGAGAATAGTATCGAGCGATTCGCTCTTTGATCAAAACCTTCTTTCAGTTAAGTCAGATTGAGTCACTAGACTTCAGAAATCGGTGACTATACTAACCTCCATCACGTCCATTCGGCCGGGACGAGGTAAATGATTTCCTTCTCAAATTCTTGAAATGAAAAGTTTAATGATGAACAGTTGGAATCATTTTTGAAGGAAAAAGGAAGAAATGTCGATGTTCGATTGAAAAAATAGGTTACGAAAGAAATTCTCAAAACCTATTTTCATTGAAATTAATAAAGTCGTCAAATGATTGGGAAGTATATGATTAATGTTGGAAATGAAGCGAAGTTAATGCGAGGTGATCATGTACGAAATGAATACCTATGTTAGATAATGGGCATTATGTGCCAAATGAAATGTTGAATTTGAAATTCAATTAATACATGCTTTAATAAGTTATATTACGAAATGGATAAAACTTTCGAGTTTTCATAATCATTCGTTCAATTCAATTTCGTATAATGAATAAATAAAGCTTGAAAGCGAGCGTAAATGGCGATGTTGAAATAATGGATTCTTTGGAATTGAAAATATGCATGTATGAATGAGCGTGTTTTCTTTGAAACTTTAGTTTCAATTTTCAAGATTGATTATGACGAATGATATGTCATCACAAGAAGAACATAGACTACATAAGAAGCATGATCACATATTGCGAAAGAACATAAGTACGAAACTTCTGAGAACAAAAGGGCGTGAACAGAAAGTGATACCGAGCGAAGGCGAAAGCGAATCGAAAGCGATTAGGACCTCAATGTTTGAAGCGAGCAGCGTCGGCGCCATCATTACGACTTCGGCATGTGCGACTTATCTTCGACTTGGCATGTGCGACTCGTCGACTTGGCGTGTGCGACTCGTCCACGACTGGCATGTGCGACTTATCTTCGACTTGGCGTATGCGAACTCGACTTCAATCTCGGCATGTGCGAACTCGACTTCAATCTCGGCATGTGCGAACTTGACTTGACCTTGGCACGTGTGACTCGACTTTGACCTCGGCGGGTTCGACCTCGACCGACCTACCTCGGCATGTTCGACCTCGACCGACCTCGGCATGTGCAACCGACTTCCACTTCACATGTGCGATCGTCGACTTTGACTTGAAAGTCCATAACATCAACCGATATATCGACCGTGGTAGCTTGTACTACCTCGGTATCGGCAACGACATGCACGACCTCGGTGTCGGCATCGCCAACAATCTCGGCGCGCACGCGAATTTTTCTGCATTGCGCGGTGATTTTGTTTTAGCTCGTTCTCTTTCGTCTGAACTCCGATTACACACAGTTTCGCCTGCGTACTCATAACACACTGAACTTAATTTGTTATGAAGGACTAAACCCTGTTTCTATCTCCAGAATTCACGAGAGTCTATAGAATTTTAGTTCGAGTTTTACTTAGTACAAAGACCTTATAGTATAACATAGACTTTAAACTGACTGCTAGATAATAAGTTTCCTAGTAGGATAAGAGGATTCTGACGTGTGATGTACATGAAAACATTTCTGATAACATTTATCATTCATCGGATGTGTTTGGATTGTTTATCGCTTTATAGATTGTCAGTTTATCTAGGCGCTTAACGAGATCGTCTAAGTTTATCTTATCATTTATCGGATAATGTTTAGTTGACTTACACTAGTTTTATACGTGGCAAATGGAGAGATGCGGTATCTTGCTAGGAGGCTAGGACCACATTACGCTTGGGAAGTAGTTAGTGCTTATCGAGTATTGGATGTGTTCTGACGGCTTGGGAGAGTTCTTGATGATACCTCAAACATTGGAGGGATGCAGTATATGGTGTGCCAGTTTCAATGGCGTCAGCGCCTCTGACCCGACTTAATGCTGTGGGGAGATTATGGCGGGAAGTGTCAGGTGATTACATCTACAGTGGGCGGAGACTACGACGATCAGCGGACTACCGCGATTCATTAGTCGTCTTAGTTATGTCTTACATTCTGAGCCGCCCGAGGACCTCCCTCGAGGGGTATACATGGCGTGACGACACGGAGTGGCTTTACATAGAGGTTCGGGCGGAGTTAATCTGTGGTGCCGGTATCTTTTGATGAGGAGCACTTACCCAGTGGATAGGGCGGCGCCAATTGCACTCGGGGTGCTGTTTTCCACCGTTGTCTTTTGGACATCCTCTCGTCACCACTCCTGCCCACCGTCGATGGCGGCTCCACGCCTCCAGCGAGAGCCTATCGCCCGTCTGGCGGGATGAGAGTGTCGGACACTCGGGATGCCTACAGTCGGTACATGTTAGTTCTGATCCGGGCGAGATTATGGCCCGATCGCGACATCGTCGATCGGAGAGGATGGGCGGGACCATCGAGGGGTTTGTGCGAGAGGGCGACTACGATGAGAAGGAAGATCGATGAGGAAGAAGATCACGATGAGGATGAGGAAGAGTGAGAGAGTTCAGACGAAGAGTGGAGCGTAGATATTTGAAAGGCGTGTATAGTGTAGTATGTATATAGTGTGGTTGCTTATGTTTATAGTGGAAGTGAAAACTTAGTGTTTTGTAATGACATAGTAAGCTTGTATGTATGTAACTTCCTTTTGATAGCGCATGCAGAACAGCCTTTCTTATGGCAAAATTTTACGATGTATATATATAACCACGAATGGGCTTTGCTTGTGAAAGGTGTATGACAAAGATGAAATGTTTTATTAAAATTTGTTTCAATAAGATTGTATGATGATATTATGTATGTTTAAATTGTGAAAATAATGGGTTTTAATTGAATGTCTTATATAACGAATGCCTCCTAGAAGAGATCGAACAAGGGATTAGAGGTAGAGGAAGAGGAAGGGGAAGAGGAAGGGAAGAGGTAGAATCGGTTGAGGCGAAATTATACCTCAACCACACCCCCACCTGATCGTAGGATAGAGGAACTCTTTCTAAGGCGAGAACCCTCGTCTTTAATGGAAAAATCGGATGAGGCGAACAATGGATAAGAGCGATGGAGCAGTTTTGACTTTCTCGATGCAGCCGAGCAGGCGACGTGTCGTTACGTTTGACTTCTGGACTGCCGACTTACGGTGGGAAGCGGAAGAAGATTTTACACCGAGCAAATGGTAATTTACTGGGAAGACTTGAGGAGATGTATGAAAAATACATCGAAAAATTATAGAAAAGGAAGAGAACGAATTCTACGTTTTAAAGCAGAGAAGATGTCGATGAGCTATGATCGCATCTTTTGTGACATGTCGGTATGCACTGATCGGTGAACACGGACACGAAGATGTCGAGAAGTTTGGAGTCGGGTCTAGGCCGAGATCGAGATGACTCTCACTAGCCATGGAGACTTGACCTATCTTGAGGCTCTTGGGCAGAACTTAGATATGAAGCGGTGATGCGGATGATAAGTCCATCGGCTCGGACCGAATCTGAGATAGAGGTAAAAGAGTAGGAACCAAACTTTGGTGGCGATAGCAGGAAATCGCGATAATGTGAACAACGGCAATAGCAAGAAATGTGGCGCCTCCGGAGGCGAGGGATGGAAGAGGCGATCTTTCCACTCGGTGAGAGGTCCACAAAAGCGAGTTAGGGCTCTACCTTGTCAAGTGCTAGAAAATGCACAGGCGTGCATGGCGAGGCGTGAGGCTGTTTTAAGTGCGGTGTGAAAGGGCATTCGCTAACAATTGCCACAGGACACGCCGGAAAGCGATGGTAGGCGAATCGGCCGGCAATGCCCAGCCCTCCGGGTATTCATTCACCGCTAACCTCGGCCAACAAAGTACAACAACCACAGCAGCAGGCGGCAACCACGGCGACGGCGTCGAGCGACAACGTCGACAACGGCGGCCCGCAACAACCACTTGAGAATCAACAGGACAAAGCGCCGGTCGGCCTCGGCCAGCCCGGGCTAGGCGTATGCTACATCGGGCGAAACAAGCGAACCGGGGAAACACGGCAGGTATGGGAATTCTTCTCAACCTTGCTATTTGTTATATTGTTGTTGATGGGATGCTTCACATTCCTTCTATCCGAGAACATGTGTTGATATGTTTGAACTTAGATCACGAGAGGCCCAATCGGGACATGAGAATGGTCTTCACTATATGTGGGATTATA